>CM069442.1:8127462-8539176 GCA_035610835.1 Ophiura sarsii | reverse complement strand
AAAAACAAACATTGATCAGTAATGTCATTTTACACTATGAATGTGAACATTGTAACAAATGCTTTGCGCAGAAAACGACACTGACAAAACACATTACGTTCAGATATAAGCCTATTTTAATATTTTTTTACTAACTGCATTTATTTTACAGTAAAAGCCTACTACATGTGTTTGTACTCGCACTGACATAGTGATGGTGAAGTGAACATAATCCGAAGGCATCAAGTGTTAGTTACCAAATCTTCGCCAGGGTGACCGAAGATGTCAATAAAGGTAGGTGTTGAATTTTAAATAAATATTAAATAAATTGCCATCCACATTATTGTCCAGGGTTGCACAAAGTGCGTGATGAGCAGGGAGCACCGCTCCCGGGAAATAATGAGCAGAATTGGGGAAATAATGCCAATTGGAAAAAGAAAAACTATTGGGTGAAAATTAAGGGTGAAAAAAAAGATGAAGAGAAAAAAATTGCAACTTTGGGTTATGAGCTGTGGTTGCACAGGTATACTAACGTGTTTATTGTTTTATTGCTTTTCCCCAGTAGCGGCTCTACAGGGGGGCAAGGGGGCATTTCCCCACAAAATAGTTTTGTGCTCCATCCCCCACTTTGCCCCCCCCCCCCCTAAACCCCCCCCCCCCAAAAAAAACAAAACAATGTAAGTTAAAATAAAATAAGAGAAAATCGACAATTTTAGCATGAAAAGGCCAGTTTTTCAAGCTTCGCGCACTTTTTTAAAACTAAATTAGGTTAATTTAGACAACATTTGACAATTTAGCGTAAAATGCCAAAAACAAAATATCCACGCTTCGTGCACATCATTTGTTTCTTCATGCCCACCTAAAAAATCCAAATGTCAAATTATTACTATGGAACTGGTATATATATCTATATAAACAACACTATTATATAGCTAACATTGTAATCTGATTTTTATCAGACCTGTAAGTGTAGGTGGGGAATTGTTAAGCTCAAAACCTTGCTCCTGGGGAAGAAACAACTTTGTGCAACATAGAATACAAAATACGTTCAATCTAAATAAAATTTGTTTATACATGAATGTACCCCATTAGTAAATATAATTTGTATATTTGAATTGTTTTATGATGTATGTGATCTTTTCAGCGGAAGAAATGATAATAAAAAATTATAAATGAGAAGAAAAAACCTTTGTGCAACCCTGTTGTAACCATTTGATAATAATATTAGACGTGGCAGGTGACAATCATTTCTTGATACATCAGAAGTCTGTTCAACAGAGGAGAGGATGATATTATGCACAGCATCAAAGGCAGCCTATGATTATTTAATGGCAAAATACTTTGACTTTGGAAGTATCTACCAAGTATTTAATTATATCTTACTGTTTTGTATTTCCACTTCCAGAAATCTACCTCCAGGACAACTTGGCCTTCGAGACAACTCGGCCAAGACAACTCGGCCTTCGATATAACTCGTCCACAAGACAACTCGGCCTCCAAGGAAAACAAACATCTAACGTTATTGGAAAGAAGTTATCAACTGTACAAATAAATTTGAATTGAATTGAACTGAAATCAAAATTAGAGTTTTGATTTAGAATACATTTGAAATTGAAATAAGAAATATATTTCAGGCAACACAAGAATATAAAGCCACACATAACTTTGACCAGTTGGTATCAAAAAATGTCAATAAATTGATGAGTCATGCCAAATGTTTGAAGTGTTGTGTATTTATATTATAATTAGCCTCTTCTTGCCATAACATTTATTGCAGGTATGGAAAATACCCAGCACCCATGTTTCCCTGGGTTTTTGCAGTTTGCCAAAGCTTTAACTGATAAAACATGTTAAAAGAGGAGTTGCGCTGATTGTGGCATCTTTTCATCACTACAGCCTTGATGACAATATTCTAGTCATAATGACCAGAACTAGGAAAAATCTTATTTTACTTGGAGATCTGTGGTCAACTTGACTAAATTCTTGTTGAAAGGGGCTAGATATTTCTAGTCAAATTATAGCATGATTGATGTGACTAGATTTTTTTAATCAAAATGACTAGACCCTAGTAAATTCATATCTGATTCGGCAATATAGTCAAATTTGACATCAATTCTCCTTTGTTTTGCAATGGGTGTATCATTTGGAATTATCTATCCGAGTCATTTGACTCACTTTGAAGTGTGTCCAACTGTCCATTGACTCACTTGAATTGTTAAACAGATCCGAGTCATTTTGACTTACTTTGAGTTTGAAGTGTGTCCATTGACTCAATGGAATTGTTAAACAGATGTGAGTCATTAGACTCACTTTGAGTTTGAAGTGTGTCCATTGACTCACTGGAATTGTTAAACAGATCTGAGTCATTTGACTTCCTTTGACTTTGAAGTGTGTCCATTGACTCACTGGAATTGTTTAACAGATCCGAGTCATTTGAC
The DNA here is from genome assembly GCA_035610835.1 of Ophiura sarsii. Lineage (NCBI taxonomy): Eukaryota > Metazoa > Echinodermata > Ophiuroidea > Amphilepidida > Ophiuridae > Ophiura > Ophiura sarsii. The sequence continues at coordinate 8,536,759 of CM069442.1, read as the reverse complement.
TCACTTTGAGTTGGAAGTGTGTCCATTGACTCACTCGATTGTTGAACGGGTCGCCTCACGGACAAAAATGAATACCCACCTAAGTGAGTAATGTGACCCACGTAGGCAGGTCAATTGACCTATTTAAATAGGTCACTTGAGACATTTGTACTTTCAGTGAGTAATGTGACTCGCACAAGTGGGTCAATCAATTACCAATGACCCACTTTCATACCAATTATACCTACTTACATGGGTCATTTGACTCGCTTAAAGTGTGTAATATGACTCGCATACATTCTGAAAGCGGGTCGCCTCACGGACAAAATAATTACTCACGTAAGCGAGTCGCTCGACTCAGAAAAGTTTTCTGTGTACCGTAATCTATTTTCTAAAAATACTCGTTATGACGGACAAAAAGACGTTTCGGAAATGCAAGTATGCCTTGGCCTGCTTAAATTTGGTCATTAACAGAACGGAGCCTCAAGAGAATACATTGACCAATGGAGCCAAGGAGAACTATCCAAACATAGCCTCTGCCTCATAAGCTTCTACATAGTTGTATCGCATACATACATACATACATACATAAAAATTCTTATAAGGCGCAATATCCAAATACATGATCAAGGCGCAACAAAACAAAAATATAGCAATGATTGAGAATAGGAATATAACAAAAATATCAATACAATCAATACAAATATGATTTTAAGAGTTTTTTAAAGATTGCAGTAGAACCGGCATCTCTAATATGGCGTGGAAGTGAGTTCCATAGTGACGGACCTGCAACGGAAAAGGCTCTCTCACCTATACGTTTCCTACTGGAAGGTATAGAGAGTAGAGTCCTGTCCATTGCAGATCTAGTCACCGGGCCTATTGAAGGGATTGAATTGTGAGAAAGTAAGTTACAAAGATATTTAGGACAACAGTCATTCAAACATTTGTACACGTAAAGACAAATTTTAAACTTAATGCGTTTTGTGACTGGTAGCCAATGTAGATTCTGCTTTAGAGGTAATGGACTGTCAAGTCTTGATGCCAAGAAGACGACTTTTACGGCACGATGTTGGAGAGACTGAAGTCGATTTAAGATCTTTTGAGTTTGAACCATATAAAAGGGCATTATAATCGAGACGGGAAAGGAAAAGTGCACGAACTACAAGGTGCCGTGTGTCCTGGTCAAGATACTTGCATATACGGCGGATATTACGAAGCTGGTAGTTACCAGATGATATTAGACTGTTTATTTGTTTGCCCATTGTCATGTTTGAGTCGAAAATTATCCCTAAGTTTCGGATATTGCTCGTTGGTTCAATGACGCTCTCACCGATTGACAACTGAAGTTTGGGGAGCTTGTTAAGGCTTTGATACGTTCCTGCTATAAAGCATGCTATCCTTTCTAATCCTTTCACATACTTTGCTTAAGATTTCCCCACTCTTTTTTGTATTGTTGTGCCGCACTATTTAGATAAGAGATAAAACCATTTTCATTAAACATTTTATGTCGTTTGTAAAGGTAAATAGATCAAATTATCTAACGCCGTGAACATGAGAACCTTCGAGGATGAATTGAAACGTAATGCCATTATCGATAACTTAAGTCTTCCTTTTGAAAGTGTGTTTTCACGTCTACTTTCAACTTTACTGGCATTTACCAACTTTAACAGCCATTTGAAAATTAAGTGTCAAACAATTCAGCACAATAAATACAAGAGTATCTAATAAATGGCATGAACCAGAAGATTTCGGGCACACAGTCCAAAACGAACCGTTTGAACTAGGTTTGTAGAATACCGCCATTAATGCGCACGACATTTCTAGAGTAAGTATTATTTTCTACTCAGGTTTCAAGTAAGATTGAGACCCGTGGTCCCGTGGAACAAGTTGGAACTACTCCCTTTTGAGAAATGGATATAATAATAATAATAATAATAATAATAATAAATAAGCATTTATAATGCGCCATTTATCTAGAAACAAGTTCTAATCCAAGGCGCAATGAACAAACAAGAAAAACAATACAGTACAGTGGAAATCACAGAAAAAACTGTAACAAACTTGCGCTGAACAAAATCCAAACAAAAATTGTTCCGTGCTATAAAATAAGACTAAAAACAATTAAAATTACAAATTGAATATGAAAAACAATAACAATAGCATGGCAACCAAAATGTAAAAATCAAAACAGTTGATATTAACAGTCATAAGCAGAATTGAATCAGAATGTTTTGAGTCCTGATTTAAACTGATGAAGAGAATTTGACTGACGAACATCTATGGGTAAAGAGTTCCAAAGTTTTGGAGCAACGGTTGAAAAAGCACGATCACCGAAAGAGGATGTTGTATGTAATACCATCCTATATCACCTTCTGGAATAATCAATTAGCGAAAAAAAAGTCTATCGCCAACGTATTTCTATCTTTAACGTATTCTATCTTTAAATTGATTTGAAACTGTTATTCAGATCTCGATTTACTTATCTCACCCTGTATAATATATACTATCATCATGTTCTTGTTGTTAGACTTAATGAAAGCATTAGACGTTTTCATATCACGATGTATTAAATACAACATTGTAATGACCTTCAGCGAGCTGCCTGATTATATCCACAATGCGGTACGCTGTGTAGAATTAATCGAAGAGTTCTAGAAACACAAGCTGCAAATGGCTTGGCATACTTCTAATTTTAATGAGGAAATATTGAATGCCAGTGTCGGTCGATAGTACAACATAATTATCCCCTCAGGATTTCCCGTTACTTGTTTCTTATTGTGGAACTTTAACCTCGATGTGCTCTGTTTGACTATGCGATAACAGTGTTGGCAAATCCAGGAAAGATACTAGATAGGTGCTGATATTTGTTATTTGCAATCGTATCGTCGTCATCTTCTAGACACAGCTGTAATTATAGTAGGCCTACGCCTACAATGAATGAACCAGTGTGAGAAATGTGACGGTCCCCCCATACCTGAATCATTGTATTTGACGGATGTGGTTACTGTCGCGTCTTTCAATCATATCACCTTATTATACTTGACAGGTATCATGGCTGTGTACGCAGGTATAGGAAAAACATTATTGACGTGACAATCTTATCTGTATATAGAACTCATAAAAAGTAATATTGTATACAATGTTCTCCTATTGGGTCAGTGACGTCAATTCAAAGTGTTTATTAGCATGATTAGGCTCTACGTTTATATCTTTTACTCACGGAACGTTACAAACATCGACAAGCTGTTTTGACATTGTTTGGAAAATTTTGAAACTTCACAAAATACTGAGTGTAGAAAAGATCCTAGATCGGTTATAACGCCTCCCCGTTGTACTTTCAATTTCAGGCCTCCCTTTGAGTTATTATGGGACAGCCAGAAGAATATTAAAACGATGTGATTTTCTTTTTTGGGAATTATAATCTTTTATGGACTCTAAGATATAGAATAGAAATTGTAATATGACAGTGCTTGACAGTGTGTGATTTATACATTTTCTGCAAGGTCTGGTACTTTGATGGGCCTATTCAATTCGATTCAATATTAATTTTTCATCATACACTGAAAAATAATTTGGTGTCATTTTGACACTAAAACAAGCGTAAAAAAATGGGTCCTCAGTTGGCCACCTAAAGGTGTCAAATTGACACCATTATGAGTGTCAAATATGACACCTTTGGGTGTCATATTCATTTTGACACCTTTGGGTGGTTACCTGAGGACCCATTTTCGAAAAATGTCATTACACCCCAAATGGGGTGTAATATTGACTCTCTTAAGAGTCATATTGAGATAGCACATGTTTAGGAGCCGTTTTCTCGTCGCCATTTTGGTTGCATGTTACGAGCCGGTAAGACTGGTAAGTACCGATCTGCTCCATTTCCAGACATTTTTGATAATAATTATGATACAATTAGCGTAATTTAAGACGTCCGTATGAAAAAGATGACCACTGAGCCAGATAAATCGGGCTACATGTATGTAATGTTGCACATATCATCGTATGCATGCATGACGAACACACACATAGTACTATAGTAGGTCCATTCACTGACACACAGTCCAACAAAATGCTAGTCTCTGACTATGAAATTGTAATTCATTTCATCAGTTAGTTGGCGCAATATTAAACAACATGAACAACACTTGGGCGAGTATATTCGCCGAACTATGTAGCCTGGGGCCATTATTTCATCAAAGAAATGCCACGCCAGCTGGCACAGACAGACTTTACCGTGAGATTTTGTGGCATTGGGACTGGTTAGGTTTAATCAAACCATACATAAAAATAGAAGAAAAAAAGAAAGAAAAATGAAAAAAAAATCCGTTAAACCTAACCTTCTACCCACATTCTCCAAGGAATTATTTTTCAACGACAAAAAAGCGGACAAAAAGAGTGGCGCCGCCAACCCACAACCTCTCGGTTGCGACACGAACGCTCTACCAGTGCGCCACGGGGGCCAACCATACTCAGTCAGGGCAAATGTCCAAAAATGGCAACCTGTCGAATATGGCAGCATACTGCCGGATCCGGCAATATTGCTTTTTTTGCCATTGGTTATTTTTGTGAATTGTGAACCTACTTTTGCATGTTCGGTAAGGTGGTTTTATAAGTTAATTAGGTCAAAATGATAACCACTTATCATATAACATAAATCGGAAAATGTGTGGTATTTATTTTCGTGACTTTGAATCAGCAATATGTTCGCGAAATTAAATAGATCGCAAAATTAAGTCGTTTTTTGCCTCTAGCATCTTTATTTTAATTTCGGGGATCAAATAAGTTGATGAATCATGATGAGAAAATAATCCCCTAAGTTTTGACCAAAGCTCATAAATTTTGACAGTGAGGTTTTATATGCTTAAAAATGCTTAATTAATTAATTAAGAACTAATGAAGAGGGTGCCCTTATTGCTTATGGTGAATATTATTTAGACAAGAGCCTGCTTGAGCTACGTAAACGTACTTGAAATACCACGGGATGTGTCATAGGCATATGACAGAAATCAGAAATCCAGAAATCGTCCTGCAAAAATGTCACCTAATCGACTCGTTGGTGAGTGTATAGGGTGATCCATTCGTTGTCTTGCAATTATAGAGGGAGTTTATGCCCTTTTATATTCTATTTACCTGATTACTACCAATTGTAAAGGACGAACAGACGTTGCAGAAGTCTTAGCCTTGCTTTAGCCAGCTTGAACCAACGCAATTGACAGAAACGGATCACAAGAGAATACATAGACAGTCGGATCCGGAGAGAAGTTTCTGAGGAAATAATGTCTTAATATTTTCCACTCGGCTATTAGTTTTACCATAAACAAAACAGATTTTTCAAAAACCTTTCCTAACTTTCAAATGATCTCAAGGATTACTGAACCAATACTAGCCATGTTTGTACTTATCTTAATGCATTTCTCATGGTGACTCTAAAATATGGAAATTAAATTCAATAATTTAGACACTTTTGAAACATTTTGCGACATTTTGGAATGTCATCTGCAGACGCTTGCCGCGTGAAAAATCTTAATAACTAATTGGTTTCATACTCTGCTTTTCAAGATTTCCCCTTTGTCGGTGCATCGAGGTGTCAATTCATTGAATTAGTTATACATAAAATGCTTTTCATGGACAATTCAAAGGTAAACACTGTAAATAGATCAATTTTTAACGCCATGAATATGAGGACTCAGCTGTGGATAGATCGAAAAGGAATCCTTTTCTTTAAAGATCTTAAGTGCCGTGTTCCTCTGAAAAGGTGTGTCTTTTATTCTCCTTTAAACTTAGCTGTAATTTATTGAATTAATACTTTTCACGCGGCAGGCGTCTGCAGATGGCATTCCAAAATTTCACAAAATGTTTAAAAAATGTCTAAATTATTTAATTACATTACCATATTTGGAAAAAACCCATTAAGATTCAAACATGGCTAGTATTAATTCAGTAATCCTTGAGATAGACTTTGAAAGTTAGGAAAGTTTTCTGAAAAATCTGCTTTGTTATAGTAAAACCAATAGCCGAGTGGAAAATGTTAAGCAGCCTTTACCAAATTAAGTGCAATGCAACTGTTAAGTTCTCCCCACTCTATACAGGGTTGTGACATTTGACTTGAGTCTTAGTTTGACATTTTCACTTTAAATGACTTGCACTAAAATTGATGACTTGGTCCCATTAACAAATACATTGAAATGATTTGAATGACTTGACCTTGTGACTCGAGATTGATTGGTTCGTTGTGACTTGTGACTCGAGGATTGATGGCTTTGTCATAATACTGCAGCTCTGTACAGGGTGTATCAGAATGAACTATACCGAGGCAATATGATTTATTACGGTATGAATTCGATTGATATTGTTCAAACCGTTTCCAGATATATCTTGCGCAAACGCCTATGCTTTCATAAAAAAACAAAAGATTTTGATCATCGGACATTTTTGATGAAAAATACAGACTTTCTGATAAAGATAGTAGATTTCAATTTAAATAATAAAAGTAGTTGACATAAAACACGCGTGAGAAGAAACCATGCGTTAAATCATATTTGACGATGCCTTTTCATGGTCTGTCTGTCTGTCAATTCTTTGAGCTAACAAATTGAAAACACGTTTTTCATCGATTTTCGATTAGGTCTTGCCACACGAAAACAAAAAGAGATATCTCAATGAAAATTAACATATAATGTAGGAAAGATGTTCACCTTTACATTGCAGGGGTTTAAATTTAAAACAATAATCATTTTGTATTTTTGATGTATTTTAAAAACACGGTATAGTTAATTCTGATACACCCTTTACATACGTATATTGGTTCTCTAATAAATAGAACAACGAGGAGGATATCTATTAGGGCAAACGGTCAGCGTCACAATACTATGGACATAATTCCAACAATGCGTGCGTATGTAAGTTCGTGCGTGCATCCGTACAATGCGTACGTGCGTCAAACCCTGAATTGCGTACCGGGCGCTTTCAAAAACTGACCGCGCCCGGGACTGATTGGTCAATCGCGGAATCGTTACTCGCATGCATACATATTAGTCCGTGCATTCCATGCATCTGGAATCAGCTCCAATTAAGCAAGAAAGCAAGTAAGGAATCAGCTCCGCGAACAACAGCAAAACACGCTCGTGTGAAATAGGTTGATTTATATCCATAGCATTATGACAGTGACTTATAAATAAAGTCAAGGATAAGATCATGGGAAAAAGATAGGGAAGAAAAAAATGTTCCCTACAATGTTTCTTTTTAATTTCAGATTGATATAATCCTTACTATAAACATTATCAATGCTGTGAACAACATTTAATAAGTGAAAACCTTTTTTGAATAAAAATCCTCATGAATGGAATGTGAGGAGCACGTGGCATCTGATTAAAGTGACTTACACAGTGCGTCCAGCCAATTGAACAATTTGTTGGTATTGTGAGTTATGTTACCAAACCCTTCAGCGTGTGTTTTATATTGTGGGGCCTCAAAAGTATCATGTATCATGGTACCCAAATTATTCTACAAGTTTTCTCTTTCTAATTCATTACCTCATGAATATGTATGTCAGATGTGGCCCAATGAAATGTCTCACAATCGCAAATACTGTACGCGGACGCAGGTATTTGAAACACAACAGATGACCGCGGCGCGAACCTTATTTGTCACAAGCGTACATCAATCAAAGCGCAGCAAACATCGCGCACATCACTGGCCCTGAACCTGTTTATTTTGTAACTACAATGTTTACTCTTTATACTGAGCAGATTTTGAATGGCGATAAAATATAAAATTATGAAATCTTACAGTGACAGAAACAGCATAGACCTACTGTAGGTAACATGTGCTGTACCTTGTATTGTATTTATCATATTTATATGGTGGTGTTACAGTGCCAAAATGGCTAAATGTTTACTGAAGATTTCCCATGTTCCGATTTTGTCCGAAAACATAATTTAAATAGCTTATTCAAAAGAGCATTCCCCGGAGAATTCCTAGGCTAAATTCAAGTTCTCATGGTATCGTAGGCCTACGCTTCTTGGTGCTGATTCTACGCTGATTTTGTGCCCCTGCGTTTTAAAACTTGCAGATATAAAATAAACTTAGGCCTATTCACATATTCTGACGAAAGGCGGTCAGTTTAAGCTGTCAATTCAGAATTGTATTTGTGAAAGCTTATTTATATAATCAATTCAATCAGTCCATGACTAGGCCTACCATCGTCCATAACTTTAAATTAATCTGGAGTGCAGACGATTTGCCCGGCTGAGTCCTGTGTCAACACCTCCCTTGTCCTACTATGACTAGGCCTACGGTACAACAAATAGCGACGTAACTAGCACTAGCAGGAAAAGTCCGAAAATATGAAATGCTAACAAGATTACAAGAAGCAAGTCAATGACACGCCATGATTTGCACGGATCAGGGATAAGTTTTGATGCATGCACTGCACTGATAAGAAACGCCTAACGGACTACGTTTTATGCAATCCCTATCATTACTGAATCAGGTCGAGACCAGTTTACGATCAGAGTTTACGATTCGGAAAGTTAGATTTAATTTAAGCCTAAAGTTACTGCTTTAGTTTAGAAATATGTTTCGCTAGGCCTAGCCTAGCCTGGTCAAGCATTTTAACTTACCTGGGGAAGAAAAGGCTTTGTTAACCAAAACTGACCGTCAGAGAATATAATATTCCAATTTATATTCTCTTATATTTCCATCTCTGGTTTTTGTTACCGACAGGTTACAGAAAGTAGTTTGACATCTGGCTTCTCTTAACTTCCGAGTTCATGAATGCATGTGTGCCATTTTGAATGAGCTATTATTATTAAAGTTTTATATTACAACCATACTTTGAAAAAGCCTAGGCCGTGGTCGATTACAGCATCTTTTTTATCTAGGTTTTGATGAAGAATAAATACGATTACAGAAGCTTTAATTTTAAGCATGTTAAAAATTCATCCACAACAACAGTGTGGTCATTTTTCGTCCTTGACCTTGCTGAATAACCGTAGAGGCAGGCAACACTTACTTGGGCCCCTGAATCTGTTTACGACGGCTTCTCCCTTGACAACAGTCGTTGATTGGCTTATTTCGTAAGTGACACATCTCATTCATATTCATATCACCTTATTTGGGGGTTGGGATGGGGATTACCCGGGAATCGAATGGTTTGAATCATTATCGCCACAGGGAAGAGCATTTATTGTTTACTAATGTTAAATATAATCCCTCTCAGAATCTCCTTAAAATGAGTTCTAAAAGGAGAATTTGTATCCAATTATATAAAAATATTTGATAATGAATGAGGTTAAATACTTTGTACCGGCTGATTTTCGGTTATTGTTGAAAATCAAAACAAATGGTTTCAGGCCCGCGGAATTTCCCTCGGGGCTTCGCCCCTCGGGAAAATTCCTTGGGTCTAAAACCATTTGTTTTGATTTTCAACAATGACCTCAACACAGCCAGTACGCAGTATTTAACCTCTAAATATATTTTCAATTTGATACTGCAACTTATTTTAAGAGAGATACACATCTTTAAAATGGTTTCGAAACTTTTGGGACACCCTGTACATGTATATCCTTGCGAAATGCCACACATTGTTTTGTATTTACTCAAGTATCCGTCTGGCTGCGATCTATTTACTAGAAATTATAGAGAACAAAGAGACGTTGCGGAAATCCTAGGAAGCTTTAGCCTGCTCAAATTTAGTCATTTGAGCCAACGCCAAAAGATCCTAAAAAGAATGCATAGAAAATCAGATCCGAGGGGAATTCTCCGATTATATAGCATTCTATACTTCCTAAATGGTCACATCCTTTCCCTACTTAGGTTTCCCCATTTCGGCTGTATAGTTGTGCCGAACAATTACATTAAGCGATTCATAAAACATTTTTCATCAAAAATTGTGTCGTATTTAAAAGTGAAAAGATCAAATTATGACGCCTTGAATATGAAGACCGTTATGGCAGAATTGAAACGTAATGCCTTTCTTAATAACTTAAGTGTCGCATTCCTTTTGAAATTGTGTCTTCACGTCTTTTTTCAACTTAGCTGGCATTTATAAAATTAAGCAGCCATTAGGAAATGAAGTGCTATGTGAGTGTTGAATTTTCGGCACAATACATAATTCTTTAATAAATAGAACGAAACGAAAAGAGATAAAAAGGCTATATCGGACAAACAGTCCATAACGTCCGTTTTCAAATAGGTTTTTAGAAAACCGCCATTAACTGAACGTGTATGACCTTTAGAAATTAAGTGGCCCTTCCACTAAGGTTTAAATTAAGACTGAGTCTTGAAACTGGCACGGAAAATACGTTTAAGTAATTTCTCTCTCTATAATGTCACTATAATTGTAAATGCGAAATTAAGGCGAACCCGTCCCAGACAACATTAAAATATTGGCCCACTATTGATGTGTTATTGGCCTAATAATGGCTTACAATATTGGCGCAATATTATTTGCTCATTGGCCCAAGCTTGGCCCAAGTGCCGATATTGGGCCAATATTGGGGAAATGTTTGGTAAGAAGAATTCTATCTTTATATTGTTTTATTTCCCCCAAAGAGGAGCGAGCGGATCCCGGGACAACCCGTGGCCAGGACCAACTTCGGCAAAAGGCAAGCCCAGGACAAGGAAAACAAATTCAAGGGACAGAACCGGGCACAAGATCCTAAATGGAAATGATAACTTGATACCACGTCAGAATTTGTATATCAAATCAATGGTGTCATTTTCCGCCCCTGGTATATTGTGCCCATTATTGGACCGATATTGGTTGCTTACATTATGCCAATTGAAGAGCGCCAATGTAAAACCAATATTGGTCCAATATTGGTGATCAAGAGAGTCACAAAGAGAGTCACCAATATTGGTCCAATATTGGATTCCAATTGAACCAATATTGGTCCAATATTGGTGAGTGACCAAGATAATGCCAATGCCAATATTGCCAATGGGAACCCAATATTGGTCAACGAGATAATACCAATGCCAATGTTGAGCTAATATTGGGCCAATATTGGGCCAATATATGTATGTTGTCTGGGTTGAGCAGAAAACAATATTTCTACTAATTAATTCCGTACCAAATATTTTAGGAGAAGGGTTAAGATCAAATGAAAAATGACCCGGTGATACCGAACTTTTGTTTTAAATGGAATAAAACATAGAATTATCCCTTAAGGGCAGATTGATATAACTTTGAAAATCATTAGTAATAGTTACCCTACAAATATACGTTTGCATAAAATTAAAATTATGTGATATATGTAATGAGAAAGAATATGTAGAACATGTTTTCTTTTTCTGTACTGTAAGCAAATACAGACAAATATTAGTATCGTTAAAAGTATTAAAACATGTAACAGTAGTATTTTCACATTTCGATGTTTATTTGGGTTTTACCAATTTAAAGTTTACAGAGATATTTCATTAATAGCATAATTATAATATGATAGCGAAATTTTAAATAAGTAAATTTAGATATGGCAATCACCCTAACCTTGTATTTTTTTAAAATCAGAATTGAGATCCAAAATCAATTGAGATGCCTTGATTCGGGCTTGATTTATATTGATTAAATTGATTGTGCGTAACACGAGATGTGTGACTTTGAAATACAATCATACAATCATATTTATGTAAATGATACAAGTAATATAATAATACGTAATAGGCGTTGGAATATGATCAGAATATGCTAGTATATGTATGTAATTGTGTTGAAAAAAGAGGGTGACGATTATGTAATCATAAAAAATGGTGCAATTGATGAATGAATAAAAAATAAAAAAAGTATTAAAAAAGAACAATCATTACCGAATAGGATAAGAAGCACATGTTATCGAAAATTCTGATCGAAATTGCATGCCATAATTGTAACGTATTTACCGAGTAGAACAAAATATTTTATAAGTGTTCCACGGGTGTAATAAATTAGCTAGGCTGGTAATATTGCAGTTTTATTTATACACAAATCTCTAACAAATCATATCAAATATTGTCCCTTTCAATATATTATTATTAACGCAATAATTGCAGATACATTTTTTTAAAAACATGTTTAGTCATGAATTCAACCCCCGGGAGGCAATTTTGCCCATCGTTATGCGCGCTATGCATGAGCACAGAAACGGGCAATAAGTGTTCCCTCTTCATGTCCGAATACACCCTAGGGCCTCCTCATATATTAAACTAATTTCCTTCACGTAGACAATATTTCCAAAACGTTACTATTCAGTTTTGTATATCTAGTAACCTTTCGGCCATCTCCCTGCAAAACCTCCCAAGAGAGTCGTTGTCAATATGCCACCTAATCGAACGACTATACTGTAAGTGAGGGTAAGGGCGATACATTGTTGCGAAATGTCACACATTCATTATGTACTCACTCGTCGGCTTACAACTACGGAGCAAGTTCCTGTCCAAACGTAATCTATTTACAAGATATGTTGCTCATTACGGCGGACAAAGAGACGTTTTGGAAATCTTTATAAGCCTCACACTGCTCAAATTCTGTCACTTGAACCGACGCCATAGAGAGAAAGACGCCTCTAGAGAATACATAGAAAATCGGATCCGATGGAAACATCCGAACAAATAGCGGCTGACTATATACGATTGTATAGCATTCTTCTCGCCTGCTTAGGTTTCCTCGCTCTTCCTGGATGTATTTATTGAGGTGCCCGATCATTAAATAGGCGAAGCATAAAACCATAAATACCGGAGAGGAATTTATGATCAAACGATGTTCATCAAAAAATAAATGCATACAGGGGTGTCAAGAAAGTGTCCTATGAGGGACAACAATAATTAAAACTACATCGTATGTTTTTTATTATAAAATAGACTGTTGGTAAGCCCTATTAGTCCTCAATCAAATACACTTCATCACATTAAATTTCACCACCATACTCCCGAGATATGATCCATTCAGTTACAAGAGTGCGAATCCCACGTTGGCCACAAATATAAATCGCATTTCGCATAGCCTTTTGTCGGGCTTCTTCTGAGACAAACTTGTTTTGTTATTATTTTTGGCCTTACTGAGTATTATGCCAAAATAGGTTTGGTGGAGTATTCCAATATCAGTATTATTCCTCGGGTTCGCGATTGCAAATCCAGCCTTTTATACGCATAGTTTGGGTTACAACACGTCAGCGAGACCGGAAGCGATTAGACCTGAAGCGAGTGTGTCCTATGACGTAGACAGTCTTTTTATTTTGCAACGAGCACATTACATAATAACATGAAGTTAAACATGTTAAACCCTTGAATGATTAAGGCTGTGGATTAACCCCGGATTAATTCATAATCTGTAATGTTCTCATTGGAACATGAGAAGATTGTCTGCGTCAGGATATATAAAACGATGCTTAGTTATATAGCGCTTTACACCGAAGTCCATAAGCGCCCAAGGATACACTCGGCTTCCGGCTTGCCGAGGTGTTGCACCTGGAAGTCCGCGTACTAATGATCACTACTGCTGCCTGAATAGTACTCAAAACTTTATAAAAAAACTTACAAAAAGAAAATAGTTATTTGGTTTGGCTATGTGAGAATATATTTGTCGTGTTTGTGGCTTCACCGGGTATATTTTGTGTCTTTGTTGTGTACGCAGGAACAGGAAAAACAACAACATTGATGTCACAAACTCGTCTTTACATTGTTAATCCGTTTTGGTAGCAATTTTCATCGTATACTAGCTAATTAATTTTGAGGCTTGTAGGTCCCAGATACCAGTATCGTTCAATACTGGAACATAAAAGTTGTCAGTGTCGGTCGATCGGTCGATACTAGAACGTTTTTGTGTTCCAGAATCGGGCGATGCCGATATTTGTCCCAGTATTGAACGATACTGGTACATAATTATGTTCCAGTACCGCCCGATACTGGAACATTTTATACGTGCCAGTATCGACCGATACTAGAACACTGATTTTGTACCAGTATCGAACGATACGATTGTATAGCATTCTTCTCGCCTGCTTAGGTTTCCTCGCTCTTCCTGGATGTATTGAGGTGCCCGATCAATAAATAGGCGAATCATAAAACGATGCTCATCAAAAAAAAATATGCATACAGGGGAGTCAAAAAAGTGTACTATGAGGGACAAAAATAATTAAAAATGCATCGTTTGTTTTTTGTTTTCAATCAAATAGACTATTGGTAAGCCCTATTTGTCCTCTATCAAATACACTTCATCACATTAAATTTCACCACCTTACTCCCGAGATATGATCCATTCAGTTACAAGAGTGCGAATCCCACGTTGGCCACTTTACGGGAATTGGTTTTCATCTAATATTCAAATAATATTTGGTATGTCACTTATGATATGGATGAAAATATGTTTTTCTACTCAAATTGAACTAAATTAACATGATATATGTAGATAACTTGAGATTTGATTGATTATGTTCAATAACAAACTGAAATAAGAAAAGCGTTCTCTGCACATAAAAAGTGGCCAAAGCTGAATTTGACATGCCTGAGTTGTCTTGCCACATTTTGATAAAGAAAGCTCCAAAATGGATAGAAACAAATCTTATATACACATGGAAAAAAGTATCGCACCACTTTTTTGTTGTTGAAAAGTGCAAATGTGGCCTCGAATTTTGCCACCATGGTGTGATATTAAGGATCATTTGTTTGCGAAAACTGTCCAGCAAAATGTTATGCAATAAAAGGGCCACATTTGAGTTTGTGACGTAATCGATGTAATGTTTTTCAAGGCCAATGGGAAAATGCATAAAACAAGTTTGGATATAACGCGATATTGAGAGGCCCAATGATTAATCTCTATAGTTGTAATCCCTGGTAACACATTCCAGCCTTCCAAGGTCAAAGGTCATCTGGGGTCAAATTTCAAAAGTTGCCCGATTGTCCTCAAATATGAAAAACACCGTTTTTCGTACACCCAACGGTTATGGGGTCAAAGGTCAAAATAAGTCAAATTTTAAATAAGTTCAAATGACAAAAACAATATTGCGGAAGTGTTGACCGAGGTCAAATAATAATACAAAAATCAACGGTGACCTCATCGTATATACTGAATTTATGAGTAACAAAAAAATGGCATGTTTGGACTCATTCACTGCATTGTAGCCTATAATGTCTAAATGGAACATTTCTTGCACCAAATACAGAACTAATATAATGACTATTTTAAGTTTTTAAAGTCTATTCAATATCGAGTTATACCCAAACTTGTTTTATGCATGTTTTTGGACAAAAGCATGCATTTTCCCCTTGGCCTTGAAAAACATTACATCGATTACGTCACAAACTTAAATGTGGCCCTTTTATTGCATAGCATTTTGTAGGACAGCTTACGCAAACAAATGATCCTTAATATCACACCATGGTGGCAAAATTCGAGGCCACATCTGCACTTTTCAACAACAAAAAAGTGGTGCGATACTTTTTGCCATGTGTATATAACACATTAAAGATCGCTGAACGTAATTATTACTACTTTACATTGCGAAAACAAAATCATGTTTTACATGGGACATTTTTGTTGACACGACCTGTAGAGACAGTGTAATTAGACTGAATATTTTGTCTCACCCTGAATAATACTATCATCATGTTCTTGCTTTTACCATGTTTACACTTAATGAAAGCATTGGACGTTTTCATATCCCGATGTATGCCTGATTATATCCACAATGAGGTACGCTGTGTAGAATTAATCGAAGAGTTCTAGGAACACGAGCTGCAAATGGCTTGGCATACTTCTAGTTTAAATGAGGAAATATTGAAGGCCAGTGTCGGTATATAGTACAACAGAATTATCCCCTCAGGATTTCCCGTTACGTGTTTCTTTTTGTGGAAGTTTAACATCGATGTGCTCTGTTTGACTATGCGATAACAGTGTTGGCAAATCCAGGAAAGATACTATATAGATAGGTGGTGATATTTGTTATTTGCAATCATCGTCATCTTCTAGACACAGCTGTAATTACAGTACGCCTACAATGAATGAACCAGTGTGAGAAATGTGACGGTCCCCCAAATTGTATTTGACGGGTGTGGTTACTGTCACGTCTTTCAATCATATCACCATATTATACTTGACAGTTATCATGGCTGTGTACGCAGGTATAGGAAAAACATCATTGACGTGATAATCTTATCTGTATATAGAACTCATAAAAAGTAATATTGTATCCAATGTTCTCCCATTGGGTTTGTGACGTCAATTCGAAGTGTTTATTAGCATGATTAGGTTCTACGTTATATCTTTTACTCACGGAACGTAACAAGCATCGACAACCTGTTTTGACATTGTTTGGACAATTTTGAAACTTCACAAAATACTGAGTGTAGAAAATATCGTAGATCGGTTATAACCCCTCCCCATTGTACTTTCAATTTCAGGCCTCCCTTTGAGTTATTAGGGGACAGCCAGACGAATAAACGATGTGATTTTCTGTTTTTTGCAATTAGAATCTTTTTTGGACCCTAAGATATAGAATAGAAATTGTAATATGACAGTGCTTGACATTGTGTGATTTATGCATCTATTTTCTGCAAGGTCTGGTACTTTGATGGGCCTTTTCAATTAAATTCAATATTTTTTTATATATCATATCAACGAAGATAAAATACAATAAAAATATGACAATTTATATGATGGAGGCGGTTAGGGTTAATCAAACCATACATACAAAAAGAAAAAAAGAAGGAAAAAAATTGGGAAAAAAATCAGTTAAACCTAACCTTTCCCACATTTTCCAAGGATTTTTTTTCAACGACAAAAATGCGGACAAAAAGAGTGCCGCCGCCACCGGGGATCGAACCAACAACCGCTCGGTTGCAATACGAACGCTCTACCAGTACGCCCCGGGGCCAACCATACTTGAGCGAGTGTATTCACCCAACTATGTAGCCTGGAACCATTATTTCATAAAAAAGTGCCACGCTAGCTGGCACAGGCAGACTTAACCGTGGGATTTTGTGGCATGGGACTAGTTAGGATTAGTTAATCAGTTCCGAATTGGCAAACCTGTTTACAGCAGCGAATGAATTCAGAAGAGCCTAGAGCGCAGTATTATCGTTCGTATACGCATGGACTAATTATACGTGACGCGGATGCCAAAATAGCGCGAGTACGCTTGTTTACTTTTACGTTCGGGGAGATAAAAACAGCATATTTCTCGCCAATTTTGAACTGATCAAAATATAGCAAGTATTATTACCATATTTTCTCATATAGAGTAAATTCTGAATAGAGACAATTAAAACAACCGTTTCTACGGTATGCAGCATTCGAAAGCCACCTAAACTACTAACTTGTAAACATTAATACCGAAAACCTAATATTTAAAGGGAATATTGAAAAGGAACACATGCGCACTTTAAGAGACAGTGTAATTAGACAGGCCTGCATATTATGGTGTGTCAAAAAGTTATCCAATGACGTCTAACAAATACACTTTATCTCTTTAAATGTCACCACCTATCTACTGAGATATAATCAATTTAGTAACAATAGTGCTAGTCCCAATTTAGCCACTTTGTAACAAGTAGATGACTTTCAACTGAAAAAACTGACTTTTTGATTCCGGTGATGGTTATAGGACATATCAATGCATTGTTTAAAATACCGTCTAAAATTCAAATAATGTATTGTATGTTATGGATAATACGGATGAAAATATGTTTTTCTGTTCAATTCAACTAACGATCAACATTTAGTAGGTATATTATTATTTATTTTATTTATTATGTTCAATGACACACTGAATGACGATTTTAATAAAAGAGCTCTCTTCACATGAATTTGATCATGCCCGAGTAGATTTGACATCATTTGATAAGCTCCAAAATGGACAGAAAAATTCTTATGGCACATTAAAGATTGCTGAACATGATCATTAGTATTTCGCGAACAATTTATATATTTTACATGGCTAAAAATTCTTGTTTCACATGGGACACTTTTTGGCATACCCTGTATACCTTTACAGGTCAGTATTGTCAATAGCTACCTAGTTATGTTATGTAATTACACCGCCAGTGGCTTTACAATTAAGCTATTGTATATTAGTTTAGAATAATGTAGTTTAGCGGCAAATCCGTTATTGCGACCGAGCTAGAAACAGCTGAAGGATAAAGACATTTGTACTGGATCAACACGACCTAGCCCTTCCTTCAAATCGATTAAAATGGATAATGATTCCGAACATAGTGATAACAACACTCTGTCTTGTAGACTTGTAAGTTAAAGGCCCTCTGGATTTATTTAAACTTGCATGCTCGTTATTCCTATGCCCCGTCGTAAACACAGCCTCTGTGTTCGTGGAAGGCAGTATAGGTAATGCTTAGCCGCGATAGCGAAATGGACCGGGTTCGAGACTGTGCATTTTAAAATCTTTGTAAATTTAAATTAACACCATTTCATCCGAGTCTTTATATATCATTTCTTGTATATTAACCTGTGCAAATAACTATTATTCAAATAAATTAAAAACAGTTCAATACCAATGATTACGATTATGTCGAGAACTGAAAATAAACTGTTTTTAATTGGTTAAGCTATATTCCTCCAATCTTTCCAAACATCTGCCATTCTAGCCGCACAATTAGGAAAAGATGTCCCTATTCAGTAAATAATGGAGAAAAAAACCAAGGATGCCAAAACTGCGTAAATGATTCTCCATCCTCTAAACATTTCAATGAACGAAAATCAGAACTTAAACGTGTTTAGCCATGAAATAAATCATGCCTGGCAATCTCGCCGAAAATTATGCGCACTATGCCTATTAAGAAACATCCCGTGGTATTTCAAGTACGTTTACGTAGCTCAAGCAGACTCTTGTCTAAATGATATTCACCATAAGCAATAAGGGCATCCTCTTCATATCTCGATACCTTTCCCTAGGGCCACCTCAAATTTTATAAGCCACTTTCCTTCCCATCGAACTATCGCTAAGACGGTACTATTCAGTTATGTGTCCATGCTCTAGAAGCCTTCCAGAAATCGTCCTGTAAAAATGTCACCTAATCGAACGACTACTCGTGGGTGAGGGTATAGGGTAATCTATTGTTTTAAGTCAAACATTAACACGCATTCACTCGTTGGCTTGCAATTATGGAGCGAGTTTATGCCCATTCATATTCTATTTACCTGAATATTACCAATTATAAAGGACGAACAGACGTTGTGCAGAAATCCTAGCCTTGCTTTAGCAAGCTTGAATTTAGCCGTTTGAAACAACGCCATTGAGTGAAACGGGTCACAAGAGAATTCATAGAAAGTCAGATCCGAAGAGAACTTTCTGAGGAAATAACGTCTTACTAATAAGATTCTATAGCCGAGTATACTTAACACTTTCCACGCGGCTATATTTGTACCATGTACAAAACAGAATTTTCGGAAACCTTTCTAAACTTTCCTGGTGTATCTCAAGGATTACTGGTTTTTTCGGAATTGTCCCGAAGGGGCGACCAGAACAAAAACCTCTGATTTCAAAACAAATTCACGAAAACAGTTGTTACGCAGTCATTATTCTCTAATCAATGGACCTACGGCACATAATCTCCTGGCAACAGTTCGACATACGTGGGCGCACTTCGATCAGTCTGCGCACGCATGCTTGAACTCACAAAATACTGCCAACCAACAACACCAAAGCACCCGATTGGTCAAATTTAAACTGAAGCCTTTTTAACGATCGTCACGCTGCGCCGTATCCACCAACGCAGTGCTCCCGCTGCGCCGTAACCACCGACGCAGTGGGGCGTGATGGTGCGTGGAAAAGCTCATGAGTTTTTCAGTTCTCACGTTTGAGCACCAACCAATCAGAGCCTTGAGGTCGAGATGACGTAGTGCGCACAACAGAGAACCCAGGTACCGTTTTTGGGTGAGGTTGAGCAGGCGTACTTTACGCGAGCTCAACCTCATGTGACGTGGGTCCATTGTGTGTTAACACTTTCCACTCGGCTATTAGTTTTACCATATACAAAACAGATTTTTCAGAAACCTTCCCCAACTTACAAATGATCTCAAGGATTACTGAACCAATACTAGCCATGTTTGTACTTATCTTAATGCATTTCTCATGGTGACTCTAAAATATGGAAATGAAATTCAATAATTTAGACACTTTTGAAATATTTTGCGACATTTTGGGATGTCATCTGCAGACGCTTGAAAGTTAGGAAAGGTTTTTGAAAAATCTGTTTTGTTTATGATAAAACTAATAGCCGATTGGAAAATGTTAAGCAGCCATTACCAAATTAAGTGCAACTGAGAAGTTCTCCTCACTCTATACAGGGTTGTAACATTTGACTTGAGACTTGGCTTGACATTTTACTAAATATTTAAATGACTTGCCCTAAATGTTATGACTTGGTCTTATTAAGAAAAATGCATTGAAATACCTTGAATGACTTGACCTTGTGACTCGAGATTGATTGGTTTGTTGTGACTTGTGACTCGAGGATTGATGGATTTGTCATAACACTGCAGCTCTGTACAGGGTGTATCAATATGAACTATACCGAGGCAATATGATTTATTACGGTATGAATTCGATCGATATTGTTCAAACCGTTTTCACATACATCTTGCGCAAACGCCCAGCTTTCATAAAAATTGAATTTTGAAAATCGGTCATTTCTGATGGAAAATAAAGACTTTCTAGTAAAGATGGAAGATTGTTTCCGGTAGGTGGTTTGAAAACCAAGATGCGAGCTGCATCTTTTTTTCTTTTCTTTTTTTGAGGGGAGAGAAGTGCGGTGGGATGACGTTCCAAAGACAATTTTTGCAATTTATCGTACGCCGTGAATCATGAAGACACAAATAATCACAGTCAGCATCCTACTGTGCCCCGTATCATAGTTACTGAGCAGTCAGATTCAATTGTTTATAATTTTTTTTAATCTTTTCTACAGTAATTTGTATTTAAATCGCTTTTGCGATTTTAATTTTTTTCAAAAATGGGAATACAAAAATGAAATGCGGTAATTTACGTCGCCAAAACGAAATGCGCGGGGGCCTACCGAAAACAATCTTTTTGTTGTTACTCCTTAAGTTACAGTGACTTACACAATGCGTCCAGCAAATTGAACAATTTGTTGGTATTGTGACTTATGTGACCAAACCCTTCAGCGTGTGTTTTATATCGTGGGGCCTTAGAAATAGGGTCATGTTTGGTACCCAAACGATTCTACAAGTTTTCTTTTTCCAAATATATTTTCAATTTGATACTGCGACTTATTTTAAGAGAGATACGAATCTTTAAAATGATTTCGAAACTTTTGGGACACCCTCTACATGTTCATTTGTGCGAAATGCCACACATTGTTTTGTATTTACTATCTGGCTGCAATATATTTACTAGAAATTATAGAGGACAAAAAGACGTTTCGGAAATCCTAGGAAGCTTTAGCCTGCTCAAATTTAGTAATTTGAGCCAACATTGGGAGAAAAGGTCCTAAAAAGAATGCATAGAAAATCAGATCCGAGGGGAATTTTCCGATTATATAGCATTATATACTTCCTAAATGGTCACATCCTTTCCTTACTTAGGTTTCCCCATTTCGGCTGTAAAGTTGTGCCGAACAATTACATTAAGCGATTCATAAAACATTTCTCATCAAAAATTGTGTCGTATTTAAAAGTAAATAGATCAAATTATCCGACGCCTTGAATATGAAGACCGTTGTGGCAGAATTGAAACATAATGCTTTTCTTAACTTAAGTGTCGCGTTCCTTTTTGAATTGTGTCTTCACGTCTCCTTTCAACTTTACTGACATTTAAAAATTAAGCAGGCATTAGGAAATTAAGTGCTATGTGAGTGTTGAATTTTCGGCACAATACATAATTGACAATTTCGCTATCATAATTATGTCACGTATTGATAAGTATTCACTCTCATCGGCTTACAATCAAGTTTCTATCCGACCGTAATCTGTTTTCTAAAAATACTC
Source organism: Ophiura sarsii (assembly GCA_035610835.1). Classification (NCBI taxonomy): domain Eukaryota; kingdom Metazoa; phylum Echinodermata; class Ophiuroidea; order Amphilepidida; family Ophiuridae; genus Ophiura; species Ophiura sarsii. Next base: position 8,514,846 of record CM069442.1, on the reverse strand, counting down.
ATTATGGAGGACAAAGAGACGTTGCGGAAATGCCTTGGCCTGCTTGAATTTGGTCATTTAAACCGACGCCATTGAGAGAACGGAGCCTCAAGAGAATACATTGACCAATGGAGGCAAGGAGAACTATCCAAACAAATAGCCCCTACCTCATAAGCTTCTTCATAGCTGTATATCATGCTATTCTTTCTAATCCTTTCACATACTTTGCTTAAGATTTCCTCGCTCTTTTTTGTATTGTTGTGCCGCACTATTTAGATAAGAAATAAAACGATTTTCATTAAACTTTTTATGTCGTTTGTAAAGATTAATAGATCAAATTATCTAACGCCGTGAAAATGAGAACCTTTGAGGATGAATTGAAACGTAATGCCATTATCGATAACTTTAAGTGTTCCATTTGCAAGTTTGTTTTCCCGTCTACTTTCAACTTAACTGGCATTTACAAACTTTAACAGCCATTTGAAAATTAAGTGTCAAACAATTCAGCACAATATATACAAGATTCTCTAATAAATGGAATGAACCAGAAGATTTCGGGCACACAGTCCAAAACGAACCGTTTGAACTAGGTTTGTAGAATACTGCAATTAACTAAATGCGCACGACACTTCTAGAGTAAGTATTATTTTCCACTCAGGTTTGAAGTAAGATTGAGACCCGTGGACCCGCGGAATAAGTTGAATTATTCCCTTTTTGAGAAATGGATATATCATCTTTTTGGAATAATCGATTAAAGCGAAAAAATAGTCTATCGCCAACGTACTTGTTTCGCTTACAGATTAAATGATTTCTATCTTTAAATTGATTTGAAACTTTTATTCAGATCTCGATTTGCTCAAAGTGAATTGCGATCTGAATGTTTTGTCTCACCCTGTATAATACTATCATCATGTTCTTGTTGTTACACTTAATGAAAGCATTGGACTTTTTCATATCCCGATGTATTACATACAACATTGTAATGACCTTCAGCGAGCTGCCATTAAGGTGCCTGATTATATCCACAATGCGGTATGTTGTGTAGAATTAATCGAGAGTTCTAGAAACACAAGCTGCAACTGGCTTGGCATACTTCTAGTTTAAATGAGGAAATATTGAATGTCGATCGATAGTACAACAGCATTATCCCCGCAGGATATCCCGTTACTTGTTTCTTATTGTGGAACGTTAAACCTCGATGTGCTCTGTTTGACTATGCGATAACAGTGTTTGCAAATCCAGGAAAGATACTAGATAGGTGCTGATATTTGTTATTTGCAATCGTCGTCATCTTCTAGACACAGCTGTAATTACAGTAGGCCTACGCCTACAATGAATGAACCAGTGTGAGAAATGTGACGGTCCCCCATACCTGATTCAATTGTATTTGACGGATGTGGTTACTGTCGCGTCTTTCAATCATATCACCATATTATACTTGACAGGTATCATGGCTGTGTACGCGGGTATAGGAAAAACATCATTGACGTGACAATCTTATCTATATATAGAACTCATGAAAAGTAATATTGTATACAATGTTCCCCTATTGGGTGAGTGACGTCAATTGAAAATGTTTAAGGCTCTTCGTTATATCTTTTACTCACGGAACGTAACAAACATCGACAACCTGTTTTGACATTGTTTGGCAAATTGTGAAACTTCACAAAATACTGAAATTAGAAGAGATCGTAGAACAATAAACCCTCCTGTGATCGGTTATAATCCTCAGTTATAACCCCTCCTCATTGTACTTTCAGGCCTCCCTTTAAGTTTTAAGGGGACAGCCAGACGTATAAGCGATGTGATTTTCTTTTTTGGGAATTGGAAGCTTTGTGGACTCTAAGATATAGAATAGAAATTGTATACAGAACATAGTGTTTACATATGTTGTGCAATATCATTATGAATTATGATTGATTAGAGAAGGTTGAGGCTGAGGTATATGCGCTAAATATCAGAATCAAATTTAGGAAAAGAAACCAAAAAAATAAAATTGTTCTTGTCCTTGATTAAAATTGAAAGTGTAATATGACAGTGCCTGACATGGGGGTGTGATTTATGCATGTATATTCCGCAAAGTCTGGTTATTTGATGGGCCTATTCAATTCAACTCAATATTAATTTTTCATCATATTAACAAACACAAAATCATAATACTATTTTTGGCGAGTCTGTCCGTCCGTCCGTCCGTCCAATGACTCCGAGCGCGGATTCCTGCCCAACTATCCATGCAATCGCTATGCGCAGGGATTTTCGCCTCACGTAGCAACCAGTGCCACGCAACAGTCACGAAAGTGTCACGCACGGCCAACTACCGAAATTTTGATTTTCTTTAACCCGGCTAGCTACTATTTGGACCAAAATTGTGGCTTAATGAGTGAGTGATTACATATGGTCTTCGCCCAAAATATTTTCATCATGGACATAGCTACATTTCTATATAGATAGGCTGTTTGTTATCTTCAAAGATCATATAGAAATGAGCATTTATACAAGACTATACAACCGCCAAATAAAATATTTTACGAACTTTTCTATATGTAAACAACAAAACCTTACACTGTTGCTAAACAAAACATGACGCATGCGATTGCCGGCGCACGCGTAATGGCGCAGACCGTAAGGTGCGTACGCGTTCGTGGCGCAAACTGGGTCTTATGGGCGGGTAAAAGGACTGTGTCTCCGCAGAGACCTTCAGACCTTCAGTAGACCTACAAAACGAAAATGTCAATCATACAGCCAAGATAGAAAGAGGACTACAATAAACTTTAACTCCCGGGCGTGTATTTGTATAGTTAAACCGGGAGTTAACTATGCATCATGATCAGGATGAAAAAGGGTGAAATGGGGAAGGGGTGTGTCAGTCTCTATGCGCCGGGAATCGAACCAGACCGTGAGCGTGCAAGCGTGTAGTGTTGTAGTTCCGGATAGGCCCTTATGCCAATCATGGGATGTTTGTTATATAAATGGGAATGTTACATGGATATCGGTGTTTAAATACATACGTTTAGGCATGCCTATGGAGGAATGATTAATGTCAAGGCAGGAAAATAACCGTACGGATATTGCACGCACAGTTCTCAAGACTGGGTTTATCCTCGGTGTAAGACAACACATAATTAACCTAACACAAAATCCTTTATTGACGGATTAAAGGATTATACAGCTTTTATTCCATAATGTGGTCTTGACACTAGACTAACTTATGAATATCTTACACCAAGGATACCCAAGACTGGACACAGATGATCTTGACGATAGACCCCTCCTCCCGCCGATTCTAAAACTAAAAACCCTCTGAAATAAGACCCCACTATAAAACCCTAACCCTAGGCCTAACACATTTACTGAATTACATGGATAGTATATGTGCATGGGGTGGCCTACCTGGATTTAAGGGGACATGTTTTTGTTTTATTATGGGGTATATCTGGAATATTAAGGGCACCTGTAATAACTTAATTTTAAGAGTAAGAGTACACATCCCATGAACCCCCAACCCGAGAACCGCGAAATCTAGTATAATATAATATAACATATATTTATACGATGGAGGAGGAACGAATAAAAGCAAATGCATGGTGTTTTTGAAGAAAATACATCGTGTAAATCAACTTAACGTAAAATCAAGTAATTCGTACATGAAATTTATTGTACGATTTCAAAACTACATTAGTTCAGTCAGTTCCAAATTGGCGAACCTGTTTACGGCAGCGAAATAATTCAGAAGAGCCTCGCGCGCCAAACGCTCGCATAGAGCAACAAGTATCGTCGTACGCATACGCATAGACTTACTATACGTGACGCGGATGCCAAAATAGCTCGAGTACGCTTGGATTACTTTTACGTTCAGGGAGGTAAAAGCATATTTCTCGCCAATTTTGAACTTATTAAAATATAGCAAGCATTACCATATTTTGTCATATCGAGTCAATTCTGAAAACAGACAATTAAAACAACCTTTTCTACGGTATGCAGCATTCGAAAGCCACCTTAACTACTAACTTGTAAACATTAATACCGAAAACCTAATATTTAAAGGGAATATTGAAAAGAAACACTTGAACACTTTAGAGACAGTGTAATTAGACAGGCCTGCATAGGGTGTGTCAAAAAAGTGTCCCATGACGTCTAACAAATACACTTCATCCCATTAAATGTCACAACCTATCTACTGAGATATAATCAATTCAGTACCAAGAGTGCAAATCCAAATTTGGCCACTTTTGAACAAGAAGATGACTTTCAACTGAAAAAAAACTTGTGAATCCGGTGACATGTCAATGTATTGTTTAAAATACCGTCTAAAATTCAAATAATGGTTTGTATGTCATGGATAATATGGATGAAAATATGTTTTTCTGATCAATTCAACTAACGATCAACATCTAGTAGGTTCATTATTTATTATTTTATTGATTATGTTCAATGACACACTGCATGACGATTCTAATAAAAGAGCTCTCTTTAAATGAATTTGAACATGCCCGAGTAGATTTGCCATAATTTGATAAGCTCCAAAATGGATAGAATTTCTTTTTTTATGGCACATTTAAGATTGCTGAACGTGTTTATTAGTATTTCGCGAACAATTTTTATATTTTTCATGGCCAGAAATTCATGTTCACATGGGACGCTTTTTTTGACACACCCATTATACCTTTACAGGTCAGTATTGTAAATAGCTACCTAGTTATGTTATGTAATCCCTCACATCAATTGAATTAACCTCGTTACTCAACCCATAGTTACACTGCCAGTGGCTGTTCAATTAAGGTATTGTGTATTAGTTTAGAATAATGTAGTTTAGCGGCAAATCAGTTATTGCGACCGAGCTAGAAGGGTAAAGGCTTTTGTACTGGATCAACACGACATAGCCCTTCCTTCAAATCGATTTTAATAGATAATGATTCCGAACATAATGATAACAACACTCTGTCTTGTAGTGTTATTCCAGTACCCACGTAGTAAACACAGCCTTACATGTGTTCCGCTCTAGATAATGCTTGGCCGTGCTTTTTTTAAAGATCTTTGTAAATTTCAACTAATACCAATTCATATTTATTTACTGTATAGTAACCTGTGCAAATGACAATTAGTTCAAAAAACCAAAGCGAGCTCAGTATCAAGAATTACGATTATGTCAAGAACTGAAAGTAAATTGTTTGTTATTGGTTATATTATGGTCCCCCAATCCTTCCAAACATCTAACATTCTAGCCGCACAGTTAGTAACAGATTGTCTCATTCACCAAATAATGTAATAAATCTCAAGGATGCCAAAACTGCGTAAATGATTCTCCACCCTCTAAACATTTCAATGACCAACAATCTGAACTTAGACGTGTTTAGTCATGAAATAAATCATCCGGAAGGCAATCTCGCCGAAAACTTTATGCGCACTTATGCCTATGACACATCCCGTGGTATTTCAAGTAAGTTTACGTAGCTCAAGCAGGCTCTTGTCTAAATAATATTCACCATAAGCAATAAGGGCACCCTCTTCATATCTCGATACCTTTCCCTAGGGCCTCCTCAAATTTCCTATGCCACTTTCCTCCCCATCGAACTATCGCTAAGACGGTACTTTTCAGTTATGTTTCGCCACATGCTCTGGAAGCCTTCCGGAAATCGTCTTGCAAAAGTGTCGCCTAATCGACTCGTTGGTGAGGGTATAGGGTGATCCATTCGTTGTCTTGCATTTATAGAGGGAGTGTATGCCCTTTTATATTCTATTTACCTGATTACTACCAATTGTAAAGGACGAACAGACGTTGCAGAAGTCTTAGCCTTGCTTTAGCCAGCTTGAATTTAGCCGTTTGAACCAACGCAATTGGCAGAAACGGATCACAAGAGAATACATAGACAGTCGGATCCGGAGAGAACTTTCTGAGGAAATAATGTCTTAATATTTTCCACTCGGCTATTAGTTTTACCATACACGAAACAGATTTTTCAAAAACCTTTCCTAACTTTCAAATGATCTCAAGGATTACTGAACCAATACTAGCCATGTTTGTACTTCTCATGGTGACTCTAAAATATGGAAATTAAATTCTATAATTTAGACTCTTTTGAAACATTTTGCGACATTTTGGAATGTCATCTGCAGACGCTTGCCGCGTGAAAAATGTTAATAACTAATTAGTTTCAATCCCTGCTTTTCAAGATTTCCCCTTTGTCGGTGCATCGAGGTGTCAATTCATTGAATTAGTTATACATAAAATGCTTTTCATGGCAAATTCAAAGGTAAACATCAATTTTTAACGCCATGCATATGAGGACTCAGCTGTGGATAGATCGAAACGGAATCCTTTTCGTTAAATATCTTAAGTGCCGTGTTCCTCTGAAAAGGTGTGTCTTTTATTCTCTTTTGAACTTAGCTGTAATTTATTAAATTAATACTTTCCACGCGGCATGCGTCTGCAGACGGCATTCCAAAATTTCACAAAATGTTTGAAAAATGTTTAAATTATTGAATTTACATTACCATATTTGGAAAAAAGCATGGAGATTAGTACAAATATCAGTAATCCTTGAGATTGACTTTGAAAGTTAGGAAAGGTTTCTGAAAAATCTGTTTTGTTTATGGTAAAACTAATAGCCGAGTGGAAAATGTTAAGCAGCCATTACCAAATTAAGTGCAAAGCAACTGTAAGTTCTCTTCACTCTATACAGGGTTGTGACATTTGACTTGAGTCTTGGTTTGACATTTTCCCTTTAAATGACTTGCGCTAAATTTGATGACTTGGTCCCATTAACAAATACATTGAAATGATTTGAATGACTTGACCTTGTGACTCGAGATCGATTGGATCGTTGTGACTTGTGACTCGAGGGTTGATGGCTTTGTCATAACACTGCAGCTCTTTACAGGGTGTATCAGAATGAACTATACCGAGGCAATATGATTTATTACGCAAACGCCTAGCTTTCATAAACAAAATAGATTTTGATCATCGGACATTTTTGATAAAAAATACATACTTTCTGATAAAGATAGTAGATTTTAATTTAAATAATAAAAGTAGTTGACATAAAACACGCGTGAGAAGAAACCATCCATGCGTTAAATCATATTTTACGATGGCTTTTCATGGTCTGTCTGTTTGTCAATTATTTGAGCTAACAAATTGAAAACACGTTTTTCACCGATTTTCGATTAGGTCTTGCCACACGAGAACAAAAAGAGATATCTCATTGAAAATTAACATATAATGTAGGAAAGATGTTCACCTTTATATTGCAGGGGTTTAAATTTAAAACAATAATCATTTTGTATGTTTGATGTATTTTAAAACACGGTATAGTTCATTCTGATACACCCTGTACATGTATATTGGTTCTCTAATAAATAGAACAACGAGGAGGATATCTATTAGGGCAAACTGTCAGCGTCACAATACTATGGATATAATTCCAACAATGCGTGCGTATGTAAGTTCGTGCGTACATCCGTACAATGCGTACGTGCGTCAAACCCTGAATTGGTCAAATGGTCAATCGCGGAATCGTTACGCGCATGCATACATAGTAGTCCGCGCATTCCATACATCTGGAATCAGCTCGAATTAAGCAAGTAAGCAAGTAAGGAATCAGCTCCGTGAACGACAACAAAACACGCTCGCGTGAAATAGGTTGAGTTATGTCCATAGCATTATGACAGCGACTTATAAATAAAGTCAAGGATAAGATCAAGGGAAAAAGATAGGGAAGAGAAAAAAAGGTTCCCTACAGTGTTACTTTTTAATTTCAGATTGATATAATCCTTAATATAAACATTATCAATGCAGTGAACAACATTTAATAAGTGACAACCTTTTTTGAATAAAAATCCACATGAATGTAATGTGAGGAGCACGTGGCATCTGATTAAAGTGACTTACACAGTGCGACCAGCAAATTGAACAATGTGTTGGTATTGTGAGATATGCGACCAAACCCTTCAGCGTGTGTTTTATATTGTGGGGTCTCAAAATGGGGTCATGTTTGGTATGCAAATGATTATACAAGTTTTCTCTTTCCAAATATATTTTCAATTTGATACTGCAACTTATTCTAAGAGAGTTACACATCTTTAAATGGTTCGAAACTTTTGGGACACCCTGTACATGTACATTCTTGCGAAATGCCACACATTGTTTGGTATTTACTCAAGTATCCGTCTGGCTGCGATCTATTTACTAGAACTTAAAGAGAACAAAGAGACGTTTCGGAAATCCTAGGAAGCTTTAGCCTGCTCAAATTTAGTAATTTGAGCCAACGCCTTGGGAGAGAAGTCTTAAAAAGAATGCATAGAAAATCAGATCTGAGGGGAATTCACCGATTATATAGCATTCTATACTTCCTAAATGGTCACATCCTTTCCTTACTTAGGTTTCCCCATTTCGGCTGTAAAGTTGTGCCGAACAATTACATTAAGCGATTCATAAAACATTTTTCATCAAAAATTGTGTCGTATTTAAAAGTAAATAGATCAAATTATCCGACGCCTTGAATATGAAGACCGTTGTGGCAGAATTGAAACATAATGCTTTTCTTAACTTAAGTGTCGCGTTCCTTTTAGAATTGTGTCTTCACGTCTTCTTTCAACTTAGCTGGCATTTATAAAATGAAGCAGCCATTAGGAAATTAAGTGCTATGTGAGTGTTGAATTTTCGGCACAATACATAATTGACAATTTCGCTATAATAATTATGTCACGTATTGATAAGTATTCACTCTCATCGGCTTATAATCAAGTTTCTATTCGACCGTAATCTGTTTTCTAAAAATACTCATTATGGAGGACAAAGAGTCTTTGCGGAAATGCAAGTATGCCTTGGCCTGCTTGAATTTGGTCATTTAAACCGACGCCATTGAGAGAACGGAGCCTCAAGAGAATACATTGACCAATGGAGGCAAGGAGAACTATCCAAACAAATAGCCCCTACCTCATAAGCTTCTTCATAGCTGTATATCATGCTAAATCTTTCTAATCCTTTCACATACTTTGCTTAAGATTTCCTCGCTCTTTTTTTGTATTGTTGTGCCGCACTATTTAGATAAGAAATAAAACGATTTTCATTAAACTTTTTATGTCGTTTGTAAAGATTAACAGATCAAATTATCTAACGCCGTGAAAATGAGAACCTTTGAGAATGAATTGAAACGTAATGCCATTATCGATAACTTTAAGTGTTCCATTTGAAAGTGTGTTTTCAAGTCTACTTTCAACTTAACTGGCATTTACAAACTTTAACAGCCATTTGAAAATTAAGTGTCAAACAATTCAGCACAATATATACAAGATTCTCTAATAAATGGAATGAACCAGAAGATTTCGGGCACACAGTCCAAAACGAACCGTTTGAACTAGGTTTGTAGAATACTGCAATTAACTAAATGCGCACGACACTTCTAGAGTAAGTATTATTTTCCACTCAGGTTTGAAGTAAGATTGAGACCCGTGGACCCGCGGAATAAGTTGAATTACTCCCTTTTTGAGAAATGGATATATCTTTTTGGAATAATCGATCAAAGCGAAAAAATAGTCTATCGCCAACGTACTTGTTTCGCTTACAGATTAAATGATTTCTATCTTTAAATTGATTTGAAACTTGTATTCAGATCTCGATTTACTCAAAGTGAATTGCGATCTGAATTTTTGTCTCACCCTGTATAATGCTATCATCATGTTCTTGTTGTTACACTTCATGAAAGCATTGGACGTTTTCATATCCCGATGTATTACATACAACATTGTAATGACCTTCAGCGAGCTGCCATTAAGGTGCCTGATTATATCCACAATGCGGTATGTTGTGTAGAATTAATCGAGAGTTCTAGAAACACAAGCTGCAACTGGCTTGGCATACTTCTAGTTTAAATGAGGAAATATTGAATGTCGGTCGATAGTACAACAGCATTATCCCCTCAAGGATATCCCGTTACTTGTTTCTTAATGTGGCACTTTAAACCTCGATGTGCTCTGTTTGACTATGCGATAACAGTGTTTGCAAATCCAGGAAAGATACTAGATAGGTGCTGATATTTGTTATTTGCAATCGTTGTCATCTTCTAGACACAGCTGTAATTACAGTAGGCCTACGCCTACAATGAATGAACCACTGTGAGAAATGTGACGGTCCCCCATACCGGAATCAATTGTAGTTGACGGATGTGGTTACTGTCGCGTCTTTCAATCATATCACCATATTATACTTGACAGGTATCATGGCTGTGTACGCAGGTATAGGAAAAACATCATTGACGTGACAATCTTATCTGTGTATAGAACTCATAAAAAGTAATATTGTACACAATGTTCTCCTATTGGGTTAGTGACGTCAATTGAAATCGGTTACGGCTCTACGTTATATCTTTTACTCATGGAATTAAACATCGGCAACCTGTTTTGACATTGTTTGGAAAATTGTGAAACTTCACAAAATACTGAAATTAGAAGAGATCAGTATGTGTATAATGTAATGAAGTCATGATTTATGCAAAAAACTTAATTTCGATGAAAAGTGAGTTAGGCAATTATCGAAGCAGGCTGATGATATTATACTTGACCGTTATCATGGCTGTGTACGCAGAGATAGGAAAAACATCATTGACATGACAATATATCTTATCCGTATAGAACTCATAAAAAGTAATATTGTATCCAATGTTCTCCCCTTGGGTTTGTGACGTCAATTGAAAATGTTTAAGGCTCTACGTTATATCTTTTAATCACGGAACGTAACAAACATCGACAACCTGTTTTGACATTGTTTGGAACATTTTGAAACTTCACAAAATACTGAATGTAGAAAATATCGTAGAACAATAAACCCTGCTGTGATCGGTTATAACCCCTCCTCATTGTACTTTCAATTTCAGACCTCCCATTGAGTTTTTAGTGCACATAACATTATAGTGTTTACATATTTTGTCCCCCATACCGGAATCAATTGTAGTTGACGGATGTGGTTACTGTCGCGTCTTTCAATCATATCACCATATTATACTTGACAGTTATCATGGCTGTGTACGCAGGTATAGGAAAAACATCATTGACGTGACAATCTTATCTGTGTATAGAACTCATAAAAAGTAATATTGTATACAATGTTCTCCGATTGGGTTAGTGACGTCAATTGAAATCGGTTACGGTTCTACGTTATATCTTTTGCTCACGGAACGTAATAAACATTGACAACCTGTGTTGACATTGTTTAGAAAATTGTGAAACTTCACAAAATACTGAAATTAGAAGAGATCGTAGAACAATAAACCCTCCTGTGATCGGTTATAACCCCACATTGTACTTTCAATTTCAGGCCTCCTATTGAGTTTTTAGTGCACATAACATTATAGTGTTTACATAATTTGTGCAATATCATTATGAATTAGGATTAGAGAAAGGTTTAGGCTGAATTCTATGCGCTAAATATCAGAATCAATTTTTTTAAAAGAAACCAAAATTAAAAATTAAAAAAACACAAATAAAATAACAAAAACAACAACAAAGTCTTGCGCTTGTCCTTGATTGAAATTAAGTGTGTACTACTAAAGTGCTTGACACGGTGTGTTTTATGCATGCATTTTCTGCACGGTTTGGTACTTGGATGGGTCTATTCAATTCAATTCAATATTAATTTTCCATCATATCAACAAAGACAAAACACAGTGACAATATAATAACACGATATTTCTACGATGGAGGAGGAACGAATAAAAGCAAATGCCTGGTGTTGTTGAGGACAATGCATCATGTAGATCAACTTGACGCATTGAAATGAGTACATACAATTTGTTGTACGGGTTAAACCGCTGTTCTAACTTCAGTAAGTATTGCAATATTTTGTTATATGAAGTAAATTCTAAATAAGTAAAATTAAAACAACCTTTTCTACGGTATGCAGCATTTGAAAGCCACCTTAACTACTAACTTGTAACAATAAAGCGGATCACCAATTATTTCAAAACAATATTAAAAAGGAACCCCTGTACACTGTAATAGAAACCCTGTATTTAAACAGGCCTGGATACCTTTACAGGTCAGTGTTGTAAGTATCTACCTAGTCATGTTATGTAATCCTCGCATCAATGGAATTAACCTCGTTACTCAACCCATAATTACACCGCCAGTGGCTGTTACAATTAAGCTATTGTATATTAGTTAAGAATAATGTAGTTTAGCGGCAAATCCGTTATTGCGCCCGAGCTAGAAACATCTGAAGGATAAAGGCATTTGTACTGGATCAACACGACATAGCCCTTCCTGCAAATCAATTAAAATGGATAATGATTCCGGACATAATAATAAAAACACTCTGTCTTGTAGACCTGTAAGTTAAAAGGCCCTCTGGATTTATTTAAACTTGTATGCATTTGTGCTCGTTATTCCAGTACCCACGGAGTAAACACAGCCTCTGTGGTCCGCTATAGGTAATGCTTGGCCGTGCTTTTTTTAAAGATCTTAGTAAATTTCAACTAACACCAGTTAGTCCGAGTCCTTATATTATTACTTGTATATTAACCTGTTCGAATGACAATTAGTTCAAATTAATCAAAAACAGCTCTATATCAAGAATTACGATTATGTCAAGAACTGAAAGTAAATTGTTTTTTTATTGGTTATGTTATGGTCCACCAATCCTTCCAAACGTCTGACATTCTTGCCGCACAGTAACAAAAAGATTGTCTCATTCACCAAACAATGCCATAAATCTTAAGGATGCCAAAACTGCGTTAATGGTTCTCCATCCTCTAAACATTTTAATAACCAACAATCAGAACTTAGACGTGTTTATTCATTAAAAATCATCGTAAAGGTAATCTCGCCGAAAACTATATGCGCACTTAAGCCTATGACACATCCCGTGGTATTTCAAGTACGTTTACGTAGCTCAAGCAGACTCTTGTCTAAATGATATTCACCATATAAGCAATAAGGGCACCCTCTTCATATCTCGATACCTTTCCCTAGGGCCTTCTCAAATTTCCTATGCCACTTTCCTTTCCATCGAACTATCGCTAAGACGGTACTTTTCAGTTATTTATCTCCACATGCTCTAGAAACCTTCCGGAAATCGTCCTGCAAAAAATGTCTACTCATCGAACGACTACTCGTGGATGAGGGTATAGGGTGATCCATTGTTGTAAAATGTCAAACATTGATATGCATTCACTCGTTGGCTTGCAATTATGGAGCGAGTTTATGCCTGTTCATATTCTATTTACCAGATTTGTATCAATTGTAAAGGACGAACATACGTTGCAGAAGTCTTTAGCTTTGCTTTAGCCAGATTTAATTTACCATTGAGAGAAACGGGTCTTTAAAGTATACATAGAAGTCGGATCCGAAGAGAACTTTCAGAGGAAATAACGTCTTACTAATAAGATTCTATAGCAGTCAATACTTAACACTTTCCACGCGGCTTTTATTTGTACCATGTAAAAAACAGAATTTTCAGAAACCTTTCCAAACAATGAAGGTCAACTCATGGATTACTGTACCAATACTTAGCATGTTTGTACTTATTTCATTGCATTTCTCGTGGTGATTCCAAATATGGTAATGAAATTCAATACTTGTGACACTTTTGAAACATTTTGCGACATCTTGGAATGTCGTCTGCAGACGCCTGCCGCGTGGAAAATGTTTATAAATATTGGTTTCATACCCTGCTTTTGTAGATTTCCCCTTTGTACCGAGGTGTCAAATCATTGAATAAGTGATACATAAAATGCTTTTCATGGAAAATTTAAAGGTAAACATTGTAAATAGATCAATTTTTAACGCCATGAATATGAGGACTCAGCTGTGGACAGATCAAAACGGAATCCTGTAATTTATTAAATTAAAACTTTCCACGCGGCAGGCGTCTGCAGACGGCATTCCAACATTTCACAAAATGTTTGAAAAATGTGTAAATTATTGAATTATATTACCATATTTGGAAAATAGCATTAAGATTAGTACAAACATGGCTAGTATTAGTTCAGTAATCCTTGAGATTGACTTTGAAAGTTAGGAAAGGTTTCTAAAAAATCTGTTTTGTTTATGGTAAAACTAATAGCCGAGTTGAAAATGTTAAGCAGCCATTACCAAATTAAGTGCAAAGCAGCTGTAAGTTCTCTCCACTCTATACAGGGTTGTGACATTTGACTTGAGTCTTGGTTTGACATTTTCACTTTAAATGACTTGCACTAAAATTGATGACTTGGTCCCATTAACAAATACATTAAAATGATTTGAATGACTTGACCTTGTGACTCGAGATTGATTGGTTTGTTGTGACTTGTGACTCGAGGATTGATGGCTTTGTCATAATACTGCAGCTCTGTACAGGGTGTATCAGAATGAACTATACCGAGGCAATATGATTTATTACGGTATAAAATTCGATTGATATTGTTCAAACCGTTTCCAGATATATCTTGCGCAAACGCCTAGCTTTCATAAAAAAAAAAAGATTTTGATCATCGGACATTTTTGATGAAAAATACAGACTTTCTGATAAAGATAGTAGATTTCAATTTAAATAATAAAAGTAGTTGACATAAAACACGCGTGAGAAGAAACCATGCGGTAAATCATATTTGACGATGCCTTTTCATGGTCTGTCTGTCTGTCAATTCTTTGAGCTAACAAATTGAAAACACGTTTTTCATCGATTTTCGATTAGGTCTTGCCACACGAGAACAAAAAGAGATATCTCAATGAAAATTAACATATAATGTAGGAAAGATGTTCACTTTTACATTGCAGGGGTTTAAATTTAAAACAATAATCATTTTGTATTTTTGATGTATTTTAAAAACACGGTATAGTTCATTCTGATACACCCTGTACATACGTATATTGGTTCTCTAATAAATAGAACAACGAGGAGGATATCTATTAGGGCAAACGGTCAGCGTCACAATACTATGGACATAATTCCAACAATGCGTGCGTATGTAAGTTCGTGCGTACATCCGTACAATGCGTACGTGCGTCAAACCCTGAATTGCGTACCGGGCGCTTTCAAAAACTGACCGCGCGTCCTGATTGGTCAATCGCGGAATCGTTACTCGCATGCATACATATTAGTCCGTGCATTCCATGCATCTGGAAGCAGCTCGAATTAAGCAAGAAAGCAAGTAAGGAATCAGCTCCGCGAACAACAACAAAACACGCTCGTGTGAAATAGGTTGAATTATGTCCATAGCATTATGACAGTGACTTATAAATAAAGTCAAGGATAAGATCAAGGAAAAAAGATAGGGAAGAGAAAAAAGGGTTCCCTTCAATGTTTCTTTTTAATTTCAGATTGATATAATCCTTAATATAAACATTATCAATGCTGTGAACAACATGTAATACGTGAAAACCTTTTTTGAATAAAAATCCACATGAATGTAATGTGAGGAGCACGTGGCATCTGATTAAAGTGACTTACACAGTGCGTCCAGCCAATTGAACAATTTGTTGGTATTATGAGTACGGTTACCAACCCCTTCAGCGTGTGTTTTATATTGTGGGGCCTCAAAAATATCATGTATCATGGTACCCAAATTATTCTACAAGTTTTCTCTTTCCAAATATATTTTGATACTGCGACTTATTTTAAGAGAGATACGAATCTTTTAAATGGTTCGAAACTTTTGGGACAACCTGTACATGTACATTCTTGCGAAATGCCACACATTGTTTTGTATTTACTCAAGTATCCGTCTGGCTGCAATCTATTTACTGGAAAGTATGGAGGACAAAAAGACGTTTCGAAAATCCTGGGAAGCTTTAGCCTGCTCAAATTTAGTCATTTGAGCCAACGCCATTGGGAGAAAAGGTCCTAAAAAGAATGCATAGAAAATCGGATCCGAGGGGAATTATCCGATTATAGAGCATTCTATACTTCCTAAATGGTCACATCCTTTCCCTACTTAGGTTTCCCCATTTCGGCTGTATAGTTGTGCCGAACAATTACATTAAGCGATTCATAAAACATTTTTCATCAAAATTTGTGTCGTATTTAAAAGTGAAAAGATCAAATTATCTGACGCCTTGAATATGAAGACCGTTATGGCAGAATTGAAACGTAATGCCTTTCTTAATAACTTAAGTGTCGCGTTCCTTTTGAAATTGTATCTTCACGTCTTCTTTCAACTTAGCTGGCATTTATAAAATTAAGCAGCCATTAGGAAATGAAGTGCGATGTGAGTGTTGAATTTTTGGCACAATACATAATTCTTTAATAAATAGAACGAAACGAAACGAGATAAAAAGGCTATATCGGACAAACAATCCATAACGTCCGTTTTCAAATAGGTTTTTAGAATACCGCCATTAACTGAACGTGTATGACCTTTAGAAATTAAGTGGCCCTTCCACTAAGGTTTAAACTAAGACTGAGCCTTGAAACTGGCACGGAAAATACGTTTAAGTAATTTCTCTCTCTATAATGTCACTATAATTGTAAATGCGATATTAAGGCGAACCCGTCTCAGACAACATTAAAATATTGGCCCACTATTGATGTGTTATTGGCCTAATATTGGCTTACAATATTGGCGCACTATTATTTGCTCATTGGCCCAAGCTTGGCCCAAGTGCCAATATTGGGCCAATATTGGGGAAATGTTTGGTAAGAAGAATTCTATCTTTATATTGTTTTATTTCCCCCAAAGAAGAGTGAGCGAATCTCGGCCAACCCGTGGCCAGGACCAACTTTGGCAAAAGGCAAGCCCAGGACAAGGAAAACAAATTCAAGGGACAGAACCGGGCACAAGATCCTAAATGGAAATGATAACTTGATACCACGTCAGAATTTGTATATCAAATCAATGGTGTCTTTTTCCGCCCCTGGTATATTGTGCCCATTATTGGACCAATATTGGTTGCTTACATTATGCCAATTGAAGAGCGCCAATGTAAAACCAATATTGGTCCAATATTGGTGATCAAGAGAGTCACCAAGAGAGTCACCAATATTGGTCCAATATTGGATGCCAATTGAAGAGCGCCAATGTAAAACCAATATTGGTCCAATATTGGTGAGTGACCAAGATAATGCCAATGCCAATATTGCCAATGGGAACCCAATATTGGTCAACGAGATAATACCAATGCCAATGTTGAGCTAATATTGGGCCAATATTGGGCCAATATATGTATGTTGTCTGGGTTGAGCAGAAAACAGTATTTCTACTAAATAATTCCGTACCGAATATTTTAGGAGAAGGGTTAAGATCAAATGAAAAATGATCCGGTGATTCCGAACTTTTGTTTTAAATGGAAACATGGAATTATCCCTTAAGGGCAGATTGATATCACTTGGAAAATCATTAGTAATAGTTACCCTACAAATATACGTTTGCAAAAAAATAAAATTATGTGATATATGTAATGAGAAAGAATATGTAGAACATGTTTTCTTTTTCTGTACTGTAAGCAAATACAGACAAATATTAGTATCGTTAAAGTATTAAAACATGTAACAGTAGTATTTGCACATTTCGATGTTTATTTCGGTTTTACCCATTTAAAGTTTACAGAGATATTTCATTAATAGCATAATTATAATATGATAGCGAAATTTTAAATAAGTAAATTCAAAATCAATTGAAATGCCTTGATTTGGGCTTGATTTACATTGATTAAATTGATTGTGCGTAACACGAGATGTGTGACTTTGAAATACAATCATACAATCATATTTATGTAAATGATACAAGTAATATAATAATACGTAATAGGCGTTGGAATATGATCAGAATATGTTAGTATATGTATGTAATTGTGTTGAAAAAAGAGGGTGACGATTATGTAATCATAAAAAATGGTGCAATTGATGAATGAATAAAAAAAAATTAAAGTATTAAAAAAGAACAATCATTACCGAATAGGATAAGAAGCACATGTTATCGAAAATTCTGATCGAAATTGCATGCCATAATTGTAACGTATTTACCGAGTAGAACGAAATATGTTATAAGTGTTCCACGGGTGTAATACATTAGCTAGGCTGGTAATATTGCAGTTTTATTTATACACAAATCTCTAACAAATCATATCAAATATTGTCCCTTTCAATATATTATTATTAACGCAATAATTGCAGATACATTTTTTTAAAAACATGTTTAGTCATGAATTCAACCCCCGGGAGGCAATTTTGCCCATCGTTATGCGCGCTATGCATGGGCACAGAAACTTTCCCGAGTATTTACGGGACGTTTGCTTATAGCTCACGTAGGCTCTTGTCAAGTGATGTTCCCGACGGGAAATAAGTGTTCCCTCTTCACGTCCGAATACACCCTAGGGCCTCCTCATATATTAAACTAATTTCCTTCACGTAGACAATATTTCCAAAAACGTTACTATTCAGTTTTGTATATCTAGTAACCTTTCGGCCATCTCCCTGCAAAACCTCCCAAGAGAGTCGTTGTCAATATGCCACCTAATCGAACGACTATACTGTAAGTGAGGGTGTAAGGGCGATACATTGCGAAATGTCACACATTCATTATGTACTCGTCGGCTTACAACTACGGAGCAAGTTTCTGTCCAAACGTAATCTATTTACAAGGTATGTTGCTCATTACGGCGGACAAAGAGACGTTTTGGAAATCTTGATAAGCCTCACACTGCTCAAATTCTGTCACTTGAAACGACGCCATAGAGGGAAAGACGCCTCTAGAGAATACATAGAAAATCGGATCCGAAGGAAATATCCGAGCAAATAGCGGCTGACTATATACGATTGTATATCATTCTACTCGCTTGCTTAGATTTCCTCGTTCTTCGTGGATGTATTGAGGTGCCCGATCATAAAATAGGCGAATCATAAGACGATGTTCATCAAAAAAATATATGCATACAGGGGAGTCAAAAAGTGTACTATGAGGGACAACATTTTTTTTATCCCCTCATGATTTCCCGTTACTTGTTTCTTATTGTAGAACTTTAACCTCGATGTGCTCTGTTTGACTATGCGATAACAGTGTTGGCAAATCCAGGAAAGATACTAGATAAGAGCTGATATTTGTTATTTGCAAATCGTCGTCATATTCTGGACACAGCTGTAATTACAGTACGCCTACAATGAATGAACCAGTGTGAGAAATGTGACGGTCCCCCATACCTGAATCGATTGTATTTGACGGATGTGATTACAGTCGCGTCTTTCAATCATATCACCATATTATACTTAACAGTTATCATGGCTGTGTACGCAGGTATAGGGAAAACATCATTAACGTGACAATCTTATCTGTATATAGAACTCATAAAAAGTAATATTGTATACAATGTTCTCCTATCGGGTTAGTGACGTCAATTCAAATCGGTTACGGCTCTACGTTACATCTTTTGCTGGTGAATTGCCATTAGGTCTAAAACCATTTGGTCTAATACCCATGTAGTCTAATACCAATTGGTCTAAGTTTGGCTAAATGTCAGTTGGTCTAACATCCAATTGATCTAATAACCATTTTGTCTAAAACCCAGTTGGTCTTATGCCAATTGGTCTAATATGGTATAATTTCCACTTGGTCTTATATCTATTTGGTCTCAAATCCATTTGGTCTAATACCCATTTGGTCTAATATCCATATTGTCTAATAACCATTTCGTCTTAAACCCATTTAGTCTAATACCAATTGGTCTAAACCCCTTTCCAATGCCAGTGCCCTGTATAAACCGGATGATTTACTTCCTAAGATTTAAACATATTTCTTATCTTTACAATTTATACATTTATTAGTGATAAACAAGTGAGTGTCCAGTGAAATTTGAATGGGTACGTTTATACTTTATCAAAAATACTCCTTACGATATTCATACATATCATAACGGTTCAAAGTCAGATTGAAGTGCTCGCAAAATACTAATAATATGCTCACTTTTAATAGGAATACACTTATTGTTAATCTCATTTACCTTAATCCGTGGTTTCAATCACAATATTAATACATTTCACAAAATAGTAGTAAATGCGCATTCAACTCTACAAAGAGTTGCAGTTTTCATATTATTTCGAAATTCAGAAAAATTAGTTTGTAAAATAATGCTGGTACAATTAGATTGTAAAATAATTATGGTATATCAATACAATATACAGTACATACTTTCAACAAGTGCCACCATGCCCCATGTGGTAAGGAAAACCACTGGCAAGCTAATAACTTGTCAAATTACTGTAAACAGCTTAATTTTGCTACAGATCCATTTCGCCAAATTAAATTGCCTTCAATTATATAATTTATAATGATTATATATAGGGAAATGATACGAATTAGTGAAAACAGATTGCAGCAAGATGACAAATTGCTAATTCGCTAAATTAATTTGTTGTGAAATTAAGTGGTTTTACAATACCCCTTGATTGTTAAACCATGTGGTTGACCATTTGGAGTACTAGTATTGTTACATCTCCAACTGTCATTGATGAAATGTAGCCAACGTCTTTGATTGACCATTGACATTGACTCATGTATATGTAGACCCACAGACATAGAACTTGAATTTGAAAAGATATTCAGGGTCTGAGGTGACTTACTCTAGAAAATATGTTAATTTGGATATGACACTTTGAAGTTTGAATTTGGAGATTTTATAGTACATGTAGCCTAGCTATATAAGTACTAGTAGCTAGGTTAATAGTATTTTATATTGGGGTGGGGCAAGAAATAAAAGTAAGCCGACGCAAGGCTTTGGTGGACTAAACAAATGCACCCGTACCCACATGAAAACGACTCATAAGATAGCTAAAATGAAAAAAGAAAACAAATCATGGGTTTACATCTTGTTTTTAACAATTTATTCGACCAATTGGATATTAGACAAATTGGATATTAGAGCAATTAGAAATAAGACCAATTGGATATTAGACCAATTGGATATTAGACCAAATGGGTATTAGACCAATTGAATATTAGACCAAATGGGTTTATACCATATGGGTTAGACGAAATGGGTTTAGACAAAATGACTATTAGACCAAATGGGTATTAGACCAATTGGGTATTAGACATATTGGGTATTAGACCAATTGTGATTAGACTATATGGGTTTAGACCAATTTTGATTAGACATTTTGGCATTAGACCAAATGGATTTAGACCATATGGCAATAGACCAAGACGATGACATTAGAATTCGATTGATTTGTGCCAAACAAGACTTAGTTTGGTATCGATAAAAGCATTTTTTTAGTTTCAGGCGACCTTGTCTTTCAACGGTTGACTCAGTGATCGTTCAGCTGATCAGACCAAGTGCTCAGTGCTCGGCATTTAAGTTTGAAGGGCTATCGTCTTTCGTAAATAACTATAAATATAACATTATTATCAAAAAAAAGCGTTTCATGTCCGAAACATGTAGCTCTCAATTACAAGCGTCATGTCACTTGCCTTTATTAAAGTGTTGTAAACAAATCCTTCGTCCTTGCCCAAAGATTGTAATTATCTGTCTGAGACACACGGGCCAAGATAAAAATAGTTAAAAAGTATATACTTGATGAAGAGAAGTCATGTTTAATCAACTCATAAGGCGTCTCACCCACGCACATGATGAAATCCATCACATCGGTAGATCTTTCGTGGCTATTGTGAATGTCCGTCAGCATTATTTTGTGCTGTTGCTGGGGAATATAGTTAGGGTCGAAGGGTGGGGTTAGAACAAATATGGGGTTAGATGCACAGGATAATGTTGGCCTTAAATGACTTAAATTTGTCTGATATTAAACAATTCAGATTAGTTTAAAGTTGATTATCGGGTAATTTTGACATTAAATTTCAACATTCTCAACTGTTTGGTGACAAAATGGGCGTGGGCTTGAGCTTGAAATGGGGTGGGGAAGGGCGGTGCGATAAAGATCGTGACTGCAGGGTCTTTGCCTCCCCCTTGTTAAAACACTTTTCGTTCTAATTATCTAATTTTTTCAATTCTTGAAATTGCAGGTCACTATAACGTCAGAGGCGACGTTGTGTTTAGCAGTTTAGAAAAAAAATGATTTAAGTAAAATTCATTACCTCATGAATATGTATGTCAGATGTGGCCCAATGAAATGTCTCACAATCGCAAATACTGTACGCGGACGCAGGTATTTGAAACACAACAGATGACCGCGGCGCGAACCTTATTTGTCACAAGCGTACATCAATCAAAGCGCAGCAAACATCGCGCACATCGCTGGCCCTGAACCTGTTTATTTTGTAACTACAATTTTTACTTTTACTGAGCAGATTTTGAATGGCGATAAAATATAAAATTATGAAATCTTACAGTGGACAGAAACAGCATAGACCTACATTTGCTGTACCTTGTATTGTATTTATCATATTTATATGGTGGTGTTACAGTGTCAAAATGGCTAAATGTGTACTGAAGATTTCCCATGTTCCGATTTTGTCCGAAAACATTATTTAAAAAGCTTATTCAAAAGAGCATTCCCCGGAGAATTCCTAGGCTAAATTCAAGTTCTCATGGTATCGTACGCTACTTGGTGCTGATTCTACGCTGATTTTGTGCCCCTGCGTTTATTAAAACTTGCAGATATAAAATAAACTTAGGCCTATTCACATATTCTGACGAAAGGCGGTCAGTTTAAGCTGTCAATTCAGAATTGTATTTGTAAAAGCTTATTTATATAATCAATTCAATCAGTCCATGACTAGGCCTACCATCGTCCATAACTTTAAATCAATCTGGAGGGCAGAC
Organism: Ophiura sarsii; assembly: GCA_035610835.1. Classification (NCBI taxonomy): domain Eukaryota; kingdom Metazoa; phylum Echinodermata; class Ophiuroidea; order Amphilepidida; family Ophiuridae; genus Ophiura; species Ophiura sarsii. The sequence continues at coordinate 8,492,187 of CM069442.1, read as the reverse complement.
GATTTGCCCGGCTGAGTCCTTATTATGACTAGGCCTACGGTACAATAAATAGCGACGTAACTAGCAGAAAAAAGTAGAAGAAAAAGTCCGAAAATATTAAATGCTAACAAGATTACAAGAAGCAAGTCAATGACACGCCATGATTTGCACGGATCAGGGATAAGTTTTGATGCATGCAGCATGCACTGCACTGACAGTGATAAGATTTAACGCCTAACGGACTACTGTTTATGCAATCCCTATCATTACCGAATCAGGTCGAGACCAGTTTACGATCAGAGTTTACGATTCAGAAAAGTAGATTTAATTTAAGCCTAAACCTATCATCACGTTTTAGAAATCGAATGCCTTTTATTTACTGCTTTAGTTTAGAAATATGTTTCGCTAGGCCTAGCCTAGCCTGGTCAAGCATTTTAACTTACCTGGTGAAGAAAAGGCTTTGTCAACCAAAACTAACCGTCGGAGAATATAATATTCCAATTTATATCCTCTTATATTTCCATCCCTGGTTTGTGTTACCGACAGGTTACAGAAAGTAGTTTGACATCTGGCTTCTCTCAACTTCTGAGTTCATGAATGCATGTGTGCCATTTTGAATGAGCTATATTATTATTAAAGTTTTATATTACAACCATACTTTGATACTAGCTAAGCATTTAGCTTGAAAAAGCCTAGGCCGTGGTCGTAGTAGTTACACTTACAGCATCTTTTTTATCTAGGTTTTGATGAAGAATAAATACGATCCACAACAACAGTGTGGTCATTTTTCGTCCTTGACCTTGCTGAATAACCGTAGAGGCAGGCAACACTTACTTGGGCCCCTGAATCTGTTTACGACGGCTTCTCCCTTGACAACAGTCGTTGATTGGCTTATTTCGTAAGTGACACATCTCATTCATATTCATATAACCTTATTTGGGGGTTGGGATGGGGATTCCCCGGGAATCAAATGGTTTGAATCATTATCGCAACAGGGAAGAGCATTTATTGTTTACTAATGTTAAATATAATCCCTCTCAGAATCTCCTTAAAATGAGTTCTAAAAGGAGAATTTGTATCCAATTATATAAAAATATTTGATAATGAATGAGGTTAAATACTTTGTACCGGCTGATTTTCGGTTATTGTTGAAAATCAAAACAAATGGTTTCAGGCCCGCGGAATTTCCCTCGGGGCTTCGCCCCTCGGGAAAATTCCTTGGGCCTAAAACCATTTGTTTTGATTTTCAACAATGACCTCAACACAGCCAGTACGCAGTATTTAACCTCTAATCAGAGCTTTCCAAAATTGCGCAAGTATAGTTTCGACAGCTCAAAAATGTAACAAAGTGTTTTTGAAATGTCAAGATTATTAAATTCCATCCCCATATTTGGAATCACTATGGGAAATGCATTAAAAGAAGTACAAACATGCCTAGTATTGGTACAGTAGTTCTTGAGATATATTTTGAAAAATTGGGAAAGGTTTCTGAAAAATCTTGTTTTGTATAATGGTAAAACTAAATAGCCCCGTAGAAAGGGTTACATTTCCTATATATAAAGGAAATATCGCTAGGACGATAACATTTTAGTTTTGCATTTTCAGATATTTTTCGGACATCCTCTCGTCGTCAAGTACATGTCATATTGTCAACCACTACGGTAGACTAGTCCGTCGAGTAGGACACTTACCCTTTTCAGGCCCGTGTCACTTCGGAGTCAGACTCACCTGGAGAGAGCACTTCTTGACGGGCTACGGAAAAAGGTCACACTTTGATATGCATTTATTTATACTTTCTAAATAACCACACATTTTGGCTATAGCTATAGTTTGATTTCCGTTTCCCCCGCTCTTGGAATTATTCAAGTTGGCCGACCTTTTGAAATGGTATTCGTAAAATCAAAATGTTAAATGTCGCCATACAAGGCTGTTCAACGAGTCGCAACAAAGGTAAATATACAAGAGTATCTAACGCCGTGATTGGACATTTGTGCACACACCTTCCCCCCTCCTAGACTATGGGACATGAGGCCAAAATATGTTTTTTTTGTTTTTTTTGTTGTCCACCTCTGGGCAGAACATGAAATTATTACCAAAAGGTGGCAAATATATCCCTAAACACAAATTCACCTGATCCCACGTTCGTAGGTTGCACGTTATGACCCTAGACCTCGATTTAGGGTCAAAGGTAACTTGTGCTTCAATGTGAAGTCAAAAACTAAATTTAACATGGTAAAAAAAATAAAAATGGGCTATTGACCATAAAAAGTATATCATATTGTTGGGATAAGTGTTTTAAACAAAAAAAAGTCAACCACAACTTCGATCGTAGATCAATAGTTTTTGAGCTGTGACATTTTTTTTTTACCATGTTAAATTTAGTTTTTGACTTCAGATTGAAACACATGTGACCGTTGACCCTAAATCGAGGTCTAGGGTCATAACGTGCAACCTTCGTACGTGGGATCAGGTGAATTTGTGTTTAGGGATATATTTGCCACCTTTTGGTAATAATTTCATGTTCTGCCCAGAGGTGGACAACAAGAGTGAAAGATACAGACCGTCATCCCATAGTCTATCCCTCTGTATTGATCGAATCAGTATGCTTCTTGAGGGTTTCATATTCATGTGGGATTGTTACGTATTGGGCCGTTGATCAGTCTGATACGTAAATAGGTTCAGTTTGATAGAGACCAGGGTGGTAGAATAATGATTGCAAGTAATCAAAGTCAAGAAATTAATATGTATTGTTTAGTTTAGGGTTCATATTCATCACTAAGCTACTCCATCCAAACTTCTGACCCATTTGCAGAACAGTTATGGAAATATTTTCTTATTTAGCAAATAATGCAATGATATCAATGTATGCAAAAACTGCTTAATCTGATTCACCATCTATCTATGTCGTTATTAACATTTTCCACGAGGCAGGCGTCTGCGGAAGACATTCCAAAATGTCAAAAACTGTTTCAAAACTTTCAAAACTATTGAATTTTATAACCATAATAATAATCATCAATTTATATAGCGCCGTCTATCTAGGCAGCCTATTCCGAGGCGCTGTAGCCTATTATTATTACGCTGCCGTTAGGAAATGTCACAATCATTTCGCTTCAATTATATAGCAACTGGCTAAGTGCTCAAACATATCAGCACTTGGATTGTAATATCACCCTTAACAGCTACCCAATCTCGCTTGGGTGAACATGGTGAACGAAAGCAATTGTGACTAAGTATCTTGCCCTAAGACACGAACATGTCAGCCCTGGCGGAGCTAGAACTCACAACCTTATGATAATGAGTCCCGCTCTGTTCCGCGGGAACATATTTGGAATCAATATTTCCATATGGAATCCATATACCATATTTGGAATCACCGTGATAAATGCATTAAAATAAGTACAAACATGACTAGTATTTGTTCAGTAATTCTTAAGATAGACTTTGAAAGTTGGGAAAGGTTTCTGTTTCTCTTTATTGTATATAGGAAAAACCAATAGCCGCGTGGAAAAGTTGTTAACATGTTACCAAATCGATCGACTACTGTCAGTTCGGATAAGGGCGATAATAAATAAGGGCAATAATAAGTATTCACTTAAATCGGCTTATAATCGGCTTATAATCAAGTTTATATCCGACCGTAATCTATTTTCTAAAAATACTCATTATGACGGACAAAAAGACGTTTCGGAAATCCAAGTATGCCTTGGCCTGCTTGAATTTGAATTTGTCATTTAAACCGACGCCATTATGAGAACGGAGCCTCAAGAGAATACATTGACCAATGAACCCAAGGAGAACTATCCAAACAAATAGCCTCTGCCTCATAGGCTTCTACATAGCTGTATAGCATGCTATTCTTTCTAATCCTTTCACATACTTTGCTTAAGATTTTCCCACTCTTTTTTGTATTGTTGTCCCGCACTATTTAGATAAGAGATAAAACAATTTTCATTAGACTTTTTATGTCGTTTGTAAAGGTAAATAGATCAAATTATCTTATGCCGTGAACATGAGAACCTTTCGTGGATGAATTGAAACGTAATGCCATTATCGATAACTTTAGTGTTCCTTCTGAAAGTGTGTTTTCACGTCTACTTTCAACTCAACTGGCATTCACAAACTTTAGCAGCCATTTGAAAATTAAGTGTCAAACATCTTCGGCACAATATATACAAGATTCTCTAATAAATGGAATGAACCAGAAGATTTTGGGCACACAGTCCAAAATGAACCGTTTGAACTAGGTTTGTAGAATACCGCCATTAATGCGCACGACATTTCTAGAGTAAGGTTTGAAGTAAGATTGAGACCCGTGGTCCCGTGGTACAAGTTGGAACTACTCCCTTTTTGAGAAATGGATATATCATCTTTTTGGAATAATCGATTAAAGCGAAAAATAGTCTATCGCCAACGTACTTGTTTCGCTTACAGATTAAATGATTTCTATCTTTAAATTGATTTGAAAATTTTATTCAGATCGCGAATAACTCAAAAGTGAATTGCGATCTGAATATTTTGTCTCACCCTGTATAATACTATCATCATGTTCTTGTTGTTACACTAAATGAAAGCATTGGACGTTTTCATATCCCGATGTATTACATACAACATTGTAATGACCTTCAGCGAGCTGCCATTAAGGTGCCTGATTATATCCACAATGCGGTATGTTGTGTAGAATTAATCGAGAGTTCTAGAAACACAAGCTGCAACTGGCTTGGCATACTTCTAGTTTAAATGAGGAAATATTGAATGTCGGTCGATAGTATTATCCCCTCAGGATATCCCGTTACTTGTTTCTTATTGTGGAACTTTAAACCTCGATGTGCTCTGTTTGACTATGCGATAACAGTGTTTGCAAATCCAGGAAAGATACTAGATAGGTGCTGATATTTGTTATTTGCAATCGTCGTCATCTTCTAGACACAGCTGTAATTACAGTAGGCCTACGCCTACAATGAATGAACCAGTGTGAGAAATGTGGCAGTCCCTCATACCTGAATCAATTGTATTTGACGGATGTGGTTACTGTCGCGTCTTTCAATCGTATCACCATATTATACTTGACAGTTATCATGGCTGTGTACGCAGGTATAGGAAAAACATCAATGACGTGACAATCTTATCTGTATATAGAACTCATAAAAAGTAATATTGTATACAATGTTCTACTATTGGGTTAGTGACGTCAATTGAAATCGGTTACGGCTCTACGTTATATCTTTTACTCACGGAACGTAACAACCATCGACAACCTGTTTTGACATTGTTTGGAAAATTTTGAAACTTCACAAAATACTGAGTGTAGAAAAGATTGTAGATCGGTTATAACCCCTCCCCATTGTACTTTCAATTTCAGGCCTCCCTTTGAGTTATTAGGGGACAGCCAGACGAATAAACGATGTGATTTTCTTTTTTGGGAATCGGAATCTTTTATGGACTCTAAGATATAGAATAGAAATTGTAATATGGCAGTGCTTGACATTGTGTGCTTTATGCATGCATTTTCTGCAAGGTCTGGTACTTTGATGGGCTCATTCAATTCAATTCAATATTAATTTTTCATCATATCAACAAAGACAAAATACAATGAAAATATGACAATTTATATGATGGAGGAGGACCAACTAAAAGCAAATGCCTGATGTTGGTGAGGAAATGCATCGTGTAAATCAACTTGACAGCAAAGTAATTCGTACATGAAATTTATTGTATATACGATTTTAAACACTACATTAAGGGGGGGGGTCTAGGTTGGTCAGATATTAAAATTCATTGCTTCGCACAAAAATGAGATATTAGCACAGTAGAAAACTGCTAAGTCTCTGCTTTAAAATGCTTTTTGTTTGAGGTAAATTGGATTTTCGGTTCTGAAGTTATGGTCAATTAAGTTTCGGGTGTCACAAAAAAACGGTGGTGTTTTTTATACTTTTGTATGTAAAAACGCTCACCCTGCGTTTTTTAGCATTTTAATTGTTTTTTGATCAAATGATTGTAACATTTGATTGAATTTATTTATTAAAATATTGAAATAAATAATTACACATCATAAATCATCAAAATTTCAAGGTCAACGTAATTTCTTATGTATTTCTTTATTTTTCTCACCCGGCTATTTTTAAGCAATTTATCTTTAAAAATCAATAAAAATGCTAATATAAATGCGATTTTGTCCCAAAATGGCTCAAAATGTGTCTAAATTTATGCTCTTCCATAATTGAACATTTATTTTTATCCCAAATGTCAACTTATTTTTTTCTCGCCAATTTTAATATTTTTCAATACGTTTTGCACGATATCTCAAAACTATAAAACACGCAAACTTGCAATATGGGAGCAAACGTAACTAAAAAACGAAAGCTCATATAACCATGGGATTTGGACCAGATGTTAAGCACACAAGGGTCGGTTCACGGTTGCCATGGCAACCATATAACAAATCCGGATCCATGGTTTCATGCGCACTTAACCGATACATCATCTACCCAAGTATGGTGTATATGCAACATTTTGTTTTCTAGTTACGTTTGCTCCCGTGTTTAGCCAATCAGAGGCCTTGCATGGTAACCATGGCAACCAGATCAAAATAACACACATTTTCTGAAACGTCTTGACCTAAGCTTTAATTTGATATATAACACTAAGCGGTAAGTCTACGATAACATTGAGAAAATGTGTTTCCAAATTTGGGTCAAATCAACCTAGACCCCCCCCCCCCCCCCCCCCCCCCACTTAAGTCATTAACCTGAACCTCCTACCCGCTTTTTCCACCAGTGGGCCACGGGGGCCAACCACACTTGGGCGAGTATATTCGCCCAACTATGTAGCCTGGGGCCATTATTTCATCAAAAAAATGCCACGCCAGCTGGCACAGACAAAATTTACCGTGAGATGTTGTGGCATTGGGACTGGTTAGGGTTAATCAAACCATACATAAAAAAGAAGAAAAAAATCCGTTAAACCTAACCTCCAACCCACATTTTCCAAGGATTTTTGTTTTCAACGACAAAAAAGCGGACAAAAAGAGTGGCGCCGCCACCGGGGCTCGAACCCACAACCTCTCGGTTGCGAGACGAACGCTCTACCAGTGCGCCACGGGGGCCAACCATACTTGGGCGAGTGTATTCGCCCAACTATGTAGCCTGGGGCCATTATTTCATAAAAAAGTGCCACGCCAGCTGACACAGACGGACTTTACCGTGAGATGTTGTGACTAGTTAGGGTTATCAGTTCCAAATTGGCGAACCTGTTTACAGCAGCGAATGAATTCAGAAGAGCCTAAAGCAACAAGGCGCAGTATCATCGTTCGTATACGTACGGACTAATTATACGTGACGCGGCTGCCAAAATAGCGCGAGTACGCTCTTTTACTTTTACGTTCGGGGAGATAAAAACCGCATAATTCTTGAACCGATTAAAATATAGCAAGTATTATTACCATATTCTGTCATATAGAGTAAATTCTGAATTCAGACAATTAAAACAACCGTTTCTACGGTATGCAGCATTCGAAAGCCACATAAACTACTAACTTGTAAACATTAATACCGAAAACCTAATATTTTAAGGACAGAGAAAGTAGACAGGCCTGTATGGGGTGTGTCAAAAAAGTGTCCCATGACGTCTATTAAATACACTTTATCCCATTAAATGTCATCATTCACTGAGATATGATCAATTCAGTAACAAGAGTGCAAATCCCAATTTTGCCACTTTGTAACAAGAAGATGACTTTCAACTGAAAAAACTATGTCCCAGTATTGGTCGATACTGGTACATGAATTTTGCCAGTATCGCTCGATACTGGAACAATTTAGATGTTCCAGTATAGGTATATACTGGAACAAAATAATGTACCAGTATCGATCGATACTGGTACATTATTTTGTTCCAGTATCGGGCAATACTGGAACATTTTAAACGTGCCAGTATCAAACGATACTGGAACAAAATAATGACCCAGTATCGAACGATACTGAGTGTTCTAGTATTGGTCGATACTAGTACAGTCTAGTATCTGGGAGCTAAAGTACACTTTTTTTCCAAAATACCGTCTAAAATTCAAATAATTTATTGTATGTCATGGATAATATGGATGAATATATGTTTTTCTGTTCAATTCAACTAACGATCAACATTTAGTGGGTATATTATTATTTATTTTATTGATTATGTTTAATGACACGCTGAATGACGATTATGGATAGAAAAATTCTTATGGCACATTAAAGATTGCTGAAAATGATTATTAGTATTTCGCAAACAAATTTTATAGCTTTCATGGCTAAAAAATTGTTTTTACTTGGAACACTTTTTTGACACACCATGTATACCTTTACAGGTCAGTATTGTCAATAGCTACCTAGTTATGTTATGTAATCCTTCACATCAATTGAATTAACCTCGTTACTCAACCCATAATTACACTGTTATTGGTTATGTTATGGTCCCCCAATCCTTCCAAACATCTGACATTCTAGCCGCACAGTTAGTAAAAGATTGTCTCATTCACCAAATATTGTAATAAATCTCAAGGATGCCAAAACTGCGTAAATGATTCTCCCCCCTCTAAATATTTCAATGACCAACAATCTGAACTTAGACGTGTTTAGTCATGAAATAAATCATCCGGAAGGCAATCTCGCCGAAAACTTTATGCGCACTTATGCCTATGACACATCCCGTGGTATTTCAAGTACGTTTACGTAGCTCAAGCAGGCTCTTGTCTAAATAATATTCACCATAAGCTATAAGGGCACCCTCTTCATATCTCGATACCTTTCCCTAGGGCCTCCTCAAATTTCCTATGCCACTTTCCTCCCCATCGAACTATCGCTAAGACGGTACTTTTCAGTTATGTTTCGCCACATGCTCTGGAAGCCTTCCGGAAATCGTCCTGCAAAAATGTCACCTAATCGACTCGTTGGTGAGGGTATAGGGTGATCCATTCGTTGTCTTGCAATTATAGAGGGAGTTTATGCCCTTTTATATTCTATTTACCTGATTACTACCAATTGTAAAGGACGAACAGACGTTGCAGAAGTCTTAGCCTTGCTTTAGCCAGCTTGAATTTAGCCGTTTGAACCAACGCAATTGGCAGAAACGGATCACAAGAAAATACATAGACAGTCGGATCCGGAGAGAACTTTCTGAGGAAATAATGTCTTAATATTTTCCACTCGGCTATTAGTTTTACCATAAACAAAACAGATTTTTCAAAAACCTTTCCTAACTTTCAAATGATCTCAAGGATTACTGAACCAATACTAGCCATGTTTGTACTTAATGCATTAATCTTAATGCATTTCTCATGGTGACTCTAAAAATATGATGGTGACTCTACTTTTGAAACATTTTGCGACATTTTGGAATGTCATCTGCAGACGCTTGCCGCGTGAAAAATGTTAATAACTAATTGGTTTCATACCCTGCTTTTCAAGATTTCCCCTTTGTCGGTGCATCGAGGTGTCAATTCATTAAATTAGTTATACATAAAATGCTTTTTATGGAAAATTCAAAGGTAAACATCAATTTTTAACGCCATGCATATGAGGACTCAGCTGTAGATAGATCAAAACGGAATTAGTTTCGTTAAATATCTTAAGTGCCGTGTTCCTCTGAAAAGGTGTGTCTTTTATTCTCTTTTGATCTTAGCTGTAATTTATTAAATTAATACTTTCCACGCGGCATGCGTCTGCAGACGGCATTCCAAAATTTTACAAAATGTTTGAAAAATGTTTAAATTATTGAACTATATGCGCACTTAAGCCTATGACACATCTCGTGGTATTTCAAGTACGTTTACGTAGCTCAAGCAGACTCTTGTCTAAATGATATTCACCATATAAGCAATAAGGGCACCCTCTTCATATCTCGATACCTTTCCCTAGGGCCTCCTCAAATTACCTATGCCACTTTCCTTCCCATCGAACTATCGCTAAGACGGTACTTTTCAGTTATTTATCTCCACATGCTCTAGAAACCTTCCGAAAATCGTCCTGCAAAAATGTCTACTAATCGAACGACTACTCGTGGATGAGGGTATAGGGTGATCCATTGTTGTAAAATGTCAAACATTGATATGCATTCACTCGTTGGCTTGCAATTATGGAGCGAGTTTATGCCTGTTCATATTCTATTTACCAGATTTGTATCAATTATAAAGGACGAACAGACGTTGCAGAAGTCTTTAGCTTTGCTTTAGCCAGATTTAATTTAGCCGTTTGTACCAACGCCATTGAGAGAAACGGGTCTCAAAAGTATACATAGAAGTCGGATCCGAAGAGAACTTTCAGAGGAAATAACGTCTTACTAATAAGATTCTATAGCAGTCAATACTTAACACTTTCCACGCGGCTTTTATTTGTACCATGTAAAAAACCGAATTTTCAGAAACCTTTCCAAACAAGGTCAACTCATGGATTACTGTACCAATACTTAGCATGTTTGTACTTATTCCATTGCATTTCTCGTGGTGATTCCAAATATGGTAATGAAATTCATTACTTGTGACACTTTTGAAACATTTTGCGACATCTTGGAATGTCGTGAGCAGACGCCTGCCGCGTGGAAAATGTTTATAAATAATGTTTTCATACCCTGCTTTTGTACATTTCCCCTTTGTACCGAGGTGTCAAATCATTGAATAAGTGATACATAAAATGCTTTTCATGGAAAATTCAAAGGTAAACATTGTAAATAGATCAATTTTTGACGCCATGAATATGAGGACTCAGCTGTGGATAGATCAAAACGGAATCCTTTTCTTTAAAGATCTTAAGGGTCGTGTTCCTCTCAAAATATGTGTCTTTTATTCTTGTGACTCGCGGGTTGATGGCTACTTTTGTAAAGGTTATGTATATACAGAGTGCACTACACTAGATGGGGGTATCCCAACCCCTTAAGGGCGGTGTTTAAAACTAGAATCGGAAAATATGCATGGCAAAATTCTCAATTAAAAATCTTGACAGTAATACAATTGCGTATGATTTTTGATTAATTATGATTAATGGGACATCCCCTAACTATAAACCCTGACTATAAACTGTGAATATCAAATCTAGATAAATGTTTGAGAGTTTCAAATTTGTGTTTTTACTGGAAACATTGACGATTTCGTTTTTGTACATATCCCTATGGAGCTCTAGTGTGACCCCTACAGGGTGTCCCAAAAGTTTTGATTCCTTTTCAAAACTTTATATCCCCGGTTAAATATAAATGAAAACATATTTGGATAGAGAAGACTTGTACAATTATGTTAATACTACACTTACAATAACAGCTATCTGTTTGCGAAAATACAGACGAAAGTTTCCCGAACTGTAAAACTGTACTTTCATATGAAAGCGTAGTATAATGAGCTGAATAAAGTCAAGGATGAGTCAAAGGGAAAATCTTTTTTGAATCAAAATCCACATGAATGGAACGTGAGGAACACGCGGCATCCAATTACAGTGACTTACACAGTGCGTCCAGAAAATTGAACAATTTGTTTGTATTGTGACTTATGTGACCAAACCCTTCAGCGTGTGTTTGTTTGTTTTATATTGTTGGGCCTCAAAATGGGGTCATGTATGGTACTAGATCTAAATTTAGATCCTCGGTTTACCCCAATCATGAAGCTAGCACACCCAATCTCTGATTGCCCCAATCCAGTGTCCATCGAGTGAGCGGAGCGAGCGAGGGATCTAATAAATAGGACTTTTTTATTGGGCCCCATTGGGATCTTATAGAAGTGTGTTGATATTATTTTAAGATTCTATAAGTCATGGAACAAAAGTGACATAGTTTTTATGTGATTTGTTTATGAACAACAAAGAAGAAAAGTTTGACTACCGTTCAAAATTACTATATAGTAAAATCATTCGCATGTATGTAATTGCATTACAACAACAACATAATTTATACATCACAAAAATAATTAAAATTTCAACAGCATTATCAACAGTTTAATTAATAATAAAGGATCCCGTTTATTCTTTTTAGGTCTGAGAAACAAGGTTTTTTTCTCACTAGCCACCAATATAGCATGTCAATTAGTTCTTATCTACATTGCCTGTGGGCGTCTGTGGGAGGTTGCATGCATGGTATTGCAGATCTGAGTACAACCACTGCACGGTACACTGAAAATCTTGACCATATGAGTAATCAATGTACATAACAACTTGATTTGCAGATAGCAGCATGGATTTTGGTCTATCATATCTTATGGGCCAGAAAGTTGGCCCATATCTTATAAGATCCTATTTTAATACATCCCAGTGACAGGACCAACAACTCTTAATGGATAAATGTAAGGCTGGTCACTGGGCTGGTGGTCAGGAGGATGTATTCTATACATCTAGTATGGTACCCAATCGAGTCCACAAGTTTTCTTTTTCCAAATATATTTTCAATTTGATACTGCGACTTATTTTAAGAGAGATACGAATCTTTAAAATGGTTTCGAAACTTTTGGGACACCCTGTACATGTACATTCTTGCAAAATGCCACACATTGTTATTTATTTACTCAAGTATCCGTCTGGCTGCAATCTATTTACTAGAAATTATAGAGGACAAAAAAGACGTTTCGGAAATCCTAGGATTTCCAAATTTAGTAATTTGAGCCAACGCCATTGGGAGAAAAGGTCCTAAAAAGAATGCATAGAAAAATCAGATCCGAGGGAATTCTCCGATTATATAGCATTCTATACTTCCTAAATGGTCACATCCTTTCCATACTTAGGTTTCCCCATTTCGGCTGTATAGTTGTGCCGAACAATTAGATTAAGCGATTCATAAAACATTTTTCATCAAAAATTGTGTCGTATTTAAAAGTGAAAAAGATCAAATTATCTGACGCCTTGAATATGAAGACTGTTGTGGTCGAATTGAAACGTAATGCCTTTCTAAATAACTTAAGTGTCGCGTTCCTTTTGAAATTGTGTCTTCACGTCTTCTTTCAACTTAGGTGGCATTTATAAAATTAAGCAGCCATTAGGAAATGAAGTGCTATGTGAGTGTTGAATTTTCGGCACAATACATAAATCTTTAATAAATAGAACGAAACGAAACGAGATAAAAAGGCTATATCGGACAAACAGTCCATAACGTCCGTTTTCAAATAGGTTTTTAGAATACCGCCATTAACTGAACGTGTATGACCTTTCGAAATTAAGTGGCCCTTCCACTAAGGTTTAAACTAAGAATGAGCCTTGAAATTGGCACGGAAAATACGTTTAAGTAATTTCTCTCTCTATAATGTCACTATAATTGTAAATGCGAAATTAAGGCGAACCCGTCCCAGACAACATTAAAATATTGGCCCACTATTGATGTGTTATTGGCCTAATATTGGCTTACAATATTGGCGCAATATTATTTGCTCATTGGCCCAAGCTTGGCCAAAGTGCCAATATTGGGCCAATATTGGGGAAATGTTTGGTAAGAAGAATTCTATCTTTATATTGTTTTATTTCCCCCAAAGAGGAGTGAGCGAATCTCGGGCCAACCCGTGGCCAGGACCAACTTTGGCAAAAGGCAAGCCCAGGACAAGGAAAACAAATTTAAGGGACAGAACCGGGCACAAGATCCTAAATGGAAATGATAACTTGATACCCCGTCAGAATTTGTATATCAAATCAATGGTGTCATTTTCCGCCCCTGGTATATTGTGCCCATTATTTGACCAATATTGGTTGCTTACATTATGCCAATTAAAGAGCGCCAATGTAAAATCAATATTGGTCCAATATTGGTGATCAAGAGAGTCACCAATATTGGTCCAATATTGGATGCCAATTGAAGACGCCAATGTAAAACCAATATTGGTCCAATATTGGTGAGTGACCAAGATAATGCCAATGCCAATATTACCAATGGGAACCCAATATTGGTCAACGAGATAATACCAATGCCAATGTTGAGCTAATATTGGGCCAATATTGGGCCAATATTGGGCCAATATATGTATGTTGTCTGGGTTGAGCAGAAAACAATATTTCTACTAATTATTTCCGTACCGAATATTTTAGGAGAAGGGTTAAGATCAAATGAAAAATGACCCGATGATTCCGAACTTTTGTTTTAAATGGAATAAAACATGGAATTATTCCTTAAGGGCAGATTGATATCACTTGGAAAATCATTAGTAATAGTTACCCTACAAATATACGTTTGCATAAAATTAAAATTATGTGATATATGTAATGAGAAAGAATATGTAGAACATGTTTTCTTTTTCTGTACTGTAAGCAAATACAGACACATATTAGTATCGTTAAAAGTATTAAAACATGTAACAGTAGTATTTGCACATTTCGATGTTTATTTGGGTTTTACCAATTTAAAGTTTACAGAGATATTTCATTAATAGCATAATTATAATATAATAGCGACATTTTAAATAAGTGAATTTAGATATGGCAATCACCCTAACCTTGTATTTTTTTAAAATCAGAATTGAGATCCAAAATCAATTGAAATGCCTTGATTTGGGCTTGATTTACATTGATAACATTGATTGTGCGTAACACGAGATGTGTGACTTTGAAATACAATCATACAATCATATTTATGTAATAATACGTAATAGGTCAGAAGTCACAAACTGGTCCAAAAAATGTTTCACTTCTAATAATGTTGAGAAATGCACCAATTCTGATTAAACGGGACAAAACTTAAGTTTTACATACTTAATTACCCACAAACTATTGTTGGAAAGCTTATAATTCAAGGTTTTTCATTTTTGCAAAAAAGAATCAAATTATACAGGGTGTGTAACATTTTTACAGGGTGGAACATAAAAAAGTTGATCGTTTTTGCTCCTCACAAAATATTTTGATAGTTTGTACAATTAGGGTTTAGCTGAAGATAGTCACCAAAATCAGAACAACCGCAGAAGGTGCTACCAAATTTGCTAAGAATCACCTGCCCAAAATGTACACAGGAAAAGTACAGGGTGTCTAAAATTATGATGAAATAATGCATAAAATGAAGGTTTGTATATAATATTCTATGAAATTTAGTTAGCATGGACTATTTAATTTAAAGGAAAATGGTTATCAAAATGAACTACATGAATATCATTAAAGTTCCTTTTATTTTGAATACAGGGTGGTCCAAAATATGTCTAAATAGCAAATTTTTCATAAATCTATGAACAATTCTGTGAAGAAACACTTCTGGCTTTTTTAGTTAAATGTCTTACTACCCAGGGTAGAAAAGGACCGAAGAGTGACACAAATGAAATAGAGAGAGTGCGATTTGGCCATTATTTAATCAATAAAATGAATAAAACTGTGTATTTTTTACATTAAAACACTCCCTGAATTGAACATCATATTCTAGTAGAGAATGTCTAGATAACAATTCAATATTAGTATTCCTAGTAGCAAGCACATGTTATTAACACATATGAGAAGTTTGAATACTTTCCTATGTATACTTTTAAAATGGCATCAATTTCAAAAGTTCTAGTTTTCCGCTATTTTGTGTAGAAACCTATGGGCGCCTCATCCACCGGCGCCTCATCCACCGGCTCCACCCTTGACTCACTCGACGTTTAGATTGATAACTTCACTGTTGCTAAACATGTGGATTTAATCCTTTTTTATTCGGTAGCTGGATAAATTGCCTTTAATATGATACCAAAAATGTTATGTTTTTTTGACAACTTCTATTTAAAATAGAGACACGTATCACGATTTTAAGGATTTTTTGAAACGGCCCCACCTTATTTGATATACCTATTTATAGTGACCTGTGGCCAATAGGCGTTGGAATATGATCAGAATATGCTAGTATATGTATGTAATTGTGTTGAAAAAGAGGGTGACGATTATGTAATCATAAAAAAATGGTGCAATTGATGAATGAATAAAAAAAACCTTAAAGTATTAAAAAAGAACAATCATTACCGAATAGGATAAGAAGCACATGTTATCGAAAATTCTGATCGAAATTGCATGCCATAATTGTAACGTATTTACCGAGTAGAACGAAATATTTTATAAGTGTTCCACGGGTGTAATAATGAAGCTAGGCTGGTAATATTGCAGTTTTATTTATACACAAATCTCTAACAAATCATATCAAATATTGTCCCTTTCAATATATTATTATTAGTCATGAATTCAACCCCCGGGAGGCAATTTTGCCCATCGTTATGCGCGCTATGCATGGGCACAGAAACTTCTCCGAGTATTTACGGGACGTTTGCTTATAGCTCACGTATGCTCTTGTCAAGTGATGTTCCCGACGGGCAATAAGTGTTCCCTCTTCACGTCCGAATGCACCCTAGGGCCTCCTCATATATTAAACTAATTTCCTTCACGTAGACAATATTTCCAAAAACGTTACTATTCAGTTTTGTATATCTAGTAACCTTTCGGCCATCTCCCTGCAAAACCTCCCAAGAGAGTCGTTGTCAATATGCCACCTAATCGAACGACTATACTGTAAGTGAGGGTGTAAGGGCGATACATTGTTGCGAAATGTCACACATTCGTTATGTACTCACTCGTCGGCTTACAACTACGGAGCAAGTTCCTGTCCAAACGTAATCTATTTACAAGATATGTTGCTCATTACGGCGGACAAAGAGACGTTTTGGAAATCTTTATAAGCCTCACACTGCTCAAATTCTGTCACTTGAACCGACGCCATAGAGGGAAAGACGCCTCTAGAGAATACATAGAAAATCGGATCCGAGGGAAACATCCGAACAAATAGCGGCTGACTATAGACTATTGTATATTATTCCTCTCGCCTCCTTAGGTTTCCTCGCTCTTCCTGGATGTATTTATTGAGGTGCCCGATCATTAAATAGGCGAAGCATAAAACCATAAATACTGGAGAGGAATTTATGATAAAACGATGTTCATCAAAAAATAAATGCATACAGGGGTGTCAAAAAAAGTGTCCTATGAGGGACAAAAATAATTAAAACTACATCGTATGTTTTTCATTATAAAATAGACTGTTGGTAAGCCCTATTAGTCCTCAATCAAATACACTTCATCACATTAAATTTCACCACCTAACTCCCGAGATATGATCCATTCAGTTACAAGAGTGCGAATCCCACGTTGGCCACAAATATAAATCGCATTTCGCATAGCCTTTTGTCGGGCTTCTTCTGAGACAAACTTGTTTTCTTATTATTTTTGGCCTTACTGAGTATTATGCCAAAATAGGTTTGGTGGAGTATTCCAATATCAGTATTATTCCTCGGGTTCGCGATTGCAAATCCAGCCTTTAATTTTGGCCTTACTGAGTATTATGCGCATATATACTTTTATACGCATAGTTTGGGTTACAACACGTCAGCGAGACCGGAAGCGATTAGACCGGAAGCGAGTGTGTCCTATGACGTAGACAGTCTTTTTATTTTTGCAACGAGCACATTACATAATAACAGGAAGTTAAACATGTTAAACCTTGGAATGATTGAGGCTGTGGATTAACCCCGGATTAATTCATAATCTGTAATGTGCTCATTGTAACATGGAAAGATTGTCTGCGTCAGGTATATTATAAAACGATGCTTAGTTATATAGCGCTTTACACCGAAGTCCATAAGCGCCCAAGGATACACTCGGCTTTCGGCTTGCCGAGGTGTTGCAACTGGAAGTCCGCGTACTAATGATCACTACTGCTGCCTGAATAGTACTCAAAACTTTATAAAAAAAACTTACAAAAAGAAAATAGTTATTTGGTTTGGCTATCTAAGAATATATTTGTCGTGTTTGTGGCTTCACCGGGTATATTTTGTGTCTTTGTTGTGTACGCAGGAACAGGAAAAACAACAACATTGATGTCACAAACTCGTCTTTACATTGTTAATCTATTTTGGTAGCAATTTTCATCGTATACTAGCTAATTAATTTTGGAGCTTGGAGGTCCCAGATACCAGTATCGTTCAATACTGGAACATAAAAGTTGCCAGTGTCGGTCGATCGGTCGATACTGGAACGTTTTTGTGTTCCAGAATCGGGCGATGCCGATATTTGTCCCAGTATTGAACGATACTGGTACATAATTATGTTCCAGTACCGCCCGATACTGGAACATTTTATACGTGCCAGTATCGACCGATACTAGAACACTGATTTTGTACCAGTATCGAACGATACTGGATACTAGAACAGACCAGAATCTGGGACCTAAAGGGATTTTTGACTTCGTTTGTCAAACAAGCTAGCTTAATGGTACTATGTGCATACTTGGTTGCCACATATTACACCCTATTTCTAGGCGATGCAACTAATACCGATATTCCCTTATCGGTTACATTTTCTAAGCTGCTTTTATCAATGTCATCCTACGTACACCCGTTACAAGTAAGTTACAACCTACCGTGACCTGTCCAAGCAGTAAAGTAATCAGCACGCAAGACATTCTGGCCCTCTTTCGTGCTCCTGGACCAGATACGTTACGGAATAAAGCGCGATATATATTTAGCTTTATTCCATTTCGCGTTTAAGCTATAGTCGGATTTATAATTGAACCAACACATTGAAACAGCGTATTGCGTAACATTGCGTGAAGCGCGCACAACCATAAGCATGATCAATTTGGGCGCGATCAACTTTGTGCTGCGTGCGTGATGTTCATTCAATTATTAATTATACTATATAGTAGGCTATTATAATATTTCTTTCATTTAACTATTTTCGTGTATACCCATTCCGTGGTGTCAAGAATCGTACCGTCAATCTGGTTTAGAAGTATGAAAGAGAGCCAGAATATCTCGCGTGCAGAATAGTCAGGGGTAAAATACTGATACTCAGACATGACTTCACTTTAATTGGAATTTGAAAGTATTTGGATGTCGGATATGTCTCATTCTACCAACCTTCAGAGCGTAGTGCGAAACTATGCGCGAAACATTATGATTGAATTCAGGGTAGGGCTATGTCGTGCTGGTCGAGTGTGCACACGCCTTTATCCAAGCTGTATTTTCGGCTCGATTGCAACGTGCTTGCTGCTCAACTTATAGTAATATACAATGTCTTAATTGTAACAGCCACTGGCGATGTAATTATTGTTAAGTAACGAGGTTAATTCAATTGATGTGGGGTACTCTGGGATTACAGGACTCGGTAGCTACAAACTGTACTGACCTTTTAAATCCATGGGTGAATATATTGGCGTACAGGGTGTCTCCAATGCAAGGTGTGCTCGTCTTCCTCGTCATTGCTATCATGTAATGATCAATGTTCGGCATTGATGTTTCTGTATTAGCTAGATAATATCACTTGATAATATACTTGATTAAACACGGTTACCTAACCACGTTTTGAAGAGAAAAAAAGTTATGGCGGAAACAACATTTTACTTATAAAAGTGAACCGACAAGACTTCGGCTGACAACTTCTGCGGATTGCTTGGAGTGATAACCATCGACGGTGTGTGTTTGAGGGGGAGGGATGTGGTGTGGCTGCCCCCCCTCCCCCCCCCCCCCCCCCCCCGCACTCCCATTTGGGCTCGATAACCGACAGTGCTAATCTCAAACGATACGACTCAAATATTGGGGGTAGTGGAGCACTAACAATCGTACATGTACACGAGATATTTAATAATCCCCAAGCTGACGCTAATTTCAAATTGTAACACGATACTCGTTTTGGTGATAACAAAGGTAATTAGTATAATCGGTCAATACCCTAACGTAATGATTCAACCAAGTTTTCAAAACACCTATCAATTGTAGGACGTGACTTTCATTTGAAACATTATGCTATATGCCGAGGTCTCAATGTTATTTCAAAATATCTTAGGAATATGTCACATACTGTGGCGGTGCACGCTGAACTCAGTTAAACTAACACTTTACGATCCTTATTTCGTAATTTGGATTAAAATATCACACCACTTTATTTTATAAAGGTTGCTTCATTTGATAAATAAAGAAGGGCATAACAGACTGGAAAGCATGCTTTAAAAAAGATCAGACACCGCAGTTATTAAGAACGGAATTGCAATTCATATTGTCGGCAACGGTCGTAAAATTCAAGCCGTTTAGATAATTTGATCTCATTTCCTTTCAAACAAAATTTTATATTTTGATGGCGGGTCTTGTTATCTATGGTTCCCCTCTTTTAATAAAGAAAACCATGAGAGCGAAGTAATCGAAGTAGTAAAATAACCTACCATTTGGAAAAGTATAGAATGCTATATAGATCCTTATTTATGACGTTGCTAGATTATAAAGACTAAATTCAAATGTCTATAACGTCTCCCACCCCCTTTTAATTATATTTTTTGGCAAATTATGATAACGGACAGACGTAGTCAGAGACTTTCTTCATTTTGTAGCTGCGGACAACGAGTGAATGCAAATAAAATTGTGACCATCGTATATCCATCAACTTACGGTAGGCGTTCAATTTAGTGATGTATGGACAAAAGGAGGACCAATCTAGTGAAGCATTTAGAAATGAAGAGGGAACTGTTGCTTGTAGGGATTATGAATAGAGTAGTACCTGCCAGAGCCTAGAACTGTACCAAACTACTTAATTGACATACCCGAGAAATATATGTTACATATGTCTTTAAGCAATGTTGTGTGATTATTTTCAAACTTTGACACATAATTATGTTATTATCTCTTGAAATGACAGAACTTTACTAAAATCCCAAATGAAATCTGCTTTCAATATACGGAATTTTTCAACATACGTTTGTTTGATTTTCAAAATAAAGCACTCCGTACTATTATTTTGGAGTGTGTGTACAGTTGTGATCGTAACGGGAAACACTGTAAACGGCGCTAACCATGGAATTCTATTTACGAACGAAAAACATTCAGAAATAAGAAATAAGACATTTTAACCTATTAAACCATGATTTTGAAACAGTTGCACAACCCATAGAGCTTGACATTATTCAAAGACCAATCGATGTGATTGACGTACCAAGATAAAGAAACAATTGAATATATTAAATAATGAATAGAACTTATGGTCTGGGTATGAATTGGTCTTGATGGGTCTATTCATAAAATCCAATAATCAATCATGCCAGTACTTGAGTAGTAACACAGTACAAAAGATCAGTTCAGTTATTTGAACACAAGTTTATAGTGGGAATTGTAAACTTTTTTAATACAATATTTAGAAATAACTAGATACAATTTGACTAATTTGACTAAAACAACCATTTATCTTTCAATTTATATTTTACACTGAAGCTGTTATTATACGAGGGTCATTCAAAAGTTCTACCTCCTAACTCATAACATCGCTAATATGAATGTCAGCCTAATGACATTTGTCATGATTATGGCTCTGAATCATAGCTTCACATTTATAGTAAATGATAATTGGTACCTTTATACTTTTGTTATGATGCGATCAAAGCCAGAGAGAGATTTTGGACAACGGATACGGAAAATTACCCTAAAGATAAATACACCTTTTTCGCTTTCTCTCCGTATTACATGATTAGATATAAAAGCCCGATTTAAATACTGAAAATAGAAAACAATGGATCTTTTCTGAATATAATACTAGATTATCATGTATAAATCAGATCGTAGGCAATATCAACCTTTGTAGGCTTGAAAATAATTATCAACTCGAATGTAATGCTACGTCTTTAGCAAACTGGAATGATGCTATTTAGTCAAATATTCGTTGTTACCAGTCAAGCCACAGTGATACCTCGAGTATTAAATGTTAAACATGACAGTCACTTTATGAGTTTTCCTTACATACAACCTTTAGAATATTCAATCAGGTAGTCAGTGATAGAAAATTTTCTCTACCTTTTGCAGCGGTTCTCTTAGGGTAGGGTTAAAATTAATGGCTGTCCTGGTCTGGTTCTGGCTAATTAGAGGCCATTTTCCCCCAAGAAATCAGTCACTGTTATTGTTTATAGTCTGTTCAAGAGATGTTTGTAACGGTTTTAATTAACGATTGGGACGTTTTGTCTATTGGAATTGGTCAAGTGAATAGCACTTGGGAGACATTTGGCTGTCGCACTAAAATGGACGTTTGGTTTTTCCGGAAAAGTACAACCAACACTCAAACCAATTTAATATGAATTTATAGCGGAGATTTCGAGCTACAATTGTGTAATATTTCATAAGGCTGGCTTATATAATAGCAAAGATATGAGGTTGGAGGTAGAACTTATTGAATGACCCTCGTATAATATTAGTTATGACAACTTTCTGTGCTATTTTTGTTAAGGTAGATGAATTGCATAATTATTATATCTATTGCCTCACTCTGTGATATATCTACAACCCCAATATGTATTCAGTGTTTTAATTTATAAATAATATATAGACTAGGACAAACTGGCGAGAATTAAATTAACAAAGACCTTAAAAGTACACAGCCTCGAACCCGGTCCCTCTCGCTATCGCGGCGATTGGTTACTCCACTAGGCTACAGGGACTGTGCTTACATGTATACCAGACGAACGAGCTATTATGTATACAAAGTCTTTATTGAAAGCCTCTAGCAGCCGAAATACATGAGTAAATAATAACAATTGATGATGGCCTATAAGCATGATTCTAGCAGAATCTATGACGAGCGAAACTTAATTAAATAAACGCGAGGATCAAGCAAATGATACCAGCCGAGTAATTGAAATGAATAAATAATATATAGACTCGGACAAACTGGCGAGAAATAAATTAACAAAGACCTTAAAAATACACAGCCTCGAACCCGGTCCCTCTCGCTATCGCGGCGATTGGTTACTCCACTAGGCTACAGGGACTGTGCTTACATGGATACCAGACGAACGAGCTATTATGTATACAAAGTCTTTATTGAAAGCCTCTAGCAGCCGAAATACATGAGTAAATAATAACAATTGATGATGGCCTATAAGCATGATTCTAGCAGAATCTATGACGAGTGTTTTAATTTACTAGAGTAAAAATATTAGAAAAGTATGATGAACAATACGTAATACCTATAAAAAACTATACCCATATTTTAAAAGCTAATTCCGAGTTAGATCAACATCTTAGGAAGCCCTCACCCCCTTCAAATATCCCTAAAAAATCATAAATGTTCTAGAATCATGACTCTTGCAACTGTATTTTAACCAGTGTTTTAGCAAGTTCCATCATCTTTGACATATTGTACTATTTCATTCGAATTTTAGATCATGTATATCAAACTCAAGATACACTCTATTAGTATTATGTAAAACATGGTGATTTCACCTTTTTGACAAAGTGCTAAAAAATGTGTGTGCTATTACAGCTTGTTTTAAAGAAACTTGTGTATTCTCATAATCTCTTGTCTACTCAATATAATCTTGTGTGTCTTTCTGTTGTAACTGTTAATGGTTCAGGGTGTTCAAATCATTATTAATTCTTATCCTTAATTCAATTTAACGGGTAAAAGAACTTTGTCACACTTGAGTGATCCCATGCATTCTTTTATTTGACAAGTGTTTAGGGACTTCTAAATGAAGTGGTATTTGGTGAATCACCAGTGGCTTAGCTTTCATTTTCACATTGGAGACTGAATTTCGTGAGGTTAAACACTAAGGGACTATTTAGCAAGCTTGTAGGAAATTGCATCCCCAATATGAAAAAGAAGTCTAAGTCACCGCTAATTACCCATGACCACGTTTTTACCTGTTTAAATGTCCCTCAAGTTTAGCCACAAAACTAGCTCATTATAGAAACAAAGCTTGGGGTCGCTCATGCGTGACGTGACGATCCATTTTTACTCTTCAAATTTAATCAAAATGAAGAAGTATTAATGGTTTGAACAACAATATGATACAACAGCAGTTTAAAATAGAAAGGAACCAAAGATATTAGCAGACAAGAGATTAAGAGAATGTATTAGCTTCTGTCAAACAAGCTGTTTAAAAACACATTATTTTGCACTTTGCCAAAAAGGTGAAATCACCATGTCTTACACAATGGAGTGTAACTTCATTTAAAATAGGTCCGATATTCATGATCTAAAATCTAATGAAAGGGTACACTAGAGCAAATATGATAGCAAAAACAACGGATCTAATCTCATTGATGTTGATGATGAAAATTGTTATTGAACTTTGGGCATTGATGGGTAATAATCATTTTGGGACAGCCTGTAGTACGGAAAAAATCTTTATTTTATGTATATTTCCATTAAGATTAAGTAAAGTAAAGTTCTGTGATGGTTTGTTTACGAAAAAATCAGTCAAGATAGATTTAGATTGGCCTTTTTGTATCCCTATATTTGTGGTATGTTGATGTCAACCAATTATTTTCACAAGAGAAAATCTGTAAACCCTGTATGAGTGCCTTAAGTAAAGATACAAAAGCGTTTAGTTCCCTTACAGTAATAAGTGAAACGATTTCAGCCTTATAACCTTTGTTTACTATACCTATCTTAACCTTTTAAGGAAATGTTACTGTGGGCATTCAATAATTAACCAAACCAAACCACAAACCAAACCAAACCAGCAGCACTGTTTACTTTGATCGATGGAAAAAGCTGGTCTAGAGGGGTTGATTCCTGAATCATTTACAGAAAGGTGGGTAGCCTCATGCGGGTTGAATTGACCTTAATTGCATCGCCTACGGGTTTCATTTACCAGGTCAGTGTGGTTTGATATCTTAACATTTTCCACGCGGAAGTCGTCTGCAGACGACAGTTTCAAAATTCCACAAAATGTTTCAAAAATGTCACCATTATTAAATTTCATCACCATATTCGGATTCACCATGAGAAATGCATTGAAATAAGTACAAACATGCCTAGTATTGATTCAGTAATCCTTGAGATAGACTTTGACATTTAGGTACGGTATCTGAAAAATATATTTTGTATAAATTATATGCTAAAAATATAATAGCCGCGTGAAAAGTCTTAATTGAGCGTGAATGTGGATTTCTTTACGCTTCGAACGATAGGTTTAAGTCGGGGGTTTAATAGTTTAAGTTAGCCCACGATGTAAAGGCTGACCACTATTAGTATGTTAGATTGTATTACTAGTAACACTTTCCACGCGGTAGGCGTCTGCAGACGACAGTTCCAAAATGTCACGAATGTTTCAAACATTTCACAAATATTATATTTAAACACCATACAGGGTGAGTCAAAATAATCAGGTCCCGATTTTACCGATCTTTTAAACCAGTTAATATGAAAAAAAGAATATATTTATTGATATGCACAGTAAGAACGCAATAATACTTAATAGCTCATTGATACTTAATAACTATTTTCCAAATTCTGTTAAATTTAATCTGTTCCAACTTTCAAGGTACCTCTATGAATGCAAAGATTTAACTCACGCATTTTGAATATGTCAATCAATGGCGTGTTCGTATTCACAATGCCTACAATGGAAAGTGGGGTACATTTGGAACACTTTGGATTTCGCGCTTTTTCGTTAATATGTCGTAATTATGGCCTGGAATAAGGTTTCGTCTTGGAATTTCACCTGGTATAAAGAAGTTTTCCCACTCCTATAAACAATGAAGAAATTGGCCAATTGTTAACAAGATGTATTTTTCCAGATTTTCTAAAAACGAAACTTGAATTTTTTGACTCACCCTGTATTTTGATACACCATGAGAAATGCATTAAAATAAGTACAAACATGTCTATTATTGGTTCAGTAATTCTTGTGATAGACTTGATAAAGTTGTGAAAAGGTTCAATCTGAAAAATCTGTTTTGTATATGGTAAACTAAAAGCCTCGTGGAAAGTGCTAAGGGATCCGGATAGTCCACCGAGAATAATGATGGCAACTTTTGAACTTATCTGTTTCCTGCTATTCGATTGTTGATGTTTGACTTCTTTCATTTTTTTAGACTATAGTAATGGTGCCACAATAATGGAAAACGCATTGTAGCTATGGGGCCTAATGAGCACCGTGGGTCCCTAGTAGGAACCCCTCCCTCGTGGGTACTTAATTATTATTTTTTTAAGTATTCTCGTTGATCAAGCCAGCGTCTTATTATTGGTAAAAGCAAACTTGAAATCATCTTTGGCATATAATACAAATATTTAATATCTATATATAGAGAGCAATGTTTGAACCAATTTCCCGGACACCCTGTAGATTGAAATGACTTTAGAAGCCCAAATTATTGTGGATATAAAGGTCAGAGAAGTAAGTGTAGTACCGAATCCTGTAATCCTAGAGTAGTACCTGATATTAATTAAATTGCTTCCATATTTCCCCTATACCTACTATATCGCCATTGGCTGTTACAATTAAGCCGTATTGTATCTACAGCTGAGAAACAAGCTCGTTGCGACGGAGCCAGTACGAGAGTGATTCGGCAAGAACAAAAAAAGATTCTCAACCCACTCAACCACAGCCCAGGGGATATCTAGAATGAGGAGCATGGTAGTGTTTTGAAAAAGAAAACTTCACCCACTTTCGGTACAAAACAAACGCACCTGAAAATGATGAAGATGAAGAATTCTTAAACAGCTAAGAAAGATAAAGTAATCCCCATTGGTTCTCAGAGAAATCGGCCACATTTATATGAGATGTGAATAGAAATCATGCAGGTAGGAGAAGCTTAAGTTTATTACTTAAACCACTCTCGCGCAGTGAGTGGTAACTAACTAATAGTTCTGTGCCATAACTCGCACTTCTGCGGTGCTTCTTATCATGCTTACTGCGCGTATCATGCGTGTTAATATGACGCATTACGTTGACACATGGCGTACTCATCTCACAAGATTGGATGGTATATTTGTGGGTAATTCGATACTAAAGGTCTCAGCAGACGCTCCAACGCTTCAACGCTGAGCGCAGGCGTTGACCACCGTTGGCCAATCAGTCTGCGTCATTTTTTTTGTGGTGGAGCTACTACGAATGTATGAGAGCGCAACGAGTTCGAGCGCTGTGGAGTCTGCTCAGCCATTTACAAGGGTAAAATTGGACAAATCATCAGTGGTGTAGTACATAGTGACGTATGTTCGGTGGTATTACATAGTGACGTATGGTCAATTTTGATCGTGTTGGGATGTATTACATATTGCTTTGAAATACAGTTTTCTTAGTTAAAATGTCCAGAAGCCAGAAATTGATTAATCAAATGGTAATCAAAATATTACTTTTGTTTTAACATAGTGACGTACAAATTATACGTCACTGCGTAACAATACTGTTTTTCTCTAACTATAACTTACCTTGCATAAAAACAAGGAAAAGTGTAATTTAGGTCCTATATTCTGGACTGTACTAGTATTGTCCGATGCTGGAACACCCAGTATCGTCCGATACTGGTACAAATTCAGTGTTCCAGTATCGGCCGATACAGGCACATATAAAATGGAACATAATACGGTACCAGTATCGTTCAATACTGGGGCAAATCTCATTGGTATTACGTGTTCCAGTATCGACCGATACTGGAACAGTAAAATCGTACCAGTTTCGACCGATACTGGTACGATTTTTATGTTCCAATATTGAACGATACTGGTATACCACCAGTATCTGGGACGTAAAGTACACTTTTTCCAAATACAAGAGTGACATGTTTTTCTAATGCAACTCATGGTTTTTTTTTAAAAAGGCGTAATATTTTCTTTTCGAAAACCATACCAGTTGTACTGATATGTACTGATATGGTCTAGCGATCCAAAGGTCTCAGGTTAAAATCCTGGATGGTCAGTAAAAATGTATCAGTGGAAATGTATCATTAATAATGTGTGGAGTAAAGAAGAAAAAAATGTATTCATAACCTATCTGCTGAAACTAAACCTAATCTCTCTCATATTACAAACTAAATCAATAGAATTATTTTTATCAATATTTTCTCTTCTTAGAATCGGCAACCTAACAACTTTTCGTAATCTTTTATCCATAAAAGATATGATAAATAAAAGATATGATAAATAAGATATACATTTAATCTTGATTGAAAAATGAAACGGTAGGAAATTTCAACAAAACAAATAGCGGCATTTCAGACATTTGTCTGTATGTTACTTCTCAAGGGCGTTGAATGTTTGCTCTAAATTCCGTTTTTTTATCTCTTTCCTTGTATTGCATTATTTATTATAGAACCTTATCTTGTGCCGAAGATTTAACAATCGCATGATACTTAATTTCCTAATGGCAGCTTGATTTAATAAAAGACGCATATGTTCAAAGAGACAGGAGATACACTTTCAAAAGGAATGAAACACTCAAGAGATTCAAAAGGGTATTCCACCGACAAGGTCCTCATATTCACACCGTTTGATATGCTGTGTTCTGAAAACGACATTTGACATTTCAATTTAAAGCACTTTATGAACCGCTTACCCAATGGTTAGGCATCTTCAACCAAGGAAAGATTAAAAGTTGAGACATATTTCTAAGTAGACAAATTGCAATGTTGCAATTCAGAAAGAATCGACTGCTGCGGCACCTTATTGGGTAGAGGGCATTTCACCGTGTTTGCTCGGATGGTACCATTGGTGTTCGATTACATCTTTTATATACATGTATTTGTTAATCCTCGGGGCTTTGGGCTTTGGTTATCTCATTGGCGTTAGTTTATAAGTGACTATTCATGCGGGGTAAGGCATACTGGGATTTGCGCAACATCTCGTTGTCCTTCACACTGAGTATTATTCTTTTGTCAAACAAGTAACAGACTGTCTATATAAATAGCTGCAAGTCGAGGAATGCATGCACACCATTTTGCGACAATGTATTGCCATTATTATTAGAGTAGTCTCACGATTAGAACATGGCATGTTGACAACTGTACTCTAGGGGGATATGATGTCCAAAAGGTGTCTCGAAATACACATATAACGCACAGTGCCGAGCTTTCGATCTTTTGTTTGCGAAGGAAAGTGTTACATGACATGTGAGGCCCTAGGGGAGGAAGCATCTAGAAGTGAAGAGGGGACACTCATTGCTTATGGGGAATATCATTTGAACAAGAGGCCTCTTGAGCTATGCAAACGCACTTGAAATACTCTTGGAAATATGCGCATAATGTTATACGAGCTTGCCTGTGGTTATGTATTGGATGCAATGGCCGTCACGTGCCCCGCCACAAGTGCGTGTGCAAAGGGTTCTGGCCCTAAATCAATAACAAGTTAAGAGTCAATTTCAACAATTATTGCTCAGCACCAATCACATATATTCTGATGTAGGCGTATCTATCATTGATTTAGAAGATTTAATAAATTGAATACCTCTTTCTAAAGACTGTATCTGCTGCTGTATACCACCTCTTCTTAATTACCCTGAATCCAAAACATCTGCTGGCTGCGTTGGTTAACACTATCCCGCATATATCTGATCCCGTCCGCAACTTGTGTCCCAGGACCACAAATTAGATTTATTCCGTCTTGGCGCCCTCAACGGAACATAGCGCAACTTATGTCCCAGGACCACAAGCTCATATTTTGACACCGCTGAAATTATATTCATGAACAAATGTATGTCAAAACACTCAAGGGTTGTTGGTCGGGGAGGTAAAAAGGACGGGATGGCCACAAGCTTAAACAATAAACCCTAACCCTAACCCTAACCCTTTTTTGAGCTTTTTCTGGGACACAAGTCGATAAATCTAATCATGATGAGCTTGTGGTCCTTGGACGGGATCAGATATTTGCACACTATTTCGTGACCTTGGTAGACTCAATCCAAGAGAGGGCGTTCTGACTACATGTAGCCAGAGGGTGCTTGTTGCTCCAACAATAACTGCTGTTAATCTAACTCTATTTTTATTCTTCTATTACTCATGTAGCAGGAATGACAGGAGGCCGTTAGTCTAAAAGCTTTATTATTAAGGTAAATCATAAACATACTGCAACCTCACCTTATACACCACATAGACCTTCATAGTTCATAGAAATTGACAAGAATGATTTCATCAAATTCGACCAAGTTTTGAAAATAAAAGAAAATTAAGGGAATTATGGAGATCGAATTCGTGTTCGCCGATTACAAACCTCTCGAACAAAGAGTTCAAACCACAGAGGTTTGACTATAGAAATTAAACTTTTGTTATCTGTTTAATTACAAAGAACGGCTTTTTATTATGAAAATTGTGCATTTTAGTTGCAATATTTGTATAGGCCTCTCGAACAAACAAAAATGCTGAAAATGTAAGGATGATAAAACCAACTTTGATTTCTTTGGATTGAAAAGGGCGTTATTTGAACTTATTCACAAACCGACTCGTCATCGTGGTTCATTATTTTAATTAAAGCGTTTGACCCCGGCATTGACATAGCTACTGACGACACATATTCTTATTTTACGGAAAACCATTAATGTTATTATTTTTTCTCTGTTATTATGGAAAACGTAAACATTTAGCGCATGCGACAAATATATTTCAAGTGGGGCGATGTTAATTTATATGGATATTTACCTCGCTAGTTAGTTACTATCCCGATCTTACTGTCCAGTTTTGCTCTCAGAACTACATCGCAAGTAATTTACACTGCAGTATCAGAATCAGCGAGTAATTTGGTCCATTCGGCCATATATTAAATAATTACAGAAAGTAAAATAAAGTTAAAACAAAGTAAAATCCATCCGTATAGTATTAAATTTAATGCTATTCTTTTTATAAATTGGGCATCAGTTTTAAACAAAAACTATAAACATGTGTCTTATTTTTCTAAAGAGTTTAATATTTGTTTCCATTTTCAGAACCGGGACGAAAACATATTATCCAAGTTTAACAACAAAAAGTTGAGCAAAATGGGTTATGAAATTTTAACATGACCATCAAAAATTCTCCTCATATCGCCCGCCATTTAAAATGTCTCTCAAAATTTCTCTCAGGCAAATTTTTACACTCCTGCTATGTCATTCCCCTGAAACACGCGATAATAACACCTATTCTCAAAAAAGCTTCCTTGGATCATGATATTCTCAAAAACTATCGTCCGGTGTCGAATTCGCCTTTCCTCTCCAAAATTATAGAAAAAGTTGTCACATCTCGTCTTGCTGATCATATGGACCTGCACCAAATGAATGAACCTTTCCAATCTGCATATAAAGCTGCTCATTGCACCGAGACAGCTTTATTAAAAGTTAAGGATGACATTATGTATGCAATTGGCAAACAAAAAGGGGTTTTCTTGGTGTTACTAGATTTGAGCGCCGCTTTTGATACAGTGGATCAACAAATATTGCTTCAAAGACTAAATCAATGTATTGGAATTAATGAGACAGCTCTCAACTGGTTTAAAAGCTACTTGGATGGAAGAACGAGCCGCATTTTTATTAATGATGTACTCTCCAAGTCGAAACCTTTAAATTGTGGTGTACCACAAGGATCGGTTGTGGGACCAAAAATGTTCACTATTTATACTCTTCAACTTGGACAAATCATTAAAAAACACAGTCTCTCGTATCATATTTATGCGGATGATACGCAAATTTACACCACTTTCAATCCCAAAGATCAGACATCTATCAACAATGCACTTTCGTCAATTGCTTCTTGTATTACGGAGATAAAATCATGGATGACCAAGAACTTTTTGAAATTAAACGAGGACAAAACTGAGTTCCTGGTTCTTGGGTCCCCTCATTCCACACGTATCATGCCTACTGTTGAACTCAACATTGGAGATAGTTCCATAAAACCGACAACAAGTGTGCGTAATTTAGGCGTTCTTTTTGACTCTAACATGTCTATGTCAGTCCATATTGCAAATCTCCGTCGTAATATAAGCTTCCATCTCCGCAACATGTCTAGAATTCGCCGTTTTCTTGACTACAATTCATGCCACCACGTAGCTCGTGCACTCATACTTTCTAGACTTGATTACGGAAATTCGCTACTTTTTGGTTCAAATGAATCTGATCTCAACAAATTACAATCATTACAAAACTGGGCAGCGCGCCTTGTCTGTGGAGGCAGAAAAAGAGACTCGGCATCTCCGTTGCTCAAAGAACTTCATTGGCTCCCGTTGCGACAGCGTATTATCTACAAACTGTGTGTTCATATATATAAATGTATTAATGATACTGGACCTATCTATCTGAATCAGTGCATTGCTCATTATGAACCTGGTCGACCTGGTCTTCGATCTGGGTCTGATCGATCTCTCCTAGTTGTTCAACGTACAAAAAACTCTGCCGCAGATAAATCTTTCACTGTTGCTGGTCCTAAACTATGGAATGATCTACCCAACAACATCAGACTCTGTGAATCCTTACAAGTTTTCAAAAAACAACTGAAGACTCATCTGTTTCCTACTTAATTGTTCTTTCTGTATACATGTAGTACTAGTTTTTATTGGTACATTTTGATTTGTTTGTGGATTGTACCTTTTTGTTTTGTTTGTTTGCTGCCAGCGCCGTGATCTAAATGAAATAGCGCTTTATAAAATCTCATATGTATGTATGTATGTATGTATGTATGTATACCATTCGGGCAATTCCCTTTCATCACTCATCCCCGAGCTGCGTGATTCACACTCCACTAAATTCCAGGCACATAACACACTTGCAATGATAGTTGTCTACGTCTGTTTTATAATGAGAACTGGTAGCAGTTTATTGTTCCAAGATAACAAATCTGTTTTGTGATTTCCAGTATCATCGTAAATTGGAACATATAGTGTGTTCCAGTATCGTTCGATATTGCAAAGGGTTTTACAGTATGGCTCGATTATTGTACTCATATTGAGCGATACTTGAACAGTTACTTCAGTTACCTGCACATTTGTTTTTTTTTAAATGGATGAAATTTAATTGTTAAGATTATTTTCAGATACTCTTTTATCCCAAAGAGTGAATATTTATGATGATCTTAACGATGTGTTATACAATACGTATATGACACATATTTTCGTAGTAATGTTATGATTATTCTGCCCTCTGTTGATGATCCATGATGATGTAGGGTTCTAAATATTATAATTACTCATAAATACAACATGGGTGTTGCTCTGTTGTCTAATTACCATACAGGGTGTCCCAGAAAACCTGCAACTTATTTTGGCGGGGCTCTAGTTTCACCTTTGAACATCGGAATGCAGCGATGTTTGCACTTTTTGAAATCTGTAGAATGTTTTCTGTTTATCTGTGAAAAAATAATTACGATTGCTAGTTTTGTTTTCAAATAAGATGTGGTCAAAGGAAGGTATGTGTGGAACACGTTCAACCGATTTGGCGATAATCGATGACAAATCCAATAATGTCCTAAATATTGTGCGTGAAGTCTTAGGGAACGTACATTGTTTTCACATGCTAATGATTAATGTTATAAAACGTTATTGCTATGAAGAAATAAAAATAAACATACATGTGTATTGCCTAAATAAAAATGTTAAAACGATGGCAGTTTTCTTCTCGCTGATGAAAGAGTTGTGACATACTGTGCGTCTGAAAGCTCGAACCAAGTTCAGAAAGCTTTCCAAATAAAATACCCGAGGAGAAAAATCTCATACCGTTCAATTATTTAGAGGAAATGTCAACAAATATTAACATTTGGACTTTATAGCAACTATAGACTGATGGATAGTTCAGGTCGCCGTCGAACAGCTAGTGAGAACCATTTCGAAGAAAACTGAGGTTTGCCACGCTCTGAAAAATGAACCGATTATATCAGCACAGATATCAAGTCCTGATCCAATGTTACGATTTCTACAACCAGTCTTTTTATTTCATTAATTTTAATAAACGTTGATTGTTAAATTTTAGGAGAATGTAATTTTAATTAACAAACCAAATGATGAAAGAGAGTGCGCTCCAAAGTGATTCACCCCGGGGATTCACCGGGCTCCGTAGCGGTAACATCGGTTTTATCCAAATCGGTTGAACGTGTTCCAGGCATACCTGCCTTTGATCGCGTCTCATTTGAAAACCAAATAAGCAATCGTAATTATTTTTTCAAAGGTAAGCGGAGAACATTCCACAGACTTCAAAAAGTGCAAATATCGCTGCAATCTGATGTTTAAAAGAGAAACTAGAGCCCTGCCAAAATAAGTTGCAAGTTTTCTGGGACACCCTGTACAGATATTTCAGAAACATTTCCCAAATTTCAAAGGCTATCTCAAAGATTTCTGAACCAATACTAGACATGTTTATACTATGTTTTCCTCATGGTGATTCCAAATATGGTAATGAAATTCAATAATCTTCACATTTTTGAAACATTTTGCGAAATTTTGAAATGTCGTCTGCAGACGCCTGCCGCGTGGAAAGTGTTAAATGTGCCACCTGCCCATCTCACGCGTTCAGTTAATGACTACAAGATATCAATGGTGATGAAATAAAACCTTTATATCAATATTAAATCCACTTGGATTTACTGGCTTTGGTGGCTTTACATACACTCTTATCGAGAGGTTGCACAGAACACTCTATCTGGGTTTAAGATTCACATTCAATCTTATAAGAACAAAATAACGTGAAACCCTGAGGAGGGTTAATACTGTCGTACCTTTGACAGACACTAGCATTCATTATTTTCTCATTTGCACTAGAAAACGGAAGTATGACATGCCATTTGCAGCTTGTGTATAACTCTTTGATTTTCTAGACAGCGAACCGCACTGTGGATTTAAGTAAAGGCATATTATGTGATCTTTTCCAGGGGGCACCCTCTATTCATGATTAAAAAGTAGATTTTCTTGCAGGTTTATATTTCTGATCATTAATCATACATATATTCTGAGGTACAGAACGATGCGATTCCTAATTACTTCAAAATCATGGTTTTAAGAGGTGAAAATAAACTATCCCGCTAGTAGGTCAGATTATTTTCACTCTAAATCTACTCTAAAACCATGATTTTGAAGTAATTAGGAATCGTGTCGCTCTGTAACTCAGAATGTATTTATGATTATTGATCAGAAATGTAAATCTGCAAGAAAATTTACTTTCTAAAAATAATCATGAATAGAGGGCGCCCCCTGGAAAAGATCACATAATATGCCTTTAAGCAACTTGATAAAGATTATTACAAAGTTGTATGTACTTTGTCTTGATATGAAAACGACGAGCGTTTGTAAACTACAATGACGATGTTATGGTTACTATTATTGATTACAAACATTTGTTCATACAAAATTCCAATTTTGAGAGCTCTTTATGAAGCAACCATTTATTGTAAGCTTTTAACGAACAAATTAACCAACAACAGTATTCAATACTGGTAATAATAACAAAGAAAATTGTAGCAGATCTCAAATTTCTAAAATCACAAATTACAATCCAGAATAAAAGGAACCTCTGTATATAACATAATACATCATACCTCCTGTGTTTGCTAATATATAAGCCAGCCTGATTAAATTTCCCCCAATTGTAGCTTGGAATCTCTGCTACATAGTCATAGTAAAGTACTTTGTGTACTGATTGAAGGCTACTAAACAGAATGAGACACAGAAAGAGTTGATCATTTTGCACAATTCAAAGAGACAAGACATTCCTATTGGTCAAGCATAATCGGAATTATCTCTAAGAGCGTGTTTCTACTGGGCCACTGCAAAGTTAACGTTAAGTTTTAACGCTAAATGTTAACGCTAAATTTTTAATCCCCCTGTTTCTACTCGCGAAAAAATACCGTTTAGTTTATTGATCCTAGTCGATGGGCCACGACATTTGACCTTTTGTTATACCAAACAATGCCTCACCCACCTGAAAAAGACTGCCTCACAATGCGTAGAATCCAGGGTGTACGTGTATACGTCCGGGTCACAGAAATTAACGTTAAGATTAAACGGGCGGCTGTTTCTACTGGGACAGTTACCGTTAATTACCGTAAACAAACCTGGTTTGTAAAGGTTTTTGCGGTTACAAAACTTAGCTTTAATTACCGTTATCTGGCTGTTTCTACTAGGCAAGTTATTACCGTTAAGTTCCCCAGTAGAAATACGCTCTAACAGACCCCGAACAAACCATATAAAATAAATGATGACTGATTTGTTTGACAAAACAGGACCAAAACAGGACAACAATTAAATGCAATGCTCTCCTAGAAAAACTCGAAAAGTTATATTTGAATTTCATAGTAAATAAGAGATCTTTGATATTCTAAGTCTCTCTTATATATGTTTTCTACTATTATTTGAGTATTGACTTTCTGATTCACTATTTTGAAGGTTGCACATCAGGAAGATTATAAAATGACTATAACGTGTTAGACTAAACATACGAGACAATGATTGTAGGTGGCATAACATTGTAACGAAATTAACTGATTACTATTCCAATATGCCAAAGACATAGGTAATAACACATCAGAGTTGATATTATTACTATTTGCCAGGCTACAAGAGAAAAGGTCTGAGGAACGAGGTAGAACTACCCTCGTTGTTACATTTATTTCCTATAAAGACGCGAATCTAATCTTAATTGAAAAACCGGCAGGAAATAAACGCGTCTACCTTCAAAGGTCACACGACTTTCAGTAGAATTAATGACGGTATTTCAAAACCTAGTTATACGTTACAACTAAAGGGTGTCGACCGTTTGCTCCATATACATGATATACATTTTTATCTCCATCTCCGTTTCATTATTCAAGAATCTTTTATTGTACTGAAAATGTAACAATCGCATGGAACCTAATTTCTTAATGGCTGCTTGAATTGATAAATGCCAAAAGAACTGAAAGACACACTTTCAAAAGAAATAAAACACTGACGTGATAACGAAAGGCATTACGTGCAATTCCACCGACAGGGGGCCTCATATTATCGTTGTTAAGGTCAAGACTACCGATCCTTTAACTATTAAATGCAATGTTACAGTTTATTGGGTACTGCGCGATCCACACACTGCTTGGATAAGCGTGTGGGTTTCTTCAAGCTCCACCCACACGCACCCCACCACTGCATAGTGTGCGTTAAAGGAATGGTGGCTTTAGTTATTTAACATTTCCACAGGCCGAGCACTAACAGACTTTGACCGTGGTTACCGTGAGATCAGGGGTTATTTGGCATTTTTTGTTCGATTTCGTCGTCAAGGCGTACGACGCACGGCGTTTCATTTAACATTTTCACGCAACGTCCACATGAGCACCCGATCCATCTTTTTTGATGGCGCGCATCTTTTGCGTTGCTAAATATTTGAAATCCGGCGCAGACCCACCCACTAACGCAAAACGCATGACATAACGCAGCGCAGTCTCATGCGCAAGGGCTTGCGTTGCAATTTGTAATGAGTATGGAAAGTCACAATAACAAAATCACGTCGGATTTTGGATTCGGGGCCAGTGCAACTTCTAGAGTTTAGTATTCTTTAGGCTAGCCTTCTTCAATCAAGGACTAGATCAAAAGTGGCCGAAATAGCCCAAGTTTGCTGCAAATTAGAATATATCGACTGCTGTGGTATGGCACAATATTAAATATATGGTGTTTGATCAAAGGGTTCCTATCGGTTTTTCATTTATTAATATATCTCGAGGCCTTAGTTATCTCATTGACGTTGGTTCAAATGACTAAATTCAAGCAGGACAAGGTATACTTGGATTTTGCGCAACATATTTTTGTCCGTTATAAGGAGTATTTTCCGTCTGACGGATAGCGACTGTCTCTAGAAATGCTTCGAGCCCAAGAATGAGTGAGTGTACACCATATTTAACAAAGTACATGTATTTCCCTCATAACCAAAGTAGTCATACGATTTGGACGACGGCATGTTGACAACCTCTCTAAGGGTAGGGGATGTCCAAAAGGTCTCTGGAAAGACACACACCGTATAGCGCTAGTCGAGCGATATTTTCTATGCGAAGGACAGTATTAGGGGAGAGTTTAGTAGGCCCTGTGATGAAGTGTTATAAGGTGAAAAGTGAACACTCATTGCTATGAAGAGTATAATTTAAAGTATGTAGCTATAAAGTTACTATAGCTATGTAAATGTACTTGAACTATCCAGGGAACTATTATGCGCATAATGTTATGCAAGACTTTCTGCCGCTGTATATTTCGCTATGGTGTAACACTTTTAAACGGTTCATGTATATTCCGGTAACCATTTTACGCATTTATGGTTAAACGCAAGTATTTTATTACATTACACGTCGCGGAAAGAGGGCTACTTAACTTACAGAGTACATCCGGCATCAATAACATAGATGGCTTGTGGTGGACTTCACTGCTTACATGCTTGAGACACGTTATACGATTAGTTGGTGCGTGTCTTTTTCAAGGACCTACGTTTAGCTATTTGTATCTTCGATCCAGACAGGTCATTTCAATCTTACGGCAAGGACAAAATGTTCTTTTTAGAAGTTTAATAAAGAAAAGTGCAACGTTTTTGGCGAATGGAGAGCTGATGTGAATCAGATATATTGTAGCATATCGAACGTGTTTCTGAGTTATTACTTTATTTATAGCTCCTTACAAATAAATTAATCAATTGGCTAACGTGGAAATGATCTTTTTGGGGTCCTGCTCAACATATCTTTGTCCATTATAAGGAGTATTTCCGTCGGACGGATAGCGATTGTCTCTATAAAGAAATAAATGCTTTGAGCCCAAGAATAATTGTACACCATATTTAACAATGTACATGTATATCCCTCATAGTTAAAGTAGTCATTCGATTCGGACGACGGCATGTTGGCAACGTCTCTAAGGGTAATGAATGTCCAAAAGGTCTCTGGAAACACACAAACCGTATAGCGCTAGTCAAGCGATATTTTCTATGCGAAGGACAGTATTAGGGGAGTGTTGAGTAGGCCCTGTGGTGAAGTGTTACAAGGTGAAAAGGCAACACTCATTGCTATGAAGAGTATCCTTTAAAGTAGCTATAAAGTTACTATAGCTATGTAAGCGTACTTGAACTATCCAGGGAACTATTATGCGCATAATGTTATGCAAGACTTTCTGCCGCTGTATATTTTCGCTATGGTGAAACACTTTTAGACGGTTCATGTATATTCCGGTAACCATTTTACGCATTTATGGTTAAACGCAAGTATTTTATTACATTACACGTCGCGAAAAGAGGGCTACTTAACTTACAGAGTACATCCGGCATCAATAACATAGATGGCTTGTGGTGGACTTCACTGCGCACATGCTTGAGACACGTTATAAGAAGATTTGGTGCGTGTCTTTTTCAAGGACCAACGTTTAGCTATTTGTATCTTCGCTCCAGACGGATCATTTCAATCTTACGGCAAGGACAAAATGTTCTTTTTAGAAGTTTAATAAAGGAATGTGTCACGTGCTTGGCGAATGGAGAGCTGATGTGAGTCGGATATATTATAGCACATCGACCGTGTTTCTGAGTTATTACCGTTTTATTTACCGCTTTATTTATAGCTCCTTACAAATAATCAATTGGCTTACGTGGAAATGATCTTTTTGGGGTCCTGCTTTGCGGTCCTGGTGTAAATTCAGCTTGTTAAACCAAATGTAAGTCTCTGCAACTGTAACGCTTGATGACATGTATAAAAAAATGTATGAATCCGTATTACTATTTTTCATCTTTGGTCAAGTTCAGATAAAGATCAAGTCGAGGTCAAATTTAACCCTTCCCTGGACAATACATGAACAAGATAAACAAGTTTATTTCTTCTTGAGGGCACTATAAATCGTTCAGTCCAGCACGTCCGTCCGGTGTCCTTTTATGTGGATAAATAGGAAATAGCTGCCACAGGTTCGAGTGGTTCAATATTCTGAGCTCTCAATTTAGTTTTGATCAGATAATAATAATACAAAATACTTATTATCAACAAGTTCTCAAAGCGCTAAAAAATCGGTTACTGTAAAAGTGTGTATTTTCTGTAGCCGGGATGCGAAGAAGATTTTAAGAGGAAGAGCGAAGAGTTCTCCCGGGAGTGTATTTCATTATCATAATATTCTAAAGATCATAAGGCAACACAGAAACCTACATGTTGTGCACACTGTCATAGGGTCAATCCTGTATCTAGAGCGATACCTGTAATCCCTGAGCACCTTTAATCAATCGAATTCATCTCCTTATTCATCCATAATTACATCGCCATTGGCTGTTACAATTATGCTATAGTGTATCCACTTGACCTAGCCCTTCCCTCGAATCAGTTATAATTGATAATGATATTAGCTCAGTATGGAAACACCATGCCCTGTAGACTTGATAGAGCACTGCAAAAATCCGCCAAAGAGTGCTTGCCATTCAAATACAAACTGAATTTAATTTGCAACGTTGATACCGTATGATGCCCTAAATTATTTTGAATCGAGCTTGGTTGGTCTGCCAAGCTGTTCTTAATTATCCTTCCACTGACCCAAAGGTTAAAGGTTACTGTAGAATTAGAAGAGGGGGAAATTTGACAGCAGCCATATTCAGTTTATAAAATTCTGTTCGCTTTTTTAAGTTTGGATAATCTCGGTAAATAATTAAACCAAAAATAAACACCCCGTTTAAAGCATGATCAACATCCAAATAATATAATAGCGATGAGCTTTGATGTCAATGTTGTTTTTACCGTCTCTGCGTACACAGCAAAGATAACTTTCAATCAGTTGCAAAAATATTTCAAAGATGTAAAAACTATTGAATTTCATCACCATAATGTGGAATCAACATAAGAAATGCATTGATCTAAGTACAAATATGCCTAGTATGGGTTCAGTAATTCTTAAGGTAAGATTTTAAAAGGTTGGGAAAGATTTCTGAAAAATCTGTTTTGTATGGTAAAATTATAGCCGCGTGGAAAGTGTTAAATCAGAAATGTATGTATATTGTCCATATTTGAAATTTCAACATAATAATTTCAATGATGTAGCAGCAATTTGGTATTTGGTATAACCACTAAAGCCATCTCATAATCTGCTTGATAACTAAAACAAGTCATAACTGAGTTCACTTATATTAATATTCACCAGGGTAAGAAATTAACGCCATGGCCCTTCAGAGCCACATCCTGGCTCGTTCTGTCTAGACTGCTTTATTTGAAGTGCACAGAAAAAGAAAGTTGTTACAGCAATATAGGTTAAGAGATTAACGGGTTCGCCGTCGGACAGTCAAGCTTCCGTCAGGATTGGCTCTGACTTCTTCAGGACCAAATTATTATAATATTAAGCAAAACATAGAGATTGCCACTTCTTTATTGTAATCATCATTTGAACTGCACCTTGTCCGATGATTGGAGAGTAGGTGCCCTTTCCTACTTGTGAAGGATAGGATGCTCTGAAAAGAGCCATTCAGATGGATTACCGCTTATCCACTGAACAGAGACGGTGGCTCTGAAAAGAGCTCTACACGTAGGTTGCCACTGGCCTACTTTAAATGTTGCTCTAATAGAACCTCCAAAGGACTGCCCTTGATCAATGGAAATAACGTAGAGACTGCCCCTTGTCTACTACAGACTACAAAAACTATAATGCACAGTAGTGCGGTCACTGATCTGTAAAAGCCTATCTCACAATGTGTTACAACAATCCCAGGTTCTTGAAAACTGTGTGTATTCTTGATATAATATATTTATAAGTTAGACTAGTGTAAAGACTGTATAAATATGTTAATCCTTTAACGCGGATATCGTGATAGACTAATTCCGTGGAGTCTTACATGAATAACAAACCGAATCCTGCCTGTCAGTACTATCAGCCTGTGTGCAGCTGCCTTTGACTTGGGACGTATTAGGTTACAAGGCCCGCTTAGTAGCGCTATAAATTGATGCCCTAAAAACCGTCAACAAATTTAAATATTCGCCTTGCTTCCATCCAAGCTGGTTGCTATATATGACATAATTCTTGTGTGCAACCAACCGGCTGTACAGTATTGCAACGCTCATTGAGTAGTTTACACGCATGAGCGTAGATGTAATTTGCAACATGATGGAAACTTACCCATGCAGTTAGCCCCGAATTTAAATATATATATGCACTAGGTAATCCTCTCGAGGTATTGATAACAATAGGTTTACCAAAGCGAATTAATAGCGCTTCTAAGCGGGCAATTTATGTCATGGGCGGCAGTGGTTTTGCTAGCAAGCAAGCAAGCAATAACGATTTGATAGTCATATTATACGCTATGACTTGCTGCTCGTGTGCAAAGGTATGAATTTAAATTATATTGTTGTAAATAATATTTCTGTAATATATTTCTTTCTTTCAATTAAAGGTTTATGTTCCGATCACTTAACCTTTTTTCACATCCAAACATTTTGATATCAGAAGAAAACACATATTTTTCTTAATATTTCTGTAAAATCTTAGACTCAAGATATGTTCCATAGACGTTATATGCCAATATGCAGTGAATTACTACCAAAAGGTGGTTAACCACCCTTCCAGTTTGTGTACTACTCAATAGGCAAATTTCATGTCATATTGTGCTTCTAAAATAAGAACCGTTGGAGGTATGCAACTCAAACTTTAGAATATGACTATTTTAGGAAAGACGCTTCATAGATTAGAAAACCTCAAGTTGAAAATCTGGCCAGAAATCGTAACACCTACCTTTAAAACAAAAAAATGAAATTATCTGATGAAATCACAAGACTTTAAGTCAGGAGGTCAGAAATAATTTTCTTTCTCATAAATTCTGAATTTGTATCAGTTTCTGCACAAATTAATCAAATCCAAACTTACATTACTCAGTTAATTTATATAATGATGTAAGTTATTACTTAGAATAAGGCAAGTGATTTGGAACTTAACAAGGTAGTTTAAGAACAGATTTAAATTGATCTGTTTTAAGTCCCTGGATGTTATTACCCTATGTAAAAAAAAAGCCTTTTTACACTAACCTGTACAGACGATACGGATAATTTACACTCTTTATGCAGACAAAAGTTGCATAAAATAGTTGACTTAAGGGGGGACTTAAGGAAGTTTTTTGTAGAATTTTGTTAGTGCTGTAATTATTGAACCATGACTCAAATGTATATAAAAGTATACCTTTTTGGAAAGGAAATGGATCAAATTTGGCATCAATTTTGACCAAAAATGTGGATTTTTTGAGAAAATCAAAAAAAAATCCAAAAAAAATGTTGACCCAATCTTTTTGGACAAAGCTAACAAACATAATTTTTAAGATAAAAATTCCCAAATCACTTGATAATGATGTTAAGACACTACTGAAGGGACGATTTTTTTTTTAAAATCTAATCCAATATTTTTGTGAAATGCTGACAAAAAAGTGTTAAAAAACAACAACATTTTTTTCACGTTTTTTGGCACTTTTTGGTCAACATTTTCAAAAATATTAGATTAGGTTATAAAAAAAAATTCGTCCCTTCATTAGTGTCTTAACATCATTATAAAGTGATTTGGCCATTTTTTACTCAAAATTATTTTTGTTAGCTTTGTTAAAAGAAATTTTGGTCAAAAAAGTGAATTTTGTGATTTTCTCAAAAATCTACTTTTTTGGTCAAAATTGACGCCAAATTTGGATTCTTTGATCCATTTCCTTTCCAAAAATGTATACTTATATATACATTTAATTAATAGTTCAATAATTACAGCACTCACAAAATTCAAAAAATCATATCAAAAACTTACTTAAGTCCCCCCTTAAACAAAGAATAAACATAACGTATCTATCCGGAACACATAAGTTAAGATGCCAATATTGCACAAAAACAGGTGTGTGATCTTACCGTGGAGGAATGTCTACAGACGACACTCTAATTTCGCAAAATGTTTCAAAAAAATGTCAACATTATTGAATATCATTACCATACTTGGAATCACCATGATAAATGCATTGAAATAAGTACAAACATGCCTAGTATTGGTTCAGTAATCCTTGAGATAGACTTTGAAAATTGTGAATGGTTTCTGTGTTAATATGTGATAATCCTGAAACATGAATAAAGAAACCATTTTTTTTTCTCAATATGAATCAAATCAAACAGTCGGATTGCAAAGATTTGCATTCATGTTGCATTAAAAAATACGGTATGTCACTGCTTTGAAGTAACAGGTATTACTGAAGCGAGACATAGGGCGATTACATATGCCCGCGAGTAACAAATCAATCCGTCATCCTATGAAAAAACAAAAAATTATAACAACATATAGGGCGATCATATATAATGCTCTGTCGTCACAGTCTACTTGGCTCCTATTCCTAAATTTGTGGGTTATGTGCAGGTGTATTTTTTTCATAATATAATCAATCCGTCATCGAGAACGATGTTTGCTCCAATTCCTAATGGGCACTTGTATAATGTTAAAGTAGACTGATGCCAATCGCGATGTTTTTATCTCAACAGCGAAGAAAATGTTTATTTAGGGAATTGAAATCAGTCGGGGTTTTCCCACATACTTTATTCAAAATAAACAAATAATAAAAAAGCAAATTTGTTATTCCCAGTCCGTCATATCGATAAAACGTTTTTTTTCTAATGTTGACATTACTGATACAATTTTAACTTATAACATTTTGTCCACATTTTCTGTACAATGTCTACAAATTTGATTTCACGTTGTAAAGGAATTATTATTTTGCTTATCCCCCCAAAGTTGAACAGAGATCGAAAATGGGCTATGTAATACTAAAATGTATTAACAAAAAACTGCCCATCCTCCATCCTCC
Source organism: Ophiura sarsii (assembly GCA_035610835.1). Lineage (NCBI taxonomy): Eukaryota > Metazoa > Echinodermata > Ophiuroidea > Amphilepidida > Ophiuridae > Ophiura > Ophiura sarsii. The sequence goes on along the minus strand of CM069442.1, from coordinate 8,447,817 downwards.
TTAAATTTCAAAATATTACTCTCAAAGGAAGGCAAGTCGTTTAAATTGCCAAACCTCTGGTAGGCCATTCCCCTCGTATCATCCAGGCAATAGCGCACCATCACTCATCATTGAGCTTTGTGATTCACACTATACTTTCTGTTTTCTAGATCATCGCATATCTATTCTTTCAACGTAACTTAAACGGCATTCTTACAGACGAGTATTGCAGACGACTCATATCCCATAATAAACGGGGAGGTTCTTCGTTCAAAATTAAAATAGATGATTATATGCCTGTTTCTTATATAAAATGTAATTGTATATATTGAATTGGCTTATCCCATGCGGCAGGCGTCTGCAGACGATATTGCACAATATCAGAAAATGTTTCAAAAATGTCAAAATTATTGAATTTGTTATTCCCAGTCCGTCATATCGATAAAACGTTTTTTTTCTAATGTTGACATTACTGATACAATTTTACCTATAACATTTTGTCCACATTTTCTGTACAATGTCTACAAATTTGATTTCACGTTGTAAAGGAATTATTATTTTGCTTATCCCCCCAAAGTTGAACAGAGATCGAAAATGGGCTATGTAATACTAAAATGTATTAACAAAAAACTGCCCATCCTCCATCCTCCTTAAATTTCAAAATATTACTCTCAAAGGAAGGCAAGTCGTTTAAATTGCCAAACCTCTGGTAGGCCATTCCCCTCGTATCATCCAGGCAATAGCGCACCATCACTCATCATTGAGCTTTGTGATTCACACTATACTTTCTGTTTTCTAGATCATCGCATATCTATTCTTTCAACGTAACTTAAACGGCATACTTACAGACGAGTATTGCAGACGACTCATATCCCATAATAAACGGGGAGGTTCTTCGTTCAAAATTAAAATAGATGATTATACGCCTGTTTCTTATATAAAATGTAATTGTATATATTGAATTGGCTTATCCCATGCGGCAGGCGTCTGCAGACGATATTGCACAATATCAGAAAATGTTTCAAAAATGTCAAAATTATTGAATTTATTTACCATATTTGGAATCAACATGAAAAATGCATTGATATAAGTACAAACATGCCAAGTATTGGTTCAGTAATCCTTGAGATAGAAAGTTGGAAAAGGTTTATGACAAATCTGTTTTAGGTATGGTAAAACTGATAGTCGCGTGAAAAGTGTCAGAGCCTATCATCGTGATAGCAAGGCAAATAGTATAGAGAGTACAAAATCAAAATATCATGTCAATACATCTAGATCAGTTTTGATTAGTATATGAATAGGTCGCCAAAGCGTGTTGAATAAATACGAGTATATCATCAGTAAATACTCAGCAAGGGAATGTCAAGGTAATACACTACCTAACCTGTACTGGGAGGGTAATTTTTGTGTCGGTTTGGTGTTTAATGACACATACAGTGTCCTAACGTGTTATATATCAAGTATTGTCATGGTGAATTCTGCCCTCTGTTGATCTCTGATGATGTGAGACATTTGAGTAGACGATGTATTTTGGAAGACAACTCCAACCCAATAGGTAGCGCTTTGGACTCGGACCCTTTTCGGCGAATGAACGAAAGATGACTGGAAATAAACTGTTTTGTGATTGCGGATTGTGGACTCCTCTCAGTCTGTCGAATAGTTGTCGGCCAGATTCCTCAATGGTTTAGATTGAACAGGACTTGAGGGAACTCATACCATTCTGTACCTAATACTAATGTAACCCATCGCTCCACATTGAAAGGAACTTGTTGGAAACCTTACAATTAAACAATTATAAAACGTTCATTCACAGCAGCCTGAGTCTTTGTAAGTGCCGTCAATGTGCATTTGAACACAGGTCATTTGAAAATGTGTTCTAATTAATGGATTCGCTACTGTTCTCTTGAGAGTCGTGATTAGAAAAGCGGAAACTGGGTGTGACCTACTAATGCACTATTCCTCAAAAGCCGATTAAGACATATGAGAAAAAAAGAACCTTATCCGCCGCAAGAGATATGATCTCTGTAGCTGCTGGTGATTAGACATATAGACTAGCGAACTGATTTCATTGATGAAGAGATGGTTATCTAAAAGTGACTGTAAGGCATGGTTAACAATATGATTAAAATTAAATGAATCGGGTTGCATTGTTACATTCGATACTTTGATTGTAAATCCATGAAAAAACTGCACGTATACGTATCGACGAATAATATCATAGTCTTACCGTGTTACCTCGACTGTAATACCAGCAAGGATTTTTATTAGAGTCGTGAGATACTCGTTGATAAATCATTCACGTAGTTAGCCCGGGCGTTCCTGATTGCCTGTTTCGCGCCAAATGCTACGTTATAATCCCGCGCCACGGCTGTGAGGCAAAACTATATTATTGCTTACAGACCGGAACTCAGTTTAATAATTACGATACAAATGGCCCAGGCATCGCCACAAGGCATCAGCGCAGGGTATTGAGGCAGATAAGTAGAACAGAGCGATACATTTTAAAAAAGGAGAGCAACTATCAACTGTATCTCTTAACTTACTTATTGCCATAGGTGCACTGCGCATGCGCACAATTCGTTACCTTACTGGTAGCTGTTACGACGAGTCACGACTGCCGTAAGTCACGCCCTCTCTGTTTCATGACGTGCATTCACGATATAAGCGATTCATTGAGACAGACAACACTCTAGTAGCGTAAGTGGAGTTAATTTCATACGCCAGTTGCACCATCGGTTTGGACGAATGTGTACACAAATCTGTGCTGTTTGATAACACGCTGGATTCCTTTCACCCATGAAGATTCCTAAAGACAGCAACATGCCCAAGGAATTTAAGCATGTTATGTTCTTTTGTATGTCTTGATGCACTCAGTGCCTGGACCTGATTTAATACCAAAGCACGGAATACAAATTTTAGGGAGTTTACATCATATCGTTGTTATTTGTGCACTAGTTACTACTGGTAAGTTCTTTGTTTTCAGAACATTTGTGTGTGAATAATGCTCGCTCGTGTCAAGTACAAGCGATACCAGGTGGCGTGAAAGTAAGATTTCTGGTATATTATTTCAGATGTTGAATTGCTTTGAATGAACATTATTGTTGAAAACGTTGCACTGGTTTATTGACGGTATAACTGGATACTGGGTATATTTGAAGGCATTTAATATAGTAATCAAAAGCGTTAAACTGGATTTTTATTTTGTGGGTCTGTTTTTGTTTTATTTGTTATCGAGTTTAAACGTCGACCGGACTCGTCATCAATAGTGTAAATTTAACAACCACGGACTCGTGTATTTATTTCCATACTTACATTGCTTAAGAGGACCACGCTTCCACAACTCAAATGTTAAAACATTCAAAAGGACGTCGACCGGACTCGTCATCAATCGTGTAAATGTAACAACCACGGGCTCGTGTTTTTATTTCCATACCAACATTGCTTCGAGAGGAACATGCTTCCACAACTCAAATGTTAAAACATACAAAAGGAACAAGTTGTATCAAATGGAATTGCTAGATATCATATCAATATACCACTATCGTTAGCTGCGAGATGGAAGTATGGGAAGACGGCTTTCAAGCAAAATGGATTATTGGCGCGCAACTAATTTCAACAAATACTAACATGATATCGGTCATGTCTAGCCTACTTGAGCTTTGCTCAGTTGAATTTCATAACAACCATAAAATCATGACACGCTATCAGTATTTCTTTATAAATTGTTAAGTCTGTTCTAAATAAAGGGTAAAACTTATTAACGATATTGATGTATACAGTAAACTGTCATTCTGTTAAGCCGTACATGTTTTGCATATTTGTAAGCAAAATGTTAGTATGCTTAATACGTGGCTGTTAGATTTACCATATTTAACAAAACAGATTTTTCAGAAATCTTTCCCAAATTTCAAAGTGTATCACATAAATTACTGAACCAAAACTAGGCATGTTTGTACTTATTTTAATGGTGATTCCAAATATGGTAACGAAATTCAACAATGTTGACCATTTTTAAAAAAATGTGTTCACTTTTTGAATGTCGTTTGCAGACGCTTGCCGCGTATAAAGTATGAAGCCTTTGAATCTCAACTGGTTGGCATTGGCAATTCGTATGTGTAATGCATTTGAAGCATACAACAATGATCACATCCCTGGCCTACTTGATTGAGTAATCTTATCGCCTTGACAAATCGTCCAATTCTAAAAATGTCGGCGTAAAACATCAGCTTGTCAGCTAATATGGATTCTGTCACTATTTTGTGATTGTATTTGTGAATGTTACCGTTGTGCCGTTGTGTCGTTTTCTCGCGATGAAAATCTATCCGTAATTCGAACCCTGTAGTATCTCATCGATGTTTGCTGCGATCTAAGCTAGATTGCCTTTGCACTAGAGGTTCGGATTACCTCAATCAAAAGCAAGGGGACTGTGTATAGAAGCCGTATGCTAAACAAATTGTCTTGGAATTATTTGCAAGCGAACTACTTTTCACCATATTATCTTATGTTTATTTTCATCTCATACAGGTAATGAAGGAGAAAGTTCTGATTAACAAGTTTTACTATGCTGAACAGTGGGAATATATTTTATCATTGTAACACCACAAAGTGCCGTCACTCCTACAATGATTTGATAAGCTTACTCGCACATCGAAATGGACTACAGTTACAGCAGCATCACAATCAATATGACTTCTTCGTCGGATATGTGCTTTCCAGATTATTTTTTCGAAAATATCACGGATGATATATATTACGCCCTCTACGATGATTTGTATTTCGACGAACCGCTATGGGTACAAGTTTGCTTCGCCATTTTCTTTGCAGTGATCACCGTTCTCGGACTTGGCGGGAACGCTATAGTCTGCTATATAGTTTTAGGGAATAAACGCATGCGGACTGTGACCAACTATTTTGTGGTTAATCTAGCCATTGGGGATATGTTGATGGCCACTATGTGTGTCAACTTCACTTTTTACGCAACTATGTACAGTTTCTGGCCTTTTGGAGCTATAATGTGTAAATGCGTAACTTTCTTTCAAAGTGTCGCTGTATCTGTTAGTATATTTACACTGGTGGCTATCAGTGTAGATCGATACATTGCAATAATACATCCAATGAGACCAAAACCAAGATCAAAAAGTACACTTATCGCCATAGGTTTTGTGTGGATATGCGCATGCACAATATCCGCGCCGCCTGCCTATTTTACGGAATATAGTGTTTACAACGGATCCTCAGATTGTTCAGAATCAATAGAGTGGGAACATAGTAAACTATACTCAATTATAGCAATGTGTGTACAGTACTTTATACCTTTAACTATTTTAGCTTTCGCTTATGGAAGAATCGGATTCCGTGTATGGATGAGGAAAACTCCTGGCGAAGCCGACGCCTTAAGGGATAAAAAAGCATTTGAAGCAAAAGTTAGGGTGAGCATATCTATACGAATTTCTCTGATGTTATTAAAACCCTTTGTTTCCATTTTCAGTATTAAGTAAATGATACCCGGAAGTAATACCCGATTACTATTGGTACTATACTGTTGATAGATATGATTAGAGTTTGGTCTTTCCCTAGAGAGGTCAATATCGGAGCGCCTAGCTTTCGAAACTCTAGCGGGTGTCATCATCAGAGCAAACGATTAACTGAAAAAGATACACTTATGTTGCTTACTCTGTCGAGTTCGGTCAAGAAATGCCAATGTCATTAACAAGATTGACAACTGTCAATTCTAAACAATAGGGCGATAGCATTATGGTCAGTTACACATCATTGGTCAGCGGTGCCTTTGAATGTCTGATTCCATTCAGAAGGAACGTCCACTCCTAATGTCCCTATTGAAGTTGTTGGAATTGTCTTTGATGTACCATGCTTCCATGATTTTCCTTTCGGTCCAATTAGTATTTCTGTCAATAAGCTTGATAGAATCCCAATAGATGTCATGTTGAGAGTCCCACGCATGTTCAGCGACACACATGTTGATGGATACTCATTTCAAAATAACCCGCCAAATGCATGTCATTCTTTGAACAATAACGCTTGTATTGGAGGTCGAGCTGTCAATTGATCTAAACAACGAATACTACGGGAACAAGAACCTTTTGTTACGGGCACGCATGAGTGAAGTGGATTCCCTCTATAAGGGAGGGCATGCTTCACTTTCGGTAAAGCCCGGGAAATACAGAGAATACGCAATCCGATGTGGAGGGCTTGCCATACATCTTAATACTTATGTAAAGTTAGTGAATAGTTGTGTGACGGTTAATGCAAAATATTACCACGGGGTAATCGGGATGAACACAAAATGGTGATGATATTACTATTAGAGACCTCACCATATTCTCAAGCAAGTTGCTCTGCACTAAAATCAGTGATTTCTACACACATGTTTTCATTGGAAAGATGAACACATCAGCTTTCTGTTGATGTGCAACACACTATGAACATTATATATTAAAATAAACAAAATGTAGGCGATTGACAAAACTTTTTTAAGGGGTTTATATCTCTTTCCTCAAAGGAATATTAATCGTCTCAGACCATTCCACAGAATCGCATGAGTGAAATAATCTTCTATAGAACACATCAATGATATCTATAGAAGACAATCTAGCCGGGTATCAATTTCTGAACCACAGTAGAATACGGTAACCTTATCGTGTAATCAGCCTGTATTTAAAGTGCTATATAAGTCTGTGTAAAGAATCGCGCAGCCATCATAGTAAATAATCCAAGTCATGGCATTCTAACTGTATTCTGATCATACTGATATTGATTCTAATAATACATTTGACAGATGAAACTTGTAACTTAAGTCGTTTGTAAGAACCCGATACGTATCAATTGCCCAATTCGTAACAATTTGATTACGTAATGGGCTCAAGTGTTTGTTACTTAGAAGAAAAGGCAACACACTTAAACAGTCGTCTTGCCTAATACGTGACAATTTTAAACCCCACTTTGAAACGTATTGTTTGGTTGCCACTTTTTCTACTGAGTAACAAAACTTGAGTCATTCGATCTTATTCTTGGTTTTAATATCTGAGATTACTCTCATGTTAACCTTAACCCATTCAGGTAGTTTGTGCCGATAGGGGAAATACGGGAAATATAATGACACAAAATGAGGATCGAACCCGGACCGCCGCGGCTGGAGTGCCGGTGACCATCGTGCTTCACGCTACGTGGTCTCGCTTCCCAAAATAACTTGTCGGTGCCTATGTGTACCTCTGCGTGATTACGCAACGTGTCTTGGGAATGGGGTCCACCGGCGCGGTGCTCCAGTCGGATTTTGATTTTGTTTTCGATGTAGCAGGATTTTAGTTGAGTTTTAAGATTACACCAATTATTCGTTTTATTTGATACCGATTCAACACCATATGAAATCTATTTTGATTATGTTGACATACCCAGTCACTTGTTTGAAACAACAATAGCCGAGTGTGCTTTGGTAATTTCGAGCCCTTAACTGCCCATCATAATACTTGATTAGCCATTTGGGTGAGATAGAACCGTGTCAACCTTACTTTTGTATGATAAGACGCGGCTTTATGACTATCATAAATAAATTAACCTTAAATATTATTTTAGTAAGCTTTGAAGTAAGACATGTCTTACATTAAACACTGAGCAACACATTACGATACTATTTTATCAGAGCTTAATGGATATCGATGGCGCCGCCGCCGCTCTGTATGTCAAGGGGTAGCCTTGGACACGGCTTTTAAAATAAATGTAATTGTCAAAACGAATGTTATAATAAGCATATAATATTTCAAGAACCATAAATGTAAATGTCAAAACGAATGTTATTAATATTTCAAGAACCATTGTTTGCAATCAGCGCAGGTGCTTTTAGTGTTCTAGTTTTGACCATCACGGAAATGCCATGATGGATAGCATTAAGACCGTTACTACCATGACGTTCATTATATAACACCGAATATATCCTATGAAAACTGAGTGTCATTGAAGGGATTTCATCTTATGTTCTGCGCCGAATAGTGTGGCAGTTATAAGTGCCCTATAACTTTTAGGAAATTGAAACAAGGAATGATAGATATTTAACTCTAAAGAAGAATGTAATAGCCTACAAACCCAATTCTCTCGGTGCGGTTTTAATTAACATGATGGTTATACATTTACTCCAGCCATCCCAACAGACTGCAGCCTGGTTTAGTTATAGTACATTTTTGCTAGTAAATCCTATATAGATATGTTCTTGTATTGATTAATTTGTTAAATGTGTACGTCTAATAACCAAACACAGTTTAGAAGAACTTAGAGTAATTGGTGTCATGTCACATCTGACCAATAGATGTAACGAAAGCCCCTCACCGCCGTACGTATACATGTATCTGTGTACAGATCTATTATATGGGCCAATCCACAAAAATGGGACCATTTCAGCTTTGGAAAATTAAGAAAATAAATTGTTTCAAATCTGCTTACTTTGATTGTTTTTGATGACCCAATATGCTACCTCACCACCGTACGTATACATGTCTATCTGTGTACAGATCTATTATATATGGAACTAGATATCACCGTGTCCATTAATCCTAACCAGCCAGGCTATGTTTCTGTGTGGAAACCGGGGGAGGGGGACAAAGTATGCATTGTTTACCCAAATAATCGCCGCGCAACCCCCGGGATTCGACCCCCGGACCCTCCGATCACAGCGTCACCTCCCCCAACCACTCGGCTAAACTGCCAACGCTAGCCCGGGCAGCGATTTCGTACACACATATCAGCTTGGTTGATGACGTCATAGAATATCGAATGCTGTAGCATGCGCGTGGACATTGTTTTTTTGCCGTAGTGAATCGTAGGGTCCAGGAAGGTTAGTTTAGGAATGTCGATCATAACAATTCTCCTCTCCTGTTTTTCAAATTTGTTTGTCCACTGATCGAACCCAAGAGTTAGTAAGGATGACAACACACGAATTAACTTCAAAACTGCCTTTACCATGTCTATTTTGGTGGGACGCCCGTTCCTTTTTATTACGTCAAGAACTTCATGCATGTCATGTAAACCGTTTCTTTACTTGTTTGTCTGAACTAAGAAAGTATTAACACGGCTCGAGCAATTTCAAAAAGGTTAACCACTTAACAAGGTGTGAAAAGCGCAGGACGTCTGACCTTTTCGTCAATAGAAACCGACTATAATGATACAGTATGAACCGTTTGGTTTGAAGTAGTTTGCCACCTTCAGCAACCTTAAAGTGCCCATGGGAATGTTCCACTCTTTAGATTGTCGAAGTCGAAATTCATACAAGATAACTAAATGTTTTTCTAAGGGGCTTCATAATTACTACGCCAACATTTTTGCAACGTTGGAAAATGTTGAAATTCAATATTTATTTAGGATGTAAAAAAAGACCTACCGACCATCCTTATATTTGATATTTTATGTTATATCAGCATATTTCGGTTCATTCATTTATTAAAAGTACGTAAAATAACCAAACACAGAAAAATAGTGTTAGGACTATTGATGTCATATATGATGAATAGAGTTAACAAGAGTCCCTTATATTTGGATAATGATCTACATGATTTGATAACATCTCGGCCATTAAGTGTATCTACCATTAAGGGCAAATAACGGTAGTATTCATACTCGTACAATCAATAAAGTACAACTATTCTTAATGAAAGACACGTGTGTTCAATCTTGAGAAACCCATACAAAATTCATTGCTTCCTTCCGGTGAAAATAGGGAGCTTTCGATTTGGACGACGGACGCTTCTACGACGGTAAGATGACACCTCGAGTCATGTGCGCATGCGTCGACTTAGCAATCCGTCGGTCGTCCGATTTCTGGGACCTGTCTTCGACCTGTCTTAGAGAGCTTTCGATTTGCACGACGGATGAGTCTAGGACGGTTGAATGACACTTTAAGTCATGTACATATGCGTCAGTTTTGTCATCCGTTGGTCCTCTAATGCTACAACGCGTAAAGGGACTAACAACCGTCGTGGTGACGACGGCAACGTTTTGTTTACCGTCGTAAAAGCGTCTGTCGAGCAAATCGAAAGCTGAAGACAGGTCCCAGAAATTGTACGACCGACGGATTGCTTAGACGACGCATGCGCACATGACTCGAGGTGTCATCTTACCGTCGGGCGTAGAAGCGTCCGTCGTCCAAATCGAAAGCTCCCTATTGATGAAACAAGGACGGATCAGGCTACTACGAAATGTCGCCAATAATCATCTCAAATCTGCAAAATTGACCAAATTTAAATGTCACGAGTATGCACGGTATTACTCGTATCAGTGATACTTTATTCAAAACCTCTAAACTAGGAAGTGAAACCCGAACCTTTGCTCCAATTGTTTTAATTTGTCCACTGACCAAAATACCCCCGAGTTATCAAAGAATAAAAGAAACAAATTAACTTCAAATCCGTCCTCACCATGTCTATTTTCGTTGGACACGCCGTCTCTTTTTATTGCATCAGGTCCTTCATGCTAATAATTTCAATACTCTGCTTGTAAGTCTAAACCATGAAAACATTAACACGGCGCGAGCAATTTCAAAAAAGGTCAACCACTTAACGAGTTGTGAAAGGTGCGGGAAGTTTGGTCTTTCATCAATAAGAGTTTAGACCGATGCCATAATTGGCCTGTTTAACCCGTTTAGTTTGAAGTAGTCACCTTAAGTAACCTGTAAGTGCCCGTTGGAATATCAATCAATGTTCCGTAATAATGTTGGTCGTGTTTCAAATAGGATAACTAAAAATCGTGAGGGAATTCGAAATAATATCACCCTAATCATCTCTCTTAACTATCTTCAAGAATGGTTTGAGTACTCAGTGTCGCCTGGTGTTTAATGATTACGTTCGCCTAATGACTACAAATTTGCTCATGGAACGCACCACTCGTTGTATTTGCCATGCACAGGGACATTTCACTTAATCAAGTGCACATTCGGCAATGTTTTAAAAGGTTGACCGTAAGGTACCTGGATATTTATTTAAAAAAACCTTTAAGGAATTAAGGGTGACCTTAAGGACATCATATGGCTGGCAATACGATACTTTTAGTGCAGTGGAATTACTTAATGATTAGACCAATTTGAACGGGGTGTATGCATACTTTAAAGGTATATGTAATCAAAGAGGTTCATTCAATGTAGATTTTGAATGGCAGTTACGGTCTAGCTTATTAGCCTTTTAAAACCATTATCAAATCAGAGCATAGCTACATTCTTAATATACGAAATAATAAAAACTGAAACAGATTAACATATAGCTTAGTAAAAGAAGCGACGAAAAACAAGTTCCATGTTTTTCTTTTCTTCTTAACGTCCATATTGAAGCTTTTGTAGTCGCCATTGAGAATCTCAACACGTTATACAGATGACCACTCACTATTATTCTATTGTACAACCGGACATTAACTTTATGTTTTAAAAACAATGTCTAGTTAGTCAAGTAACACCCGTGTGTCCAAATCAAAATACAGTTTGTTTATAGTGATCCGTCGTCTTTGTACCAATGATTAATTCATCCTTAACCTTATCAAGCTGTCCGGGGCATGGATGTAAGCGCCATGTGTGCCTGGGTTTTTAAGAATTTGCATTATGTGTCGGTATTTTATGCCAACAGTACAAAATAGAGGCTTGCCGCTACTTTTTGTTATCAGTTAGAAGATATGCTAGCGCATTAGGCTACAAGGCCCGCTTAGCAGCGCTATAAATTGGTGCCCTAAAAACCGGCACTAAATTTAAATATTCGCCTTCCATCAAAGCTGGTTGCTATATGACATAATTATCGTGTGCAACCAACCGGCTGTATTGCAACGCCCATTGAGTAGTTTAAACGCATGAGCGTGGATGTAATTTGCAACATAATTGAAACTCACCCATGCAGTTAGCAAGTAGTACCGCTCGTACACGCCCCGAATTTAAATATACAACCAGGCAATCCTCTCGTAGTAATTGATAACAATAGGTTTACCAGATAGAATTAATAGCGCTTCTAAGCGGGCAGTTTATGTCATGGTTTATCTTCTACTTACCTCACCGTGTCAACTCAATTAGTGATTTATTGTTACTTCGTAATAGGTGCATATCTTAAATACCATCAGAAATAATCGATATTGTTTAATTATGATTAAGCTCTATCTGAAAATTGCCACCAATGTATACCTCTTCCGTTCGCCCAGTAGATCGCGACGATGTGAAATGATAAAACGGGAAAACTCTCATCTATCACACAGAGTATAACAGAATATAATAATATAGCTCTTGAAAAATGAATTCTTCTATCTAATGGAAAAATGTTAGTGAAAAGATAGCAATATTCTAGAAGGATTGAAAAAAAATTGGAAAAAAAATGTACGCTGATTGCTCGTTAAATACAATACTTGCTTTCATAACAGGAACGAAATTAAGTTGACCTTCTAAGAGTTGTCCTTGTCTCCGCTCGCGTGATGGTCGTCTATGGATGTTACTAGAGAATACTATGTTTACTTAATTTACCAGCCTCTTCCTGATTTACCAAGTACTGCAATATAATATATAATATAATATTTGTATGAAGGGCATACTATATATATAGATCAGGCAAAGCGAGATTGCGTATAGGGTAGCTGTACGAATCACGCTATTGCCTCTGGTACAATTATGAATCCACAATCAATATCGAGTCGGCGTAAAGTTTAAACATTTCATTAGCGGCTCGACGAGAGCCATTACTTGTTGGAGTAGATTTATGAAAGGTAATTGAAAATGACAATATTTAAAAGTGATATAAATATAAAATAATATTTCATAAACTTTTGTGTTAGCGGCTAGACCTAATGACGACACACCATAGTTCTGATTAATGATCGATTTTTTGAATTTCAAATACCAAAACAAACAGGCCAAAACGGGTTGGTTGACTCTTCCATTACTAAAGGAAAATGTCTTAAACAATTCCGGTACATTAAAGTGGGGGATGTTGATTTTGGTCATTTTATGAAAATCGACCAAGATGTTTTTAATAGTGAATAAATCAATAGATCTTTATATGATATTTCAGACAATTTAGACACTTTTTTCTCAATCTGGCAACTTTCAAAGGATTGAACTTGTCATTGTTCTCCTCTTACTGATAACAAATCGGCATAATCTTTGAGCTTCCGTCATTATATAAAACACCCGCCGATATGTCCATGTTGTGTACAAGAGTCATTCAATATGTTCTACCACTCCTTTTTTTATATAAATGTCAGACCTATGATCATTTTCACAATTGATTGTCAGCTATACGATAATAGGATTCAATGAGATGTGATTGTTGTCTTATCGTTTTCTGCATCGGTTAAACCTACTGGAAATCTTGATATAATGAGAACTGGAAAATGAGAGCTCTTGCAGACAACAAAATATGTTCAATTTGGATTATTTTCACAATTGAGCCAAATGATAATCCATACCGTATACATAACTTTTAAATTGTCATTGAGTCGAATAAACTATGTGATATAGTTGTGATTGTCCAGAAATCTTCCTATTTGCTTTAATGTTGTTTTACCTAGTCCGGCTTGACCGTGCAACACAAACAACACCATTGCATACTAATAAAATATTATAATTACAGAAGTAGATGATCCACCAGCAAAATCGTTAATTTAAACGATACATGGCTCTTCTCAAATTAATCAGGAATATATACTCGTATATGCATGATTATCAAAATCGATTAATCTTGACGACTAATCTTAACTTAAGGGTCATTATTCAATATCTGGATGACAAACTTTAGGGCTCATATGATTCAACTTTTTCCATTGGAACGAGTGTTTAGATAAGATAAGATAACTAAGTATTATTTGGTTATAGGTTAACTAGAAAGCGCGGTTCACGGCTTTCGCAGTTAGCAAGGCGGCGGTGGTATATATTCCCTTTCTAAACAGAAGGATCCCCGTATGGACAGCCATCCGATTTTGAATAGAAGATCTCCTCGAAGTTATTTTCCTTCAAAAGATCTCAAGTAAAGGGCGAGTTAGCCAGACGCGAGATTTAGGCCTTTGCGGTCTGCGCGATTACGTGTCGCAGTATCACAATTTTGTTTTTCGTATCGTATTAACAATGACGCAGTGAAATCGAAAACCGTGACGTGGTATGTCATTAACCAATCACGCTCCAACATTCTGGCGCATAAACTTCTAAATAGGGCGTCTTCTGTGTACTAGAGTAACACGTAGAGTAACGTAAAGTGGCAATACCATAAAGTACGGTATTTCAAAAAGGGCCGAAAAACTATCATTTGTTCCAAAACGACGGATTTTAGCGCATTGTTTTGTTTTCTATTAGTTAAATAAAATTACAATGAAACGTCTAGCCAATCGTGAACGCAAATTCCCGCAAAACAACCTCCCAAAACGATTGTATAATCATCCCTTTGAGCTACACCTCCCGGAAGGGCTGATAATAATGCGTATGTGTTGTTTAGAGAGAAATTAGACAAATCAATGCACGCACGCGGCTGTTCATGTGCAAATAATGGCAATGGGAGTGCTATTGTGAGCATATCAACATTTGCGCAAGTTTTCCAATTTTTCTAGAAACACAACATACAGATGTATTGACCTAATTCATTTACAACAATACAACTCAATATTTACCATTTTGTGAATACTTTTAATCTCTCTAATAACAAATAAATACATGTTAACAAGTTCTACATCACCCGCAGTTAAACTCTCTGAAAACGCGTGCTGCGTGAACAACGAATCAAAACAAAGCGCGTGGTGGGCGCATGTACCTTGCTCACGCGAAGTGCAGTTAGACCCTTTCAATGCACTCCGCGTATTTCAGTTTCTACTATAGTTCAATCAGTTCCAAATCGGCGAAAATTGTGAGTTCAAATGGAATACATACCCGCCCACTGCTCGCTGATACTGCTTATGATGCACAAACGTACACTTTCACCCACAAATATGCGCAACAACATGGATTCTATTGGCGCACGGACAAATACAAGCCACATAATTTAACTAGCTAAATCTTCAAAAATTGATTGTGAAATGATTTTATTCAAAATACCACACAGCCGATCCTCATACATTACATATCATCTACCCACAAGCTATATAGATCAAAATCAAACTTTAACCTTCCAATATCTGAAAAATTACTCCCTTAGTCGATTTCTGTGAATACCTGAAATCACATAGTGATACAATCATCATGGCATTGTAACCTGGAAATTAGCAACATGTTTTATACAACCTGTTGGTATTTTATGGAAACAAAGCGCTAATATAAGGTAAACTATGATAATCGTTGGATTAAGTATACAACATTTAATCAAACGAAAGTAGTGGAAGAATCACTAATCCGCAGTGGAAAAATCACTAATCCGCAGTGTAGGAATCTCTTATCCACAGTGTTAGAAAATATTCCTCTGGTTTGAAGACTAAGAACAAACTATATTTGTATGATCTAGCGACTAGTTTGGATTAATGCAAGGAGTCTCAAAATACATTAACACATTTTCCCTGATAGTTAATCAACAATAACGCTCTTTTTAACCAGCAGTTACAATAATATTATTAAAATACGTTGCCGAATATACTACTACTTTCAGAGAGAGAAGTAACACAGTACATGCTGCGAGTAAAGATGGCAAACATATGTTATACTAATGCGGCGTCTGACTGTTCAGTGCATTCACCTTGCAACATTCGTATGATGAAAGTGCACTTTAAATGATGTCAAATTATGATGAATTAAATCAAATACCAATATCCTATATTATTCTCTCT
Source organism: Ophiura sarsii (assembly GCA_035610835.1). NCBI lineage: Eukaryota > Metazoa > Echinodermata > Ophiuroidea > Amphilepidida > Ophiuridae > Ophiura > Ophiura sarsii. The sequence goes on along the minus strand of CM069442.1, from coordinate 8,432,076 downwards.
GCAATATTCAAACGAAATATGTACGTCTTATTAGGATTTCAACTGTGACTAGCAGAGCCGTAATCTCTAGTTTTTGAAATGGTCAATAATCAAATGCCCTTAAAGAACGTTTTATCTGAGTTGTCACATGATACAAACATGATGTAAACACAGTGTAAACAGTATATATGCTGGTAATATGTGTAGGAGTAGTTTTGATCAATTCAAACAAGTTTCTATACAGGAAGTGAGTACATTGATAACAGGTTCACCTACAAAGACCTGTAAACTTGATTGTGTACCAACTTGGTTAGTGAAACAACACTTACAAGTATTCCTTCCGTTTATTGCTCACGTTATAAATAGTTCTCTGTCTTCTGCAACTTTTCCAAGATCCATGGGTTGTGCTCTGATCACACCGATACTTAAGAAACCATCCCTTGACTGCAATACTTATGCTAATTATCGGCCTGTTTCTAACATCAGCTTTATTTCAAAAGTAATTGAAAAAGTTGTCAGCAATCAGCTTAAGGAATACTTGTGTGAGAACAATCTTATTGAAGAGTATCAATCTGCATATGTGTCGAATAGGAGTACCGAGACTGCTCTCCTTAAGGTGCAAAGTGATATATTGAATGCTGTTGACAGACGAGAGGTTGTATTTCTTGTGATGCTTGATCTGTCTGCAGCATTCGATACTATTGATCATAACATGCTATTGCGTCGTCTTGAGGGCGGTTTTGGGATTTCTGGCAAGGCTCTCCAGTGGATAAGATCTTATCTGGAGAGTCGTGTATACCAAGTTCAAATAGACGGGGTTTACTCTGATAAATGTAAATTAGACACTGGAGTTCCTCAAGGCTCTGTACTTGGTCCTTTGGGTTTTATTCTATACATATCACCTCTTGGTAACATTATACGTAAACATGGACTTAGTTTCCATGTTTATGCCGATGACACTCAAATATATATTTCTTTTGACCCGAGTATACCAGATGCGTATCAAACTGCTCTTTCACAACTTGAAGCATGTATCTCTGAGCTCAGTGACTGGATGGCTGTAAATAAATTAAAACTCAATCATAGTAAAACTGAATTTTTCATTGCTGGCACCACCCAAGGACTAAACAAACTCTCACCCCTTACACTCAAAGTTGGTGATGACATGATCAAACAAAGTTCTTCGGTGCGCAATCTCGGTATTATTTTTGATGATCATATGTCCATGACTAAACACGTCAATAGTCTGATCTCTTCTGTCAACTTTCAACTAAGGAACATCCGTCGCATCGCTAAATACCTTGATCAGGACACAAAACACCACGTCATTCGTTGTCTAATTCTCTCTCGTCTGGACTACGGCAATGCACTCCTGTATGGCGCCACATCTAAGGACCTTGATCGTCTTCAGTCTCTACAACACAAAGCCGTCAAACTTATCTTCTCCGCGGGCAGGCGTGACAGTCCTTCACCCCTCATGAACAACCTTCACTGGTTGCCAATACGGGAGCGCATCAAATTCAAAATATGCATGTATGTTTTCAAATGTCTTCACGGCACTGCACCAGCTTACCTTACAGACTTCCTCTCCCATAGACCAAAATATGTTACCGGACCCATCACACGTTCTTCATCCGATTCTTCTCTTCTTCATGTTCATGTGGGAAAAAATCGCATCGGGGATAAATCTTTCTATGTGTCGGCACCCTTGCTGTGGAACAGCCTCCCAAGAAACATCAGGGAGGCATGTACATTGCCTACCTTCAAGAAGGTGTTGAAGTCACACTGACTCAATTTGCATTGTTTATTTATGTATTTATTTATTTATTCTTTATTCATGGCGCTTTGATCAATTTGGAAAGGCGCCTTATAAATGTTGTTTATTATTATTATTATTATTATACCCAAAGCAAACAGGAGTGAAGTAATTCATTCAACTGTTTGCTGGATTTACTGGTCATAGCCTATAGCACAAAATTCCCTACCCATATGAACGTCAGATATAACAAAACACAAAATAAATAACACATCTTCGTATTGCCGCTAGTATTTACCTAAGCCATAACGTCCGCATCACAAAATTCGATGACATTTTCTGATTTCTGTTTGAACATAGACAACTTTGTGTTTCTCAATCGCGGGGTAAAACGAGGTTTCATCGCTGTCTAAATAAAACTCTAAATCAACCTATTAAGGTGCGCTATTCCGAGTTAAGACAGGGAATTAATTGAATGAACGTTCTTTTGTGTCACCGTACAAGCGACAGCGATAGGGTTAACACTCTTAAGATTAAGCATACATATGTCTAGAAGCTCGTATCACTCAATTAATTTACTATGCACTGTAATGGTTAAATGGTCGGATGAAAATCCATATTCCTTAGCCTCGATCAGTCGCTAGTGCTTTTAAATGGTTGAAACCCTTGTGATAAAGCCAGCGGTCAAAATAACTCCACATCTTTGAAGTTCGACCTGCATTAGATTGTTTACGCTGTCCATCACGATCCTCGCTAGCAAGTGTTGGATATACCAGCTTTTACCTTGTTATTTGTCCATATCATCCGCTGGCTTATGCCCATATACAAAGTAAGTGAGTGATTTATCAGCTCGCAACTCGACAACTCCACACCTGGGTACAGCCATATCACGTCAATCTGATACCGCACTACGTAACATTTGGTTGGTTAAATCCATCACGGTCTAGCCAAGTGTTGGATATACCAGCTTTTACATTGTTATTGTCCATATCATCCGCTGGCATATGCCCATATACAAAGTAAGTGAGTGATTTATCAGCTCGCTAACTCGACAACTCCACACCTGGGTACAGCCATATCAGACGTCAATCTGATAACGCACTACATTTGGTTAAATCCATCACGGTCTAGCCAAGTGTTGGTATATACCAGCTTTTACATTGTTTTGTTCCATATAGTCCGCTGGCATATGCCCATCACGAAAGTAAGTGAGTGATTTATCAGCTCGCTACTCGACAACTCCACACCTGGGTACAGACATACCAAGTCAATCTGATGGACGCACTACATTTTGGTTAAATCCCGCCATATTTGTCGTAAGGTGAATTAATGGGCAGGTGGCCTGTATCTATATACTAATTTTCGGAACATGGCTTTATTAGATAGTTCAATATAATTTTACACTCGCGTCCCTCCTCAACTGAAAAAGCGTGGTAATTGCGCCTCTAATACACGAGCTAATTAGATAGTTCAATGCCCGTTTTTTACCGTTTTCAGACATGCGCAGAAAGGATCACATGTGAAAATCCGAAATGTTGAATTTCTTTTACTCGGGTAGCTACTTTCGGACACAAATTGTGGTTTTCGGAATGAGTGATGACATATGGTCTTCACCCAAAATATTTTCTTCAGGGATATAGCTACATTTCTGTATATGCGGCTGTTTGTTATTCTTAAAGATCGCATAGTAACAAGCATTTATACGTCCGACAAATAAAAATATTTCACGACATTTTCTAAATGTAAACAAAAACTCTTACACAGATCTTAAAGTGACACTTTCACATTAGTAACATAGATGACTGCGACGTTTGCTAACGATAAAGAAACTGGCAGTACCATGTCAACCGTTTCTATGTTGTGCTGCGCGACCGCGTTTAACATGGCGCACGCGGTTCGGCGCACACGTAATGACGCAGACAAAAAGTGTACGCGTTTGTGGCGCAAACCGTGCACATTGTAACGGAGCAGAGTGAAAGCAGGCAGTCCGTACACTCTTAGAAAAAGGATGCTTCAGGCTTCAGGGGTTCTTGGCTGTCCCGTATGGAACCCTTTATATCACCTTAAAAGGTTCAAAAAAGAACCATTTTAAGGTTCAAAATAGGCAAAATATGGGCAAACATTGGTCTTTCGAAACTCTAAAGGTTCTCTACAGAACCTTTTGGGGCCTTTAAAATCAAAGAACCTTTAAACCATTATACGGGACAGCCAAGAACCCCTCTGAAGCACCCTTTTTCTAATAGTGTACCCTAAAGCCACCTCCTCCTCTCCGCACTTCCCTTACTTGATAATCTGGATATAAGGGCACATGGGGCATCTGGATAAACGGAACGTGTGGTACATTATCATGATTATTATAGAGTGTCTGGATTATTCAGGGCATCCGTGGTATCTGGATTACGGGGTTCACTATAAAACGAGTCTCAAATTACCTGGATATACTATGCGCAGGTGGGCCACCTGTGATAACTGGATTTTAAGGGTGTACACTCAGGTAGTATCTCGGGAGGCTTTATAGAACACAGCAAACATGATAAAGGGACTACATACTATACGTTAAGGCCCACATGCCTATTGGAGGAATAATGTATTTAATGTAAATAGGCCAAAGGCAAAACCCGGATGTCACACATTGTGCTCAAGTACAAGCGTGGAATGGTACAAGTGATCTTGATGATAGACTCCGCCTACCATAAAACTAAACGACCGACTATAAAACTATAACGCTCAGAACGTAGGCCTACTGAATTACCTGGATACAGTATGTGCATATGGGCAGTGGCGACACTTGCACCAGCACCATATGTTAAAGGCATATTATGTGATCTTTTCCAGAGAGCGCCCTCTATTCGTGATTTTTTTTAGAGAGTAGATTTTCTTGCAGATTTACATTTTCTGATCATAAATCGTACATATATTCCAAGTTACAGAGCGATACGATTCCTAATTACCTCAAAATCATGGTTTTAAAGTGAATTTAGACTAGAATAAAATAAGTTGTCGGATATCCGACAGTTTATTTTCACTCTAAAACCATGATTTTGAAGTAATTAAGAATCGTATCGCCCTGTAACTTGGAATGTATGTACGATTTATGATCAGAAATGTAAATCTGCAAGAAAATCTTCTTTCAATTGTTTTCGATGTTGAGGGCGTTCCATGGAAAGATCACATAATATACCTTTAAAGGAGTAAAACGGGGTGGCAGGGCAATAAAAGAATCGGGGGAGACATTTAAAAGCTAATTTTATGTAACTTTCAATTTTGACATTAAAATTCAACTTTTTATTATTTGGGGTACAAAATAGGTAGAGACATGCGCTGACAGGAGTATAACTGGGGGTATTAAGAACACGTTGATGGAGTAGGCCTACTCGGATTAAGATCTTGGGTATCTGTATTATTTAAGAGCACATTGGGCCTAGGCTCATGGTGTATTAAGGGGCACCATGTCACTTACATTATATCAAGGGCACCTTAGTACCTGAATTATTTAAGGACATACTCTTGATTGATATTTATATAAACATTTATAAAGCTTTGATATTACTGACCTCTGCCTATTGTGACTTTTACTGTCCGCTATCTTCGGCACCCGCGTTTAATTTACTTGACTATGATAAAGTAAGGGCACCTGGGTATCTCGAGATAACGGCACACTGCAGTGGGCCTACCTTGATTATGTGGTATCCAGTGCATTATTAAGGGCACCTGGGGTAACTGGATTAGGGGGTAGGGCTTAGGCCTATGGGGTCCCTGGATATAATGGGACAACGGGTACCTGCATTTCAGGTCTCATGGGAGGCCTACATAGGTATCTGGAAACACAAACGTAGGCCTACCTAGATTAAGGCAATGTATAACATGGATTATTTAGGGCCCCGTCTGGATTATGTATAGGACATGTTCTTGATATTATTGTATCAAATTTTCCGACTTACGCTTTGTTTACTTATTCCCCGTGAAATTTTCTAGCGGGTCCAGCGCGAAGCGCTGGTGCCCGCTAGTTATTATTAATGTTGGTTCCTGTGAATTATCCGGAAAATGTATTAGAGTTAATGTTATTTTTTAAATAAAAAAGGTGCTTTTATTTAGATGCGGTCAGAACCAATACATCCAAGCATAAGTTTCCGTAATAATATTGGAATAATTCAAAAACTAAGAGCTAAGTTTCTAATTGAAGGGGTACGTAAATTTATATATAATTCATTTTATTTTATTAAATATATTTCACCCTCTGTAAAATGGTAAAACTAACTGCAAACCAGCAGCAACCTTGATTCCCAGCGTATTTTTAGCATCACACTATGTAGCGTGGAATTCTATTGGTCGGTGTGATGTCACTGATTGAATTTCTGATACCTGATTGGTCAATTATGGCTGTTCTAAGTTATTCCCTCGAGTAAAAGATTACTTTAGGTGAGAACGATGAAGCCTATAAAATCATATTTTCCTACTAAGTTATACCGAAATAGCGGTTTTGTACAGTATATCTAACAATGATATTCTGCAACTGTGCTTACAGAAAATGCCTCTCTAACTAAGTCAGAAATATTTAATAAATGGCAAAATACTAGCGCTCCCTACACACTCCATGATAAGTATCATTCCAGTTGGGGTGAGTGCGCGTGTTCAATTCAGCAGCGCCCACCAACAGAATACCTTCACTTCCCTAGGAAATAATATCTGCATCGACGATTTGTTGTACAGAGAGGGCTGATTTTTTTCTGAATCCTTACAGGTATAACTTCATACATATAACACAATTGCAAAAATGTAAGAAACCCTGCTTTAATTTCTTTTTAAATTGAGGGCGCAGCCTCCAACTCATCTCTAAGTACCCATTTAAGTATAGACCAAACTAAAATGTTTAATTACCTTGAACGTGCCGGGTATGGTGCCCGTTGGAGCTATTTCAAATCTCTTTTAACTTTATTCAAACCAATTGTCCGTACTGTAGCGAAGACGACCCATACTGTGCTTTCTGAAATGTTATTACATGTTTGGTACATTCTGTTTTTTATAACAAACTAATATGAACATATCTAACTTAAATGCAACCTGTATCGAAGATAAGGTTAATTAAATCACACGATGATGTTACCGAGGCATTGGTAATAAACCTGACAATTTCGCTCATATTAGACATACATGACGTATTTTATCAAATGCCACGGGAGTTTTCAGTTCAAGTACCGTAATTGATGCATGTCATAAGACGTTATATTTACAGATAATTAAACCGATTATCAGTCATGTGAATGCTCGGGAATGACGTGAATCAATAAACAGAGTTTTTCCTGTCTACAGTTTGATCAGAACTAAATCGGCAATTTCCTTAACGTTGGGAGTTTATTTCACATGGTGTAAGGCGCAGAAGGCGTCATGGTAGGGCAAAATTGGCACAATGGATGGGCAAGTATTTATGAATTTTCAACAGAATTGGAACCATTGCGCTCAATCTTTTTGCAATTCACGTCCATTATCATTACCATTATCCCAGAACATCCAATTTGCTCAACGTATCCAGAGATAACAAGGTACTAAACCAACTACAGTAGAAATGAATCTTCGAAGTATATAAAAGTCATGTTAATAATATTCATATTACATAGCTATGGAAACAATCCAAGACATTGTCGTTGAAATGTAATGAACGAGAGCTTTTTGAGTAGCAAGCCTTGTAATAAAACGCCATGAACTCTGAGTTATTAATTATTTTTATTTTTTTAAAGGGTTTTCATGTATTTGACGTTTTTCTGTATAACTTTCTACGCTATCCTGGAAAAGGCAAGTGACACTCATAGGAGTGTTGTTCTCGTATAGTGGATCCATTCGAACTCTCCTTGGGTTTCAATACTGACTTTCGATAATAATGATATCTTCCTTTTTTCCTGGTCTATAAATATATGGTGTGATATTATGGATTACCAATCTGCACATTTCTGGGAAGGTCTATATCCTTCTCTAAGACTACGATGTTTCTCAAAGCAATTCCTTCGTAAACGGTTTCTAGACTCGTGGAATCAACGCTTATCAGACTGACCGACCGACCGACCGACATACAAGCAAGTAAGTCTTAAAAGCTTAAGTGGATCTATTCGTTCAACATTCATGAACCCATTAATTTGTGAATTTCAAACAGTTCCTTGTCGTATTGCCGATTGTGGATGAGTGCTATTTCTGGGTTAGCCTAAACGAATCCCTGTTAATGCAGATAATCTAACTCCACTGCTGCGGTACGTCGACCTCTTTGAGATGTGATTTTCTTCATGTGCAAGCATGTTTAGCTTTAGTAAATATTTCATTATGCCCGTTGTTATACTTACATTTGGCATGTCGGATTAGACTTTCTAAAAACACAGACTCGTTTGTCCGATTTCATAATACAGTACAGGGTAAATCAAAAAATGTGCATTGATTGTAACAATCCGGGATTCTTGTAAATCATACAATTTATGTTTTTTGTGTAATTTACTTCTGAACAAATGAAAGAAATCGACTAAAAGATAAATTTTGAAAGGTGACTCCGTTTTTTACCATTCCAATGTTCGTCTCAGGATTTACTGCGTTAACAATATCTTGATGACTCAGTATTTTTGGAACTGTTGGGAATTCTTATGAACTGTTTAGGATGTTTTTGGTTATTCTAAATTCTTTTGAAAGAGTTCAATTGATATTGTATTTATAGATAATGTCATCAAGTTACAAAATTATGTTAGATATGTTTGTTTTTGTTGTTTTGATATGTTTCCATGGCAAATGTAAACGTGTACTATCATTATGAAGACATAAACTATATGTAAACCCGTAAATTATGCGGAATGTGATTGTTTAAAAATAAAAATAAATCAAGTTACAAACACTGAGAAGTTTACCTAGAATTACACGTTCCATGTCTGAAAACATACGCGCGTTTTCAATTATACAATACACCATTTACACGGTCAGTACACTTTAATTAATCCCTTTTCTCACGCGATGTCATTTTTTCCGCTCTTATTTCCACTGGTGGTTGTGGAGAAGGCTTTTGGCAGATTGCCATGACGAGGTAATTTATTTGTCCGATTACCTGGTATTTGGTCAAAATCCTTTAAAATTAGTTTTTGTGGTTTTGTTTTATTAATATAATGTTTATGCCTATGCTTGAACGACTACCAGTACTATTATAGTTATAGATTTTAATTGCCGTCAAAACAGATATTTGAACTTAGGTTTATGATGGCTTTGCTTAGCTTAACAAGGAAAAGTAATAGATCGTTTATCGTAATCAGCAATGCCTACGCAATTGAATGCAATTCGTTTGTGCAATACCATTTTAACAGTGATATAATTGGCGAAATTCAGTTGTGGATTTTTAAAATGATTGCACTTCATTCCCTATATTTGAATTAACTCCTAGCTTTTTACATACTTTTGAGCAAATTAAATTACCAATTAAATAAGAGTTCTTATTAATTTACAAACATAATTAAATAACATTTTCCGAGCATTCCGAAACACAACAATTTTCATCCTGCAATACCATGACAATTGTATTTACTTTACGGCAGCACTTTAGTCGTCAATTGTCTCAAGTTGCTACGTAATAATTACACTGTTTCTGCTTCCATTTGTTTCAGCAAAAGAAATGAGCAATTTCCATTTGAGGCGTTATTTTATGAGTTGCCATTAAATACAACATGTAAGATAATACACTTAAGGTAACACGAAGCACGTGTAAGGTTACACATACAACGTGTAAGATTAGACGTCTAATATTATATCTTACACGTACAAAATTATGGTTTATTCCGCAAATAGCATTAGCTTGTAATGATCCAATAATGTATCTTTTTTTGTACCTGATGGCCACTTATACACTTTAACCAAGAGAAGCCTGTGGCTGCCTTTACACAAGAAGCAAATATCTATTTTATAAATGCAGCACGTCAGTTTTACTTAGTAATTGATTGATTAAATTAAAACCCGGTCTTTTAATATTTTTTTAAAGTATCTTTCTATAACTACCTCACAGAGCGTTTATGAATCAATTTACGCTTTATACATAGAAGTTAATTAATACCACCTAAAATATATATAAAGTATACGTTGAACTCCAAAACATAATGATTTACATCTATCAACAGATGGCAATATTGCGAAAGTACAACATTCAATGCATTTATTGATTTCAACCCGTTATTAAAAAATAAGATATTGATGTTATGTTTTTGTTTGCATGACATCTATTATACTTGAATTTCTTTCAGTATGTTATACAGACACTGTTGCAATAATACATTTGATCTATTTTTCAATTTTTATATAATGATCTATTAATTATTTGTAAATGCTGGATGTGTCTTTGTTGTGACTGCGGGGAGCGGTCAATCAACAGTGCAGTCCAGCCTTGAACTATGGCGCTGTTTGAACAGCATAAATATTATTGAAAACTTGATTAACGAAGATCTTCAAAGTGTGCCTTCATCATTTCCAGCAACTACAAGGCCTCTATAACTTTCTGTCGTAACCTCATATTTATAATATTTACTCTTTTATTTATAACGCTATGGATAGTTAAGCAACCCAAAACGTCGATATTCTGCCAATTTTGCCAGTAGTCCAACATTTTATTTTTGCAAACGTATCACGGAAATGTTTGATTGTTGAGAACATAATATGATGGATTCTCCATTGTCACCGTTCGATTTCCGGCAGAGTTCAATTCAAAGGTCAAATAATTGTTGGGAAAAAACACATTTTAGTCAACAGTCGCTGTAGGTCATTATGTCGTTGCTTTGCTAAAGATTAAGGTTCCAGTTGATTTTTAAAATGTTATTGCCAAAAATTATGTTTTTAACAATTTGAATGTTAAAATTCAAATTTCTCCTGTCAGTTGAAAGTTAAACCAGCCTTGTGTTAGATTAACCGCGAGGATTCCAAACTAGTATACATTGTCCTAGCACTAGACTCGTTCCTCCTCGGAACTGTGACCCTCTGAACCTTGGAAGCCAGGCACTTTTACATCCAGTACCAATTCGTGTTTATCTTGACGCAGTAAATTAAGAAGGGACCAGACTATTGTAACACGAGGCATCAACCTTGGTGGCATTTTCCCTTAATATGTTGTAATACTTATGATCCAAGGTGATAGCTGGATCATATAACTAACCATTTTTAGCTTTAGGTGGCCTGACACTTTCATCCAAAATTGAATATGATATATTGTTGAATACCAGCCATGTGTGGGGGAAACTGAATGTTAATTTGAGGGCCAATTGGTATAATCATATGCTCGTTGAATATTCTAGTGCTATCATTACCTAACATCCAGGATTGGTTTTTTGTTTGTTTCACAGTGTCGCGGCAGGTTATTGACATTTTGAACGGATGGTCATGAATTCAACTTGTTCCGGTCTAAACAAATGCACTTTGACGTAATATTAGAGCGTAATATAAACTATAATCGATTTTCATTTGATTAAAAACAATAACAGTCCAGTTCAAGGACGGTGGGAGTGCTATCCATTCTGAACGTCAAACTGAATCTAATCAAATCAGCTAATTTACGTTATATCTCATTGACACTGTAGCGTCATAAAAAGAGTGGACGCATAAGAGGAAAATATTAATTTTGTTTGGACATCAGGGCGAAATATACAATAGATCTACCAGTGTTAATGTAAAAGTCGTTATTTATTTATTTGCGGAAGAGAAGGGCTCTCCTAAACGTTTTCTCTCAGTGTTTGACTTTACACATATTCATTGACAACTAATAACAGAAATAGCCAAACTGTATTTTTCGATTTAATTGCACAAATAGTTTCCCTCAAAATGCCCTCTTTAAATAATGATTTTTTTTCTACATACTGACGAAGTCGAAATACGAGAAATTACTTAATTAAGGTCACGCGTACAGTCGCCTCTTAACAATCTTGTGCCCTTTTCTCTAAATATCAAACGCGTTTATAGTCCTTATACAATTGTGTGAATAATATACATGGATGTAATGCTACACTGCAGTATTAGAGATGTGTTTGTCGAAGTGACTGTCCTATCGCCTCTTATCTGACTAGGTATAATCAAACCTCGCTGGCATTTGATCAGCGTATAATCACTAAAGGTAAAGCGCTAAAAGAAACCACTGTTTTGCGTAAACATCCATGATGTACCGATACAAACGAGTTGCCTTACGAATTGAAATTCATATCTTGGCTGCTCATATAGCAAGGCGAATGTCCTCCTGTATGGTGTAAGGTTACATAACACGATACTCCTGATGATGGTCACAGAGGATGTATTCAACACGGAGGCGTTGCATAGTGACTGATATGTCCTGTAAAAAACCGTTAGAACGCTGTCGGCTCGCCATGTCCAAATTGCGATAGCGATAAGAACATCCAAATGGCTGTGTACAGTAATTGAGGTGGCACTTTGATAGTAATACACCAATGGGTATCTAGTCTTATCTACGGCAAGGCATTAAAAGTCTTTGTCTACGGTTAAAGGAGAGTCGACTTGAAAGTAATGGATGGTGGAATTTGGGTGAACCTGCTGCAGTAAGAAACAACAAAAACACTCTGATACAGCATCATACATAAAGACCTTTGCGTTCGAATGATTAGCCTATTTAGAATGATTTATATAAATCTTCATATTAATATTTTGCAGTATGATTAATCGTCAGGCGGCATATTTTCCGTAATATCACTCATTGTAAATAACATGTCAACCATTTATGTCATATAAAGTGTTTTGACCTTTATGAATAACTGATGGGTATAACAATGAATTTGATTTGGTAAATAGGTTTTAATATAGGAGTTTCCATTTGTTATAATTCTCACTAAATTCCATTCTCAATTAGTCTATCTATATCTTTTAAGTCAAAATTGCGAGTATAAGAATCAACGAACGTTTTGTGTAAAAAATAGAAAAACAAATGAATTGGTCACCTTGTATCGGAATTAGACACATTGTACAGTTTAACTATACTTAGTAGGAATAAATCAAAATAATAACTGGGAATAATATGATTTTTGACAATGCGACCGATAGTGAATAAAACTGGAAATTACACGATATGGAAATCAAGTACAAGTACTAGAAATTGGTGCAACTGTTAAAGGAGGTGTCCCGCAAGCATAAAAGTGTCCATTATATGTTAGAAAAATAACTATCGAGCCCAACTTTTGTAATTATATAGAACAAAACACCACACTTATGACAAAAACAAATAAAAACCGCAATCTCGCAATAAAAATAAAACCCGCAATAGTTATACAATGCACATGCGCACATTTTAGCACCGATACCCATGACGTCATCGACACTGGGACTTTCGATCGCCGCGAATTTTAAAAATTGCATGTTCAGTGATGGCAGTTTTTATTCTTTTTTTGTGGCTAGTATGGTGTTTTGTTCTATATAATTACGTAATTTCGGCTCGATAATTATTTTCTAACAAATAATGCTCAATGTTGTGCTTGCGGGACACTTTCTTTAATGGATATCAAATGTTAATCGGACCGAAAAGGGTCAAACTAAGCAGAAATCCAAGATATGCAATGACAATTGTACGAGTTTTCACTCTACTTAACAATCACTATCGAACACTTCCGTGAGCCCTCATTAATCAAGTTTGACACAATGGGACTATTGGCCATGTAGGCGTACAAGTAAAATGTTGTGCCCTCACGGGCACTCATGGAACAACTTATACGTGTTTAAAATCTTGATGTGTTGGTAGTGCCTTTAAGAACTTGATATGTAAAATATGGCAGCTAGACATTCATATCCATTAAACTCTAGATACGTTGCATTGTAAAATTCAATATCAATCAACTAATAGCTGTAAAGCGACCGATACGTGTATGGGACTTTCGGTTACGTTGATTGATCTATATAACGGCTTGGGATACATGTTTCCAGTCAATGCTTATTTCGACCAAATTTCCATTCCCGGAGGAGTGTATTTTGTTTCCTAGTTGAATGCAAGGGTCCCATGTCCATGTGTCAGCCTTACTAAGGAAGTACATTTTGTGTTGACTATACGACGCCTTAATATAAAATTAAATGTTTTGATTCAATAACCACAGTTATCTGCTTTATTTATAGCAATTTGACTGGTTTTGAAAAGTTATGTGAGCACGTCATAATTGTAAACATATCCAAAACATTTCTATTTCTATTACATTGCAGTTTGAAAAGAATTAGTACAATTGATCTAATAAATGTTAGCTTACCATATTAACATTGTATATCACTTTGCGCAGTTGGAGTGTTGACAAATCATGTTAGATGATAACTTGTTGTGCGCGTTGTTTCTCTGTGTGTACGTCAGTGCAGAAATGTCGCATTGCATTTCGGAACTGCAAAGCTAATTTCCTTTTGGGAAGCTTCAAAAAATAGAATTCTGCATATTTTTGCCCATCAAAATACGCCTTATAGAATTCTGCATATTTCTGCCCATCAAAATATGCGTTATAGAATTCTGCATATTTCTGCACATCAAAATACCCCTTAAATAATTCTGCATATTTCTGCTTGCTATGTGATATGCACGTTGTTTCTCTGCGTGTACATCTGTGTAGAAATGCCGCATTGCATTTCGGAACTGCAAAACTAATTCCCTTTTGTGAAGCTTCAAAAACCTCGTATATCAAACAAAATATGATCCGACCAGCAAACTGCATCTATTAATAGACACGACTAACGGCAGTCTGCTGCATATTGACTGTTTGATATACGGTCATGTTGTGTCATGATGTAAAGTGCCCCAAAACAAAATAACATGGTGCGATTCAAATCAAATTACGATTTTTAAATAACATACCATGTTCTATAATTGTATCCTTTGGGTATTTTAAAGTAACGTTTGTCTTAAATATACATGAATAATGTCCATGCATTTGCGTTAAGATCAATTCCTAGAGTATAAAAGACGTAAAAGCAAGGTATTGGTAAGTATTGTTTTAGGCTGCTTTTTAACTTGAAGCAGACTCTATTAAACGGTGTCTTGTTACCTCTCCACCACAATTGTAACAGTTGGAGGCTGGTGATTTTAGAGTGGTAAAAATTGTCATGGATGTGACGTAAGCCTGTATACATCAGAAGAGTAGAAAATTAAGGTTTAAAAAAACTTCAAACTATTTCAAAACATTGACTTGACACGTGACAGAAGAGACATAATATTGAAGCATTTCTGGCTATTTTAAAGCATTATATATTTGCGTTCAATTCAATCAATGAGTAGAAGTTTAACCTTAAACTATGACAAGACCTTTTGCTTAATATAAGCGAGGCACCTGTACGACGTGGCGTCAATAAAAGGTTAAAATCCGACGCGAAGAGTCCAGAGGGAGAGGAAGAAGTGAAAACAGCAATAGAAGTTGAACATGTATAGCCTCGTCCAAACCGCTTCTGGCCATTAAAGCAACGATAATTGCCTCCTAAAGTAAATTGCAAACTACTTGAGGTATAATTGGTCTTCCTGTCGGCTCTCAACGAATTCTTTTCAGGACACACCTTACTTATCACTTTCCACGCAGCTATTAGTTTTACCATATAAAAAAACAGATTTGTCAGAAACCTTTCCCAATTTTCAAAGTCTTTCTCGAGGATTACTGAACCAATAGTAGGCATGTTTGTACTTATTTCAATGCATTTCTCATGGTGATTCCGAATACGGTGATGACAGTCAATACCTTTGACGTTTTTAAAATGTTGGAATTTTTGTCTGCATACGCCTGCCGCGTGAAAGGTGTTAACAGTGTTTTATTGATTCAACATGTTCAGAGAAAATATTGAAAATATCATATCGCGTTTATGTATCAGCATGCATCTGAGGATTTTAATATAATTAATCATACATATGAAGGCCTATATTTAAAAAAAAAATTGGGTGAGCACTGTATAGCCGTAGGGGATGGCATTCCGATTCGTACGGATTGAAAACCGTAGATCGGAGAGGGTAAACGCACTGGGATAAACGGACCGTTGTGTGTAGATAAACGGAACGCGGTTAAATAATGACCAACCAATACGTGTTTAGCCATGCTTAGCGAACGCATTGAACAACTCCCGTGAACGGACAGCCAGTGCGTTTATCCTCTCCGATCTACGGTTTTCAATCCATACGAATCTTGATGCTATCCCTATGCCTAGCAGTATAATAATCTTATTCGTATCCCGATACCTTTAATTTCTATAACAATCATCAGATGGCTTCATTCTTGATATCTGATCAAATCTGCAATCAAATCCAAATTGTGACTAGCAAAACAATAAAAGTAGAACTCTCTTTGATGATGTCCTTGCTGTGTGAAATTGTATCCATTTCTACTTGGATAACATATGATAACTATGATGTATCACTGTGTTCAAGTACCGCCGACGGTTGCAGCGCAATTTTGTGTACAATTGTAAACATCGTCGCATTATTTTGTGCGAATTTGTAGTTGATACGTTTTACCCTAGAATTGACTCTCTAGCTCAAAGGAACCGTTTAAACACACAAATCGAAATATCAATGCAACGTTTCGCGCTGTGTTTAAATTGACTTTGGAGCATGAAACGGTGTATTATATATGTCTAGATTAAATGTACCGTGTTAATGGCATATTACTGAGGCGGTGCATCATTGCACATCGTTATGACTCGGTACACATCGATCAACAGTTTTCACATCTCTTATACACTTTGTCACAGCGGTTTTTACTGCTTCATGAGAAATACAGTTTTTGTTGTTTGAACAACTATATCGGCACATTATTTTGATTGGAATTAACGGTCATGATCATAGTAGGCCAGGTATACAGATGAATTGTTTGATCAAATATATTGGTTGTATGTATGTGTAAAATGTTCCAGTTCGTGATTTTCTTCACGAAGCAATTCCGCTGCAATTGTCAGGATGGTCACATAAATGAAAACGGAGTGACCTAAGTACGTGTTTGTTGACGATTTAGTAAAGTAATGTATGTAGAATTTAAATACTTGGGGCTATTTCTTCCGTCCGACTGAAGACGGTGCCATTTTTCACGTTTCCATCAATACAGTCTTTGGTGGTTTCTTTCTTTATTTATTTTTTGTGTGGAAACTGGACTCTGTATTCCTACATAATGTTGCAGCGAAAGAAGCTTCGGTAATTAGTGTCACTTGTCTCTGTGGTCTCCTCAACATGATGCCGTTTTCCTTATATACTGATATCACTGCCGCCATTTTCCCTAAGTATTCCAACTTGACCCTCATTAAAGAGACACCTCTTACATTTGATATCGTAATGTCACATCAAAATAAGCCTTATAGAATTCTGCATATTTCTGCCCATCAAAATACGCCTTATAGAATTCAGCATATTTCTGCCCATCAAAATATGCGTTATAGAATTCTGCATATTTCTGCACATCTAAATACCCCTTATAGAATTCTGCATATTTCTGCTGGCTATATGATATGAAAATGAGTTTGTAATACAAATATTGTTCTTTCTTTGTTGAAAGTCAGGGGTTAAGATTCCATGTACGGAATGCAGTAATTTGGGAGAGAGGTAAACCCGATTACATCACTGAGTAAACTTTCAACAACTACAACTGACGAATAGACAGATCAGTTTGTGTTTGTATTAGACAACCCGCTAATATCTGCAACGTGGATCTGAGCACCGCGTATGGTGTTTCCTGTTATGGTTATTTAATGTTCATCTAGTGGAGAGTATGATTTGGAAATGTTTACAATTATATATCTTTCATTAGAGCAGGTAAGTGTAAATACAAGTTCGAAAAATAAACATGTGCTTCTGACCTGATTCGAACCGGCAACCTTTGTATTAGATCCAAAATGCGCTTAACCATTGACACTAAAAACAGAACTAATAGAGATTATCTTACACGTAGTAAACCACTACGATTTAATCAAATTATCTATCAATTAATTCTATCTATCAATTCTATTAATTCTTAAGTATCAATTGGTGCATATTGTCACCGAACACAAATACGCTGCTCTGTTAAATAGTCAGTTCTTTGTTTTAATTTTGAAACAGCATTTTATTTACTTAAACTGAACTTAATGAAACCAAGTGCCCTTAACAATTTCCACACGGCATGCATCTGCAGACGACATTCCACAGTTTCACAAAATGTTTCAAAAATGTCGAAATAATTAAATTTCATGACCATATTTAAAATCGCCATGAGAAAAGCATTAAAATAAGTACAAACATACCTAGTATTGATTCAGGAATCCTTACCATATCAAATATAACCAGTATGGCATCGTAATGGTTCACGTAAAAGAAGAATTAAATTTGATGCAAGCAGTGATCTGCAATCCAGCGTTATTATTCTCGGCTTATGCCGTATAAAGTGCATTATTAACCACAGTACTTAATATGGTTAAAAGGAATGAAATATTAATATCTATGTGTTAAACATCATGAGCATGACGCCATGAGCTAATTGTATTTCGTGAACAGTAATAAAATACCACAATAGGTAATTGCCTATAGAACATGACAGCTCAGCTCTTATACATTAAAGAGATGTCATTAGCAATGAGCACAATCTATATTTAATTCCGACATACTTGTGTGGGAGACAAAACATGGCATTTTGGCATTTCAAAAGAACTAATAAAATCAGACAATTGAATTCATTACAATAACTAATTGATGGCCTGAAACATGAATATTAGACGCTCAGTTACAGAGAATCCATTAGGCATATTTTATTTAAAAACACTTTGGCATTTGCGGAGAATAAATACAATTACACAGTTGATCTAAATGCATTTGCTAGTTATTTGCCTATAACATGAGTTCCAGAAAGTTCTTTAGTAATATGCTTTCCGTTGAAGAGATTTAATAAGTAATAACAAAAAAAAATTGTTTAAAATAGCAAAAAAGTTGTGATTTGTGATTGATGAATGCAATTAGATGGTTGATATTACTTTTTAAAGCGAAATAATTGTTGGGATATTATTCTTGCCTGTAAAACATCTTTCACGAAGTTCTCATTATTTCATTTGCCAATGTTTGCGGGATGTTTTTAAACAGCGCGTGAAATTAAATACCACATTAACTCCCTTCCTTCCGTCACTTCACTGTCTGTTACTGTGTATCGATGTACCTTTAGAAAGATTTAGGAGCGGGCAGAATAATTTAACACTTTCCACGCGGCAGGCGTCTGCATGCAGGCGACACACAACATATTTCGAAAACATCAACATATGTCAAATAAAAACAAACAAACAAACAAACAAACAAACAAATTGTATTATATAATATCATATTTGGAATCACCATGTGAATTGCATTGGAATAAAAAGAAACATGCCTAGTATTTATTCAGTAATCCTTTGGATAGACCTTGAAAAATCTGTTTTGTTTATGGTAAAGCCAAGAGCCGCGTGTAAAGTATTAAGAGACTTTAGTACACCCATCTGTTCCTTTCGCTTAACAAAATTCTAGTATTTCAAAAAAAATGGATTATCTGTAATGTTTGTGTTTGAAACCGCATTATGGACACATAGGTGATGCCAACAATGATGGCACTCTTGAAAGAATCTTCTTTGCCCAGACACATCGGTTATACATCACGTTTCTCACTCAATATTGATTCAACAGTAAAAAGACCTGTCACTGGATCGCCTCCCGCTCACCATTTCTCGCCCCTATTGAGATGTAGAGAGTTATCCAGGTCGTTCTATAGTGGAGATTTTACGCCGCCTTGCTTTAAACAATTCGTATTCGGTTCAGGTGAAATAAATCTAGCACGAGTGAAGTACATTAAGTTACACAAGAGTGGGCATACGATGGTTGTTTTACGTGTCGGGTTTAATATGCGTCTATCACATCGAAGAGACAAGATTGCTTGTATAGCGGGGAGATGGAGACACACTGTGGTAGTTAGCTCGTGGGTTTATATATTCGTGGGTGTGTGTGTTTGTCAATGGTTAGTTCGTCGGTGGTATTACATAGTGAGGTATATTAATTTGTCACTGTGTTCAAAACAAAATTGTATAGTTTTTATGTACACCAAATTAATTTTTTGATATACCAATTTAAACTAGTTAATTTTGGGCTTTGGGACTTATAATAATTAAGACACGACATTAGCGGGCAAACAGATATTTCTAAACAATAGGTTATGCGTCACCAAAGTTTACTATACGTCACTATGTAATACCGCGGACCATACGTCACTATATAATACCACTGACGAGGGTTGTTTGTGTATAGCTTGGATAAGTGAGTTTTCTTCATTGACACAGATCTTGGTCAGAGGCAAAACCCTATTAATGTTGTCCTTGCTAAAGATCTTGAGATATTTTTTTACGTTTTAAGCGAAGCATATTGTTGTAGTTAATGTTCGGTTGTGTACCTTTAATGCAAATGGCCTTCCAGATAGCAAACCAAACTTGGTTGTCGATAAATAAATATTTTTCAAAAGCTTACCATAAATAATTCAAGCTTTCACTTTCCCCAGCAGCTTTCGGTCAAATGTACAAAAGAAATCTTTTAAAAGACCGGTGATTAGCAATACACAGCCTTACACAGGAATATCATATACGACTGTTCGATTCTACAAACCGCAAACTAGGCTGACATGTTTGTTTTCTTGTCTTAATGGAACCTGCCTTCATAACAAGACATCGTAACAGTAATGGTTTGACACTCCTCGTGACACGACACTAGCGGGCAAATCTGTTGGAGAAATTGTTGCCCCTTGGACTGACATACATCAATGCGCCACCTGTCCCTGAATATTTTAGCGCCTTTTCACTACTCCCATAGCCTCTGGGTCATTTCCATCATGCTGTCATATACTATTCGCACGACATCTAGCCATTTCTCTTAGTACTTATATTGCATCTGATTTATGACTTCTATACGCTCATGCCAAATTGCAATATCACTCGTCACATAAGATCAAAATAAATTGGGGACATTCATGTTGATGGTTTTGGTCGGTCAATTTGTCATTTTTTTATGTACAGACGTGGTAATTCACTGAAGTATTTCATCAGTTGGAGGTCTTTTTAACACTTTTCACCCGGAAATTAGTATACCGGAAATTAGTTTTACCATATACAAATCAGATTTTTCAGAAACCTTTGCCAATTTTCAAAGTCTAGCTGAAGGATTACTGGCCCAATACTAGGCATGTTTGTACTTATTTTAATGTATTTCTCACGTTGATTCCAAATCTGGTAATGTAATTTATTTATGTTTTCATTTTTTAACATTTTGTGACATTTTGAAATGTCGTCTGCAGACTCCTGCCTGCCGCGTAGAAAATGTTAACAATTGAACTACGACCAATGCAAATATTATATTTACAATACGTGTTAAAATTAGATTGGTCTCAGCAGCCTGGAATCAATGTGGGTTAGTCATGTTATTGCGGGAAAATGCTCATTTAGTACCGGATTTTGTCTTTCTTATTCTCCCCCTCCCCCCTCTTCCCTCCCACTTGTTTAATAATGTATGCAAACTAAACTAACACAAAATGTGATTGCTTAGGAACGGCACATGATGCGATTCGTTTTGAACCAATTGTCAGAACGCTATCTGACATGTCATTTTATCGTAATAAATATTTGCAATAATGTGTCTCAATAATTGCTAATGTTCAACGTTTATGATGGATGACGTTCTTACACTTTGCAGTCCCCTTGAAAATTGACAAATATCATAATTTGACTCCTAACATTGGGAAATCAGTGGTCCTTTCAGGTCATGCCATTCAGCTAGAGTTCCCATTTATAACAACCCTCGAAAAAACGGGGTATCAGGCGCTTGACTTCAACCATAATTCAGATCTCGCTATTTCCGGTTGTCACAAAAAAGCGATTGATCTGTTTGCCGCCGGCGTTTTAGCATTGTGATTGTATAGTGCCATATTATTTCGTATTTGGTGCAATTTATATTACCCTTGTGTACATTGACAATCCTCCCTGTAACATTAGCCTCTGCAGACACAAACGAATCCTATCAGCAAATTGGGGATGTACGACGTACAGTCGGTTGAAATACACAAATCTTCTAAAGCTAGCAACCTAGGGATTTATCACAACAAGCAAGATTAGTTACAACATTGGACTCACAAGTACTATTCTATTTCCAGTAGATTTCCTGGCCTTATTCGTGCTCTTCGTCTTTACACTATATAGCCTATTTGTATCAGTGCTTCGGGGACTTTCAGAAATCGCTCGATGATGGCGCTATTGCATTTCACTCAGCGTTATCATCTTTTCTTTGTCTAAATCGCTATAAAATGTGCTGTGTTCACAATGAACAATTAGTATTCAATGGAAAACAATTGTGATATCTTTTGTTTAGGATCATTGATCTAGAGCAGGCATTTTCAATTTGCGGCTCGCGCGCCTTCTTCAATTTTTTACGGTTTCAAAAAAAAATAATACATTTAAAATTTAATTTTAAGACCTATAAAAAAGCAGCAAGACCAAACAAATATTGAAAGGGAGTGTAAGTATCTAAAAAAGGAACATGATTAATACATTTTGCATGTAAATAAGTGCCGGGAGAGCCCCTCTAGGGCCTTCTAAACAGCTACAATCCATGAGCTTCCAGGGGCGAACTCGGTTGCTCCGCTCCATCGAATGGTGTGTGGCACTTTAACTAAATTAAATTGGGGAAGTGGCACTTTACAAAAGTAATTGAGAATGCCTGGTCTAAAGTATTTGTGTTTTTACCCAAATTAAAAGCATCATTTCGAGTGAAACAATATAAATATATTACTCGAGTGTACTTTTACCCGTAAAAGTGCCACATTTGAGTGGTATGTTTTCCTGCATGTTTTTTTCTGCTGCATGACGCAATGTCAAATGCGAATTTCGCTGGTTTCACTGAACAAGATAAACAATGAAATGGTAAACAGTTCGATATGTTCGGTTTGTGTCGAAATTCACTTGCAAAGCTGTGTGCTATATATATTAACGTTCATCCGGGTTGTTAAAGCATATGTTGCAGATTCTTACACATCTGCCTCACCAAATATATTTGCTTTGCTCCGTGCTGTTTCTTAGAAGAATGCAGCACTATCTTAATGCAATGATGTGGTAGTGACGAATGTGAATTTGAATTGGATATTGAAATGAGACATCATTCCTCATATTGCCGCACTCGATTATCTCTGTTTCTCTGTAAAAAATGTCTCTGCTTTTTGGCTCTACGTCTGTTTGACTCAACAATTATATATACCAATTTGAGTCGTCATATTAACCTAAAGTAACCTGTAGCTGTCTTAACATTAGACGTGAGGATGTGAATATTTATTTTCAAAAATGCGACACTTCAATATTGCTTAGTGTTTAATTGATTGATAAAAAATAACATCACGTTGTTTTAAGTTAAATGAAGAAAAAAAGTATTTGAATATGTCTTTGCTGTTACTGCGGGAGTTGGGAAATCTACATTGATAACATCAAATCCTGTGAAACTAATATTGAGAGTATCATTATATAGATCATGGAAAAATTCGGGTTTCATGATTCAATGCACAATGTCTATTCTACCATTTCATCAAAATAAATGAAACCGTTATGAAAATATGTACTGCTGACTTCTAAAAAGCTATTTAGTCTTATAAAATGTTTACAGATGTCCATTTCCTTGAGTTGGCAAATTTATATAATCAATAAGAGTTTTCATGTTCGTAATAGTAACACGCAAATGATTGATGAGATCAAGTCACCTCAAGTTGAGACGAGATGTCAGCGCGTATTCTAATGAATGCATCATTATGTCTGGTGCGTATACTAGATTGCGCAACTTTGTTGTAACTGCAGGTATTGGAAAATGAACACTGATAGCACTGATTTGCGGATTATACATAACGTAATAGCGCGAACCATGCGAATACAAGACAAATATGTGCCATTGGAAGCGTAAAGTACAGAGCCATTTCAGTTTGGCATGCAGTTTAGGAATAGCTCTAAAACTCTCCTTAAAGGCATCATGCGTAATCCTTTCTCTGTAACCATCCAGTTCAAAAGTTACAAATACTCCTCAGGGGAATGAGATGAAACTTGTGGGACCAAATTCCTTTATTTTGCCTTTTACGCCAAAACTTCTGGTTGGTTGGCTGGTCAAAATAAATAATTAAAAGAATCGCTCCAAAACATATGTAACACATAATATATTTTCTCCAGTTCATTCTAAAAGACATACTAAATTACAGCTTCTCTGATCTCAAGGATTCCAAAATTGTTGTCCTATATCCAGAGTGACGCTAGAGAGTTGCTGAAGGTCGTTGATTTGTGCAATGATATTGTGAACGGATGGCTACAAACTCAACCTATCCGGTCTAAAACAAATGCACTTTGATGAAATATGTGAACGTGATATTCTATATAGCCGCCTCTATACAAAATCGATTTTCATTTGATTAAAAACAATAACAGTTCAGTTCAAGGACGGTGGGAGTGTTACAAATTTAAAGCGTCAAACTTAAAGATATATGACCCGATCACTTTTTGGGGGCTATGATTTTTTTTCACATCAAGATATTTTGGTATCAGAAGAATCCCCATACTTTTCTCATTATGTCTGTAAAATATTAGAGGCCAGAAATGTTTCATTTGGAAATTATAGGCTAAAATGTGGTGAATTACTGCCAAAGGTGGTTAACCACCAACCAGTCTGTGTACTACTCAATGGGCACATGTCTGTTGACCTTGCGCTTCTAAAAATAGAACCATTGGAGTTATGCAACTCAAACTTTGGAATGCAGCAATTTTAAAGGTGACCTTTCATGTAAAATAGAAAACATCAAGTTGAAAATCGGGTCATCTACCTTTAATATATTTCCTGATTAAATTACATTGATTTCCACAAAAGATTGCTGTGACAAAAGTTATTTTCTGCACACTGAACAAGTCGTAATATTCGATACTATCGTACTGACATATAAACTAATTGAGGTCATGCATTAAGTTACCTCTTAACTCTTATACAAGTTTGTCCTTTTCCCCACACACGTTGATATTCCCTATTCGATCGCGTGAATAAACACGGATGTAATTCTACACTGCCATACCTCAAATGTGTTAGTTGAAGTGACTATCCTACTATAGAATTGTCTGAGTGGCTATAATCAAACGTGGCATTTGATCATCGTATAATCACTAAGGAATAGCGCTGAAAGAAACCACTGTTTGGCGTAAACATCTATGATGTACCGATGCAAACGAGTTGCCTTACGAATTGAAAATTCGCTCTAACTGCTCATAGCAAAGCGAATGTCCTCCTGTATGGTGTAGTATTACATAACACGATACCCGTGATGATGGTCACAGAGAACGTTTTCATCACCAAGGCGTTATATATTGACGGATAATATCATAATGCTTTTGGCTCTCGATGTACCAATTGCGTACACGATAAGAACAATGATGAAGAATATTAACACTTTTCACGCGGCAGACGTCTGCAGACGACATTACAAATGTTCACATAATGTTTCAAAAAATGTTGAATTTCATTACATATTTGGAATCGTATTGATAAATGCATTGCAATACGTTCACACATGCCTAGTATTGGTTCAGTAATTGTTGAGACTTTGAAAGTTGGGAAAGGTTTCTGAAAATTCTGTGTTGTATATGGTAATACTAATAGTCGAGTGGAAATTATTAAGATGCCGCGTGTAACGTGATGGTAGGTTTGAGCTTGGGTAGGTAGCAATACACATATTGTAGCTGCATTCCAGTGAGGGTTGACAGAACAAACCCGCTGAGGTGAGCAACTACCCAAACCCGCTAAATCACTAAGTCACACAAGGAATCACGTAATGTTACATCCGGCATACACTTTGAATGATTAGCCGACTCTCAATGATTTATATAAATCCCCTTATGAATTTTTACATCGTGATGTTTTGGCAATAAATACCATGCAATGATTTATTGCCAGGCGGCACATTTCCCGTAACATCACTCATCCTAAATAACATGTCAACCATTAATGCCACAAAAAGTGTTTTGAACTTTATGAATGACTGATAGATAGGGCGATGAGTGAATCACATTAAAAATATGGTTTGTGGCTTTCAGAGAGGGGGCGGGCGAGCGGGCGGGCGGATTTTTTTATTTAATATTTTCTTATACCAGCGGAAGCTCAAAGTTCAGCCAACAAGAGGTTGAAATCACACTTAGAGTCGCACATTTTTTTTTTAACACTTAATTTAATATTCAATGCCATTTAAACTGTAAAAAGATCTCGGGAACAAAATCTGGAAAAATAAAATCTGAAAAAAAAGAAGAAAAAAATCGGAGCGGCAACAACTTTTGTTTTTGGCCTTAAGGTCAAAGCTATTCGAAATTTTCCTAACACAGTTGTTCTGTATACTTTTTTCTTTCAGCATATCTCAGTATTTTGGGAACATCTAGTCTTTGAATTTTATTTACAACTGCAATCAAACACTGGTCTTCGGAGGATATTTTAAGCATATTTGAGAAGGTCTAAAACATGCATTTACATGCAGTTTACGAAATGAAAACATTATAGCGAGCGAGGCGTCTGTAATATATCGTGTGAAGCGCCGTCTATAAGAGGTTAAGAAGAAAGAAAGTGCTCGAAAAACGGCAATAGTAGGTGAATATGTATAGCCTCGTCTAAACCACTTCCGTCAATTACGTAAAGTAAAAATCATATCCCGTCAATCTAGTGCCATATCAAATGCCATGGCTGCGAACTTTAGCAATGGCTTGAAAATGCACAATTACCCTTCAAATTCAAGTGTGACCGCAATTTACATAGATCAACGTTCGATTTGTGAAACCTCGTAATTTTTCTTAACAAATTGACAGTGGAAACGACACACAACCGTTATAAAGTGTATCAGCACATAACATTAATGCTTCTGGTTAATTACTTTCATAATTAGTACGATTAGTTTTTAACGGAGCTGTTGCCACCTCAAATATAGGACGAAATTTCTGCTGAGCACAAATCGCCGTAGCCAAATTAGAACCCATTAGTGTCCCGATACTGTTACTTCATTCCTATATTTTCACGCCGCCTCATTTCTTGATATTTGATAAATCTACACATCCCAATCTTATTTATAACTATCTGTACTAAAGGTAGCCTCCGGTAGGATCCATTAGACTCGCTTTACTTATTTCCTTCGCTGTGTGTATAATCCTACACATTCAAGCTACTTGGATAGGTAGCATAACAACTTATCCGCCGCATATCTATATAACTATGATGTGTCAATGTGTTTAAGTGCCATCGTAATAGCGCAATTCGTCGTACAGATTTGAACATTATCACATTAGTTGGCGCGAAATTGTAGTTAATACGTTTACATTACAATTCACTTTTAGCTCGAGGTATCATTAAACACACAAATCGCCCTCTTATGCAGCGTTTCGCTCTTTGTTTAAATTGACTTACGAGCATGAAATTGCATTATATTTATCTAGATTAAATGTACCGTGATATGGCATATTACTAGGGTAGTGCATCATTGCACATAGCTATGACTCGATGGACATTGATCAACAGTTTACTCATCTCTCTCGTGTTCTCAGTTACAGTGGTTCTTACTGTCCCGTGAAGAAATACAGTTTTCGTGGTTTAAAAAAACTGTGTTGACGTGTTTTTATATGGTAATTTGTGAACACAATGATTGTCACAAACGGTCAGTTTGGATCTTTATCCTATTAGGGACTATTGCTACATAATTGTTACCATGGAATGTCCAACAAATGCATCTCGGCTATTTCTTAGGTACAGGGGTCTTACCTCTCGTATAAACATGAAGCCGTTTCGCAAACATTTGTGCTTATCATAATATTATTATTATATACTTAACTGCTGGTACATTGTCGCTACTCTGACTCTAACTCTTACTAAAATATATAAAATATATCAACCATACACACTCACACAAAAGTCATCCCCTAGTGTCGGGGCTGATCAAACTGTTATCTAAGATCATAGAACCATTTACGCATTTGTATACACCAGTATTTACGACGTACAAATCATAGGCGCTGTTAATAGAAGCTGGTATATACCTTATCTGAGTAACTTTTCTGAGTAACTTTTTTCCAACTGACAAACCAATTCAGAGTGTTCCCCAAGTGATCAGCCAATGTCCAATATCAGTTAATTAACATGTTAGCACCCGGTTTCTCGAGTTATCTTTTTATATATATTCGTAATCACTCCAATGGAAAATCGGTTCATGATAAATATTAATATATGAACAGCATTGACTTTAATTGGAATGAATGCAAAAATATCAGGTTCCCTTAACAATTGATACCTTATAATAATGTTTTATATCATATATATAATATAATATAAAGCAGTTTACCAACCCACGGTGTTTACAATAGACAATATAACAAACAAATAATAACAACCACCGGCAAATGTCCCAACGAAAAATAAGCAAGGACATTCACCGGCGGGGATTTGAACCCCGGTCTCCCGATCTCTAGACGGGCGCCTTAACCACTAGGCCACCGATAACTTGCTGATAAACGGCAATTTGAATCAGTGCTAAGTGAATAAGCGACGGGGTTATACAATACACACAGCACGATAACATGAGACATTTGGCCAAACACAGTAGGGATCACAAACGTGATGACAAGAGGAAACTGAATAAATAAATCATATAATAATGTTTTATATCATATATATAATATAATATAAAGCAGTTTACCAACCCACGGTGTTTACAATAGACAATATAACAAACAAATAATAACAACCACCGGCGAATGTCCCAACGAAAAATAAGCAAGGACATTCACCGGCGGGGATTTGAACCCCGGTCTCCCGATCTCTAGACGGGCGCCTTAACCACTAGGCCACCGATAACTTGCTGATAAACGGCAATTTGAATCAGTGCTAAGTGAATAAGCGATACCTTGTCAAATATGGATAGATTATCACCGCAACAGTTCATAAATAAGAAGGGGAAAGTGATCCATGCATTGAATGGCAATCCACTGTTATTATTCCCGCATTGTACCATAATAACACCGTATCATTTCCACCGGTATATCCTTAAGAGGTATGAGACGTTAATAAATCTCGATGTTAACATTACGAACATGACGCCTTCAGCATATATCGTATTCGGTGAACGGTAATAATAGGCGACAATTTAGATTCAATAGTTAATTGTCTAGAACATGATATCGACACAGCTCAGTTGCAGAGATTCCATTAGCCATGAGCATCATCCATATTTTATTCCCTGATACTTGTGTGTATACACAGCGCAATAAAAGATTTGACATTTCCGAATACAATTACGTGGGTTTGCACGAGAAAACCATGCAGTTTCTTGAAATATGGGAAGAAGGGGGTCGGAAAATTTCGACCATACTGATTGTCTACATCCCTTAGTATAAGCTATACTTCATAATGTGTATTAAAAATTCACAGTGTTTCTAGATATAATTATATGGGGAGGGGTAAAATGAGACATTTACCTAAAAAAACGTCTATTTTCAAAACAGTCAATCTGGCATCAAATGGGTTGGAATAGAGCATACCTACAGATACCAACTTAATTCTTGGTGACAATATTTATGACACATTACCTCATAATGTGACATTAACCAAACGTCTGGAAGTGTTTTGGTTTTCTGTAAAAAAAATCTTAAGTTTGGCAATTTTACTCATTTTTGGTCAAAATAATGATATTTTTTGAGAAACCATTACTCATTTGGACAGCCACTTTGACTTTTTTTGCTAATATGCAGAGGAAGGTCAGATATGAGCCCTTCTTATGAAAATATAAAATCATTGTAGTTGGGCCTCTGCAATCTCTTTTTACAATGTTATCTTTTATCATTATTTTTTTTCAAATTCCTAGCAATATGATTTGATGCAGCTCGTTTTATCTCATTAAATGACATAGCAATCAAAATGTATGAGAAAAGTATAGTTTTAATAGTGGGATGTATGAATTAGACCACTAGACACTCATATCCCGAGCTTTTGCTTTGTAAACACACCTAAATCCAAGATGGCCGCCAAAATGGCGGCCTTAAATGATAAATTCCATAAATGGCATATATGAACCTTCATGTATGATCAGAGTATAGGTTTAACAATGGGCTGTATATGTTAGACCACTAGAAACTCATATCTAGTATTTTTGCTTTGTTAATATACTTTAAAACCAAACAAAATCACATAAAACAGCATAATATCAACCGAAATGGTGAAAATGGTGAAAATATAATTTTAACGATGGAATGTATATCTTTAGACTACTAGTTTCTCATATTCAGTAGTTTTTGCTTTGTTAACATAGTTACAAATCCAAGATGGTTGCCAAAATTGCCCCCCACATTGGTCCCAAAATGGCTGGGAAAATTGTCAAATTGCATAAAATGAGATAATATCAACCTAAATGTATGATGAAAGTATAGTTTAACATTGGGATGTATGTATTAGACCAATAGTAACTCATATCCAGTATATTTGCATTGTAATAACATACTTTAAATCCAAGATGGCCACCAAAGTGACCACTGTAAATGTAAAAAATAGTCCACATGAGTGTATGATAATCCAAAATAGATATTATAAGAGTGTATTTTACATCACATTCACCAACTAATATGTTCTAAACTGCTAAGCTGCTGCTTTTAGATATAAGGCCCACCTCTGTGACAATTTTGTTTCTGTATCACTTTCCAAAATGGTTATGCTGATGTAAAATGACCTAAAACAATTGTTTTGTATTGTAAATGATACTATGTAATACCAATATAATACAATATACCCCCAAATATAATATAACATCATTCAATATATGTCTATGGTAAAGCCTAGGGGC
Source organism: Ophiura sarsii (assembly GCA_035610835.1). Taxonomy (NCBI): domain Eukaryota; kingdom Metazoa; phylum Echinodermata; class Ophiuroidea; order Amphilepidida; family Ophiuridae; genus Ophiura; species Ophiura sarsii. The sequence goes on along the minus strand of CM069442.1, from coordinate 8,401,515 downwards.
TATAGATCTAGTTTGAGTATTTTAAAATTAAAATATCCAAGCAGTTATATGCCTATGATAAAGCCTAGGGGCTGTAGATCTAGTTTGAAATAATTTGGTCATATCTACTGTAACACTAACAATAAACTAATACTGTTTTTCAGTTATTTTAATCTTTTGCAGCTATCTTGGATATTTTAAAATACTCAAACTAGATCTACAGCCCCTAGGCTTTACCATAGAAATATATTGAATGCTGTCCTGTTATATTTGGGGGTATTGGGTATTACATAGTATCATTTGTTTATTTGTGTTCGTTTACACGGTCAGTCCGTACGGACACACGCTTGGGTCCTGAAGGGACCCAACTCAAGCAAAATGCTTGTGCCAGAAAAGATGGAAGAAAAGAATAAAGTTAAACCAACAAATAACCAACAAATAAAGTTAACAATTTTGCTGTCAGCCTTCGGACATGAGAAAAGAATAGTCTTGATCCAATCTCATTACAAAACAATTGTTTTAGGTCATTTAACATCAACTTAACCATTCTGGCAGCTATTTTGGAAAGTGATACAGAATCAAAATTGTCCCAGAGGTGGGCCTTATATCTAACAGCAGTAGCTTAGCAGTTTAGAACATACTATTTGGTGAATGTGATGTAATATACACTTAGAAATAATAGGCATATACGACGGGTATTAAACAAATTATAAATATTTTTAAACAGGTTTGAATTTCAGATGCTTTACCATGCGAGGTCTTGTGGCCCAGTGGTTAAGGCAGTTGCCAAGCAAGCAACAGATCCTGGGTTCGATTCCCGGGCGAGATCGTTTTCCCATTATTGTCTCTTTTCTACCCCGACGGCGTACCTGTTTAAAAAAAATTATAATTTGTAATATACACTCTTACAATATCTATTTTGGATTATCATACACTCATGTGGACTATTTTTACATTTACAGTGGTCATTTTGGTGGCCATCTTGGATTTAAAGTATGTAATTACAATGCAAATATACTGGATATGAGTTAATAGTGGTCTAATACATACATCCCAATGTTAAACTATACTTCCATCATACATTTAGGTTGATATTATCCCATTTTATTAAATTTCGCAATTTTTGCAGCCATTTTGGGATCAATGTGGGGGCCATTTTGGCAATCATTTTGGATTTGTAACTATGTTTACAAAGCAAACAAAAACTGAGGATGATAAACTAGTGGTCTAACATATACATTCCATCGTTAAAATTATATTTTCACCATACATATCGATTGATATTATGCTGTTTTATGTGATTTTGGCCATTAATTTGGCGGCCATTTTGGTTTTAAAGTATGATAACAAAGCAATAATACTAGATATGAGTTTCTAATGGTCTAACACATACATCCCATTGTTAAAACTATATACTCTGATCATACATGTTGGTTCACATATGCCAATTTATGGAATTTTACCATTTTAGACGGCCATTTTGGCGGCCATCTTGGATTAAGTTGTGTTTACAAAGCAAAAGTTCTGGATATGAGTGTCTAGTGGTATAATGCATACATGCCACTATTTAAACTATATATTTCACCATTCATTTTGATTGCTATATGTCATTTTATGAGATTTTACCAGTTTAGGCGGCCATTTTGGACGCCATCTTGAATAACCCCTTAGCATAACAAAATTATTTTTGGTAACATCCTGAATATGTTTTAGGATCATGAAAGTAAGTCAACAAAGTTGGTTTGAGGGAGTCCTGGGTGTGTGTATGCACGGTAACCCTCTGTATACACCTAACTAATTATTGTACGTCATTTCATATTGTCATAAACAGATAAGTGTTTCTAGTTTAAAGAAACTTAACTACAATGGTTTTATTATTTCTAAGGTAGGGCATAGGTGTTAGCTTCACAGTACATATGAAATTAATCAGTGGATCTGCTGTCCAACAAGAAACAATGAAGTCGTTCAAACCCATATTTTGACCAGTTTACCGCCTTTTTAGAGACAATTTGATGTATTTTTTTCCTAAAGTAGGAACACTACTGGTGCTTTTTTTCATGCATTCTAAAGGGGATGTTGCTAGTAGTTCCTGAAACGAAAACTAGTTTAAAATCCTCAAGCTTTACTATTTTACATGTATGCAAACAAATACTCATGTAAATCAATCTTGGAGTATTTGTGGTAAAAAGGTGTGATTTCAAAGTAATGATAATTTAGCATCTAGAAACACTGTGATTTTTTTACCAAAAAATAAAAGTTGTTACACTATATACATGCCCTGGCCACAATATGAACAAAAATGGCCGACCCCCTTCTTCCCGTGTCTGCATGGTTTTCTCGTGCAAACCCACTTAAAAAAGTTGATTAAGTGCCTAATTGCCTACAAGTGACTGCCAGATAGCTCCGTTTTTGTACGTATACGCTCTCCGTTGTCGTGCGACAATATAACTTTATAACTGTCTGTACTAGAAGTAGGATCCATTAGACTCGCTTTACTATTTTTTTTCCTCGATGTGTGTATAATCCTACACATATAAGCTACTTGGTAGATAGCATATAACAACTTATCCGCCGCATATCTATATAACTATGATGTGTCAATGTGTTTAAGTGCCATCGTAATAGCGCAATTCATCGTACAGATTGTCGGTACACCTAAGAACAATAAACGGGTTCTAGCAATTGAAGTCCATGTATTCAGATATGCATGGATTGCTTTATCAAATATATATCGGTCAATATTTATGTGTAAAATGTTCCTGGTCGTGATTACCTTCCGCCGCAAAGGCACATTGGCTATTATATTGCCGCATCCATAAATATTGACGTGTTTTATATGGTAATTTGTTAACACACTGATTTGTCACAAACGGTCATTTTGGATCTTTATCCTATTAGGGACTGTCGCTACAGTGTTACCATGGAATGTCCAACAGATGCTTCTCGGCTATTTGTGAGGTACCTTAAAGGACCTCTATTCTCGTATAAACATGAAGCCGTTTTGCAAGTGCTTATCATAATATTAGTATATAATTAACTTCTGGTACATTGCCGCTACTCTGACTCTAACTCAAACTGAACTGTATCATATATATCAACCATATACATTCACATAAAGTCATCACCTAGTTTCTGGGTGGATCAAACTGTGATCTAAGATCACAGAACCATAAGCAGTTAAGATCACAGAACCATAAGCAGTTGTATACACCAGTAGTCACGTCGTACAAATCATAAACGCTGTCCATAGAGGCTGGTGTATATCTTATCTGATTAGCTTTACTGAGTACCTTTCTTCCAACTGACAAAACTATTCGGAGTGTTCCCCAAGTGCTCAGCATCTTCCCACTATCAGTCCGTTAGCACCCGGTTTCTCGAGTTATCTTTTATATATTCGTAATCACTCCAATGGAAAATCGGTTCATGATAAATATTAATATATGAACAGCATTGACTTTAATTGGTATGAATGCAATAAAGTCAGGTTCCCTTAACAATTGATACCTTGTCAAATATGGATAGATTGTCGCCGCAATAGTTCATAAATAAGAAGGGGAACAGTGATCCATGAATTGAATGGCAATCCACTGTTATTATTCCCGCCTTGTACCGTAATAACATATCAATTCCACCGGTATATCCTTAAGAGGTATGAGACATTAATAAATCTCGATGTTAACATCATGAACATGACGCCTTCAGCATATCGTATTCGGTGAACGGTAATAATAGGCGACAATTCAGATTCAATAGTTAATTGTCTAGAACATGATTTCGATACAGCTCAGTTGCAGAGATTTCATAAGCCATGAGCATCATCCATATTGTATTCGCTGATACTTATGTGTATACACAGCGCAATAAAATATTTGACATTTCCGAATACAATTAATAATAAAGTGCCTAATTGCCTACTAGTGACTGCCAGATAGCTTCGTTACTGATACTGTTACTTCATTCTCTATTTTCTCGCCGCCTCATTTCTTGATATTTGATAAATCTACACATCCCAATCTTGTTTATAACTATCTGTACTAAAGGTAGAATCCATTAGATTCGCTTTACTATTCTTTTCCACGATGTGTGTATAATCCTACACATATAAGCTACTTGGTTAGATAGCATAACAACTTATCCGCCGCATATCTATATAACTATGATGTGTCAATGTGTTTAAGTGCCATCGTAATAGCGCAATTTATCGTACAGATTTGAACATTATCACATTATTTGGCGCGAAATTGTAGTTGATACGTTTACACTACAATTGATTTTTAGCTCGAGGTATCGTTAAACACACAAATCGCACTACTTATGCAGCGTTTCGCTCTTTGTTTAAATTGACTTACAAGCATGAAATTGTGTTTTATATTTGTCTAGATTAAATGTACCGTGATATGGCATATTACTAGGGTAGTGCATCATTACACATAGCTATGTCTCAGTGGACATTAATCAACATTTTCTCATCTCTCTCGTGTTCTCAGTTACAGTGGTTCTTACTGTTCCGTGAAGTAATACAGTTTTCGTGGTTGAAAAAAAAACTATGTCTGTATACCGAGCAATAAACGGGTTCTGGCAATTGAAGTCCATGTATTCAGATATGCATGGATTGCTTTATCAAATATATATCGGTCAATATTCATGTGTAAAATGTTCTTGGTCGTGATTACCTTCCACCGCAAAGGCACATTGGCTATTATAATGCCGCATCCATAAATATTGACGTGTTTTATATGGTAATTTGTGAACACACTGATTTGTCACAAACGATCATTTTGGATCTTTATCCGATTAGGGACTGTCGCTACAGTGTTACCATGGAATGTCCAAGAGATGCTTCTCGGCTATTTGTGAGGTACCTTAAAGGACCTTCCCTCTATTCTCGTATAAACATGAAGCCGTTTTGCAAGTGCTTATCATCATATCGTATTATATATAGAAAAAACGTCTGGTACATTACCACTACTCTGACTCTAACTCAAACTGAACTGTATCAAATATATCAACCATACAGACTCACACAAAGTCATCACCTAGTTTCTGGGCGGATCAAACTGTGATCTAAGATCACAGAACCATAAGCAGTTAAGATCACAGAACCATAAGCAGTTGTATACACCAGTAGTCACGTCGTACAAATCATAAACGCTGTCCATAGAGGCTGGTGTATATCTTATCTGATTAGCTTTACTGAGTACCTTTCTTCCAACTGACAAAACTATTCGGAGTGTTCCCCAAGTGCTCAGCAACTTCCCACTATCAGTCCGTTAGCACCCGATTTCTCGAGTTATCTTTTATATATTCGTAATCACCCCAATGGAAAATCCGTTCCTGATAAATATTTATATATGAACAGCATTGACTTTAATTGGTATGAATGCAATAACGTCAGGTTCCCTTAACAATTGATACCTTGTCAAATATGGATAGATTGTCACCGCAATAGTTCATAAAATAAGAAGGGGAAAGTGATCCATGCATTGAATGGCAATCCACTGTTATTATTCCCGCCTTGTACCGTAATAACACCGAATCAATCCCTACGGTATATCCTTAACCATTTCCACGCGGCTAACTTTCAGAAACCTTTCCTAACTTTCAAGGTCTACCTCAAGGATTACTGAACCAGTTCTAGGCATGTTTGTACTTATTTAAATGCATTTCTCATGGTGATTCCAAATATGGTAATATAGTTTTGGAATGTCGTCTGCAGCCGCCTACCGCATGGAAAGTGGTAACATGGTTAAGAGGTATGAGACATTAATAAATCTCGATGTTTCATCAAGAACATGACGCCTTGAGCATACCGTAATAGGTGAACGGTAATAATAGGCGACAATTTAGATTCAATAGTTAATTGTCTAGAACATGATATCAACACAGCTCAGTTGCAGAGATTTCATTAGCCATGAGCATCATCCATATTGTATTCTCCCCGATACTTGTGTGTATGTATACACAGCGACATAAGATTTGACATTTCCTAATACAATTAAAAGAGTTGAAAAGTGCCTAATTGCTTACAAGTGACTTCCAGCTCAGTCTTTGTACGTGTGTACTTTCCGTTGTAATGTGAGGCTTTTAAATGTTTAATCCGAAATAACTCGTATGATTTTTAAAAAGAACATTTGTGATTTTGGCTAATTATTGCAGTAAGACGGTTGGTATGACATTTCAAACGTAGCTCATAGAGATTGTTGCATATTCTTCAAGCTATTGCGTGTGGACTTTATTATTAATTTTAAAGCGAATGTTTTGATACTTAGCTTGTGAAAGACAACTATCATAATATCACTTTCCATGCGGCAGGCGTCTGCAGACGACATTCCAAAATGTCACAAAATGTTTCATCAATGTCAATTTTTTTGAAATTCATTACCATATTTAGATTTACCATGCGGAATGTATTAAAATAAGTACAAACATACCTAGTATTGGTTCATTAATCCTAGAAAAGTTTCTGAAAAATCTCTTTTGAATTTGGTAAAACCAATTGCCGCATGGAGAAAGTGTTAACTTCATATTATTATCACTCCTATATTCCTCTACAAGGTGTTCCAAACACGTTTAGACTCAGAATTTCTTTTTTAATGGAATATATAGCAGGTAGGAACTTAGGAAGCCAGTAAAATAAATAAATAAGAGAGCAATGATATTTGAAATGAAATACATGAATGGGATGTATTAAGTTAGCAATGAAAATCAACAAATAATATTTAAATATTTAATATTTGGCTTTGAAATCATTGACGACTGTGCGTGTGATGGAACAGAAATCGCTTTACAACAACTCAGCTCTTTCACGCCGGCCACACATGATGAAGTACGCGGAATTGTTTTTAAATCTCCAAGCAAGTCATGTGAACTGGACCCAATCCCAACAACTCTTCTCAAGAAATGTGCACCAGCCATTATACCAATAATCACTGATATTATTAATAACTCGCTGTCAACTGGTGTTGTGCCTGACAATTTGAAAGTTGCACACACTCGACCTCTCCTTAAAAAAGCTAATTTAGATCCGAATGTGCTGAAAAATTATCGTCCTGTTTCCAACCTCAACTTCTTGGGGAAAACTCTTGAACGTGTAGTGTTTGCCCGTCTGTCACCATTCTTGATACAAAATAACCTACGTGAAGACAACCAGTCTGCATACAGATCTGATCATAGCACAGAGACAGCTCTCTTGCGGGTGCAAAATGACATCCTACAAGCTATGGATAACGGCAAAATAACCTTGTTAGTGCTTCTGGACATGTCTGCAGCATTTGACACTGTCGACCACAGTCTACTTCTAAATAGGCTTGAAAAGGATATCGGATTGAAGGATGTTGCACTGAATTGGTTTAGATCATATTTATCAGGTAGAACACAGTCTGTATGTATAAATGATGCCACGTCAGCACTATCCTTGTTGGAATATAGTTTGCCACAAGGCTCAGCTATGGGTCCAAGTTTGTTTTCTATTTACACTTTGCCACTTGGTCATATTATGCGCACCCATGAAGTGGAATATCACTGTTTTGCTGATGACACTCAAATTTACGAGTCAGTAACCCCAACTCAAGAGAGCGTTAATGCATCCATTCTTAAAATAGAGAAATGTATAGATGCAATACGTGTGTGGATGAAATCAAACCATCTTAAGCTGAACGATGACAAGACAGAATGTATTGTTTTTGGAAACAAGCAACAATTATCAAAAGTGGAAATTTCTCACATAAGAGTTGGTGAGTCACATGTTAAACCCTCACAAAATGTTCGCAATCTTGGTGTCATGTTTGACCAATCGATGACAATGGGGAATCATATCAATCATATCTCCAAAGCTGCATACATGTCCATTCGAAACATCGGACGGATCAGACACCACCTCAATAGAGAAACTGCTGAATTGATCACCCATGCATTTATTACCTCAAGACTTGACATGGGAAATTCATTGTTGTATGGGGTTACAGCTTCTCAACTTCAGCGTCTTCAATGTATTCAAAATATCGCTGCTAGAATTATAACTTTCACCAAAATATCTGATCACATAACCCCTGTGCTTATGGACTTGCATTGGCTACCTGTTGAGCATAGAATCAGATATAAACTTGCTTTACTCGCATTCAAAATTTTACAACACAAGGCGCCACAATATCTCACTGAGCTTGTGCAACTCTATATACCTGGACACAGTGGACTCCGCTCATCAAAACAATTGCTTCTTACCGAGTACCCAGTAAGAAATCAATGGGGAGAACGTTCATTTCTCGTTGCTGTTGCAAGAATTTGGAACAGTCTACCACGCGATGCTAAATGTACAGATTCTATTCATAGTTTTAAGAAAACTTTAAAGACTCATTTGTTCAATGAAGCGTACAAAACAGTATATGTATAATACCCATGCTATTTATCAATTTTTGTGCTATTAATTACTTATATTACATGTTTACAAAAGCGCCATGAGCGTCATTTCTGACGGATACCGGCGCTATATAAATTACCATTATTATTATTATTATTATTATTATTATTATTTAATTTACTCCTTAATAGCCCTAAACATGCTAAATACAACAAAATACAACGGAAGCACCGCAACCGCGGGCCCCCATTTCCTAGTCTCATTGCAATCACGCCAAGGTACTGTAGGCTCCGAAAGTTATTTTCGGGAACGCGACCCATATAACGTAATGCACGTTGGACTCCGGCTGCGGCGGCATGGTTTAATCCGCGGGGCGGTAAAAACCCATTTTGTGTTCCATTAAGTGTCCAGTGCCCCCCGCCCCTAGGTAGTAACATAAAAATAGGTTAGGATCAATATAATTAGGAGACATGCTTCATTGACAAATACGAAGGCTAAATTGTGATTGTGTATCGAAGCACTTCTTGACAATCCCGATGGATTGAACTATTCCAGCTATCCTGTTATTTCCTTCAATGTTATATAATGTTAATAACAATCTACCTTTTAGTCCATGTATATCAAATATCCTTTTTTGCTGTGCTGAGAACGCCGCAAAGCATCATGGTAATGCAGTTATTTTGCAAAGCAAAATGGTACTCTGAAGAAATCTACTATACCCAGACACATTTGGTTTACATCGCGTTTCTCAATATAGATCCCACAGTATAAAAGACCTGTCTGTGTGTCGCCTCTCGATCACCACTTCTAGCCCCTATTGAGAAGTACACGTACATGTTTTATTTATCCGGGTCGTTCTATGATGGTGATTTTACGCCGTATTGCTTTAAACAATTCGTATTCGGTTCAGGTGAAACAAATCTAGCACGGGTGAAGTAAATTAAGTTACACAAGAGTGGGCATACGATGGTTGTTTTACGTGTCGGCTTTTATATGCGTCTATTACATCGAGGAGACATGATTGTTTGTATAAAGGGGGATAGCGATAAAAAGGGATGATTTGGTTTGTTGGTAGGGGTTTCTGTTTGTTTGTTCGTTGGGGTTGTTTTTTGTTAGGGTGGTGGTTTTCTTGTTGGTTTATTTGTTGGTTGGTTTGTTGGTTTGTTTGTTATTTCATCTGAAATTAGAGAGCAGCTATCTAATACCCGATGATATTGCAACGTTTTGAACCGTATACAGAAGTAACATTATACATTTACCAGATCGATGTTAAACACCTCGAACTGACATGTTTGCTGTATTGACCTCATGGAACCTGCCTTTTTTGGCAAGACTTCGTAAGAGTAATGGTTCTGACACTACTCGTGCCAACAATACTCGCGGGCAAATCTGTTGCAGAAAACACTGACTGACATAGATCAATGCGCCACCTGTCCCCGAATATATTAGCGCCTTTTCACAGCCAGCATAGCCTCCGGGTAATCTCCATCAAGCTATCATGACAGATGCTATTCGCACGACATCAACCCATCTCTTATTGCTATAAGTATTGTGCATCTATACGCTCAGTTGTACCGAATTGCAATACAATAGTTATCAGATCAAATGTTAACCAACAGATATTGGAATTGGGGTAAAATCGTGATTGGCGGATAATTTGGTAATTTGTTTCAATTTGTAAGCCAAATGATTCATAGTTGTGAAATGTAGAATATTTGGCATTATCGCTGTCAGTCTATTTTAGGGTAATTACAATATTTTTTTCTTCATTAGCATCAACATCGGCTGTGAGGTGGTCAGTACATTTTATATTATTTTCTTAAAGTGTCATTATTTGATTTGAATATCAGTTATCCCCAGATGGTTTTATAAAGAGTTCAAAAAAGTAAGTCCCCCCCCCACCATATATTCGAGAATGTTTGTTAGCATAACTCCAGATAAGATGAGCCGTTTTGGGAAATCTAAAGAGTTATAAAAAGAGGTGAAACCCTTGGCTATCGTCATACAGTTTCCGTTTTCGATACCATGTTTACTTCTTCCAAAACAGTCACTTTTCCTAAAAATGATGTTTTTAGAAAAAGTGGCACTTACTTGTATTAGATTTTTGCAAATTTCATCTTAACGGAAACATCATTTGGGGATATTTGACTTTTTTGGGGAAAAGTAAACATGGTATTGAAAAGAAAAACTGTGTACGGATAGCTAAGCGTTTTTCCTTTTCAGAAAGGTTTCGATTTCTTAAAACGTCTCATTGTGTGGAGGTGTTACGCAAACAAAATTGTATAGGATTTTGAAAATTACCACTGTTTCTGAGAACATCGTTTAGGGGAAATGAGACAATTTTGGGAAAAGTAAACATAATATTGAAAAGGAGAAACTTTTGTAGGACGCCAAGCACTTTTCTTTTCACAAGTTTTTAAATATCTGAAAATTATTAATCCTGTGCTGAGTTATGTAAATAAACCTGGTCTTATTTGCGTACGAAACAAAATCAGAGAGAGAGTTTTTACATTTATTGGTATAGGACCATGTGCCACTTTTTTCTGAAAACATCATTTTGGAGAAATATGACTGTTTTGGCAAAAGTAAACATCGGAAAAGAAAACCTTTCTAAAGATAGCCAAGCGTTTTATCTTTTCATAATCGATTCAATTTTTCAAAAAGTGTAATTCTGTGTGAAGATATGTGAACAAAATGATCTAATTTTAAGGGGACTTACTTCTTTTGAACCCTTACTTCCGCCGCCGATAGGCAGCAGCGTTTTAGACATCTTAAGCAGCGATCTTTCAATAATTGCACGTGTTACGCGTCGCTGGACGTTCCCAGAGTTTTAAAAAGGGATCGATCGTGAACATATTGGAATTTTTGAGCCCGTTTCATCATCTGGGTCAGAAAATGTTGATATTGTTTCTGACTTTGTTTCGTATTTTGTGTGCAAACTCGACTTAGCATTCTGAAATCGCTACGTAAAGAGAACGCGAATATTAATTTTGAGCGCTCTTTGACATGTTATAATATATATCTGCTGTTTACAATATGTAGCTCACGAAACCGACAGTATTCAAACGCTTATGATGGATGACGTACTTACATCTTCCTGTCCTCTTCCAAATTGACTTATATCATTTGGATCCTAACTTTGGATAGTAAGCAATCATGTCTGGTCATACAACAGTGCTACCGTGGCTATGGTTCTCATTCATTATTCTCGAAAAAAGCGGAGTTGTAGGCGCCTGACTTTTGATTAAGATACGCGTCTGCATTACCAAGTATTATTTTACAGGAGCACACAGTATATAACACAATATTTCAGTCACGATTCAGTTAGGATTTCTCATGACGACTGTATTCATTATGAGTCAAATCGCTCCATGTATTTAGTGATTTTTAGTATTGGTAAATTTAAATTCATATGTAGCGGTGAATTTTCAATTGGCGTGTATGCCAAGCTTCTCTGTCAGGAGAAAACATAAACATGTCAGGTTTTTTCTCTTCTTTAGGAAAAGTCGGCAGGTGTGATTTGTGATGAGGCACCATGTGTAAGTATTAATCCAGAGGAAGAACCCCCTCCACATTTGTCGTATACATCCTGACAAATGTCGTGCCTCCGTATGTACAGGGTGTCCAAGAAGATAGAAACACCTCCCAATGTTGTATCCTTTTTTCTAAACTCTACTTTTATCTCATATGATCATAATATTTATATATTTTAAAACTGTAATAATCTCGTAGATTTAGCTTTCGAATGGTACATATTTTCGTTTGATTATCAACTTAACTTAAGTAATACTATTGTATGTAGAACTGGTTATACCAAAAAACCCATGAATAGAATATGAAATTGGGGATGATTAAATTAAAAAGATACTGCTCAAAGTGGAGTTGCAATTTTTTCCCGAACACCTTGTACAACCATATAGGTTTAAAACGTGTGTATGGCGTTATTAGCACATACGTGAACCAACTATCAAAGAACTTTTCTAAAATATAAATATACTCAATTTGTTTGGTTAGCTAATAGGGCCTATTATCAGAGTCTATTAGATTTAAGAATAAGTACAAAAAGGATCATGGTACTAACTAGATTTCATAAACATCATCCGAGCCCGCTTACCTTCGCCGGGAAACGTGACTTGAAACTATGAATATATAAAAGTTATCTCTATAAACAGGTTTTTATAATCCAGCTTACTTTGTTTGCACGTAGTATTATAATATTTCATCGCCGTAGGGGGCGTGAAGATCTTAATACTACTGGGATATAAGAGCACGTTTTCAGTTTCCGACTCTTGGGACTTTTTTCTAGGACATATTTTGGTAAACACCCATCCGGTCATTGAGATAATACTACGGGATTCGAATAACCTACATTATTTTCTATTGCTTTCGGGGAGGAGATATCGGTTTTAAAAAGGCCTTGAATATATTATATGACATTTTGCTTAAAATATTCATTAGCTTGTTTTAAAGACTCAGCACACTCTACAACGCTCGACCGCTGAGAGAAAACATTAACCACCGTTTTCCAATCAGGCGTCATTTTGTTGTGGCGAAGCTACTACGCATGTTTGAGAGCGCAACGAGATCGAGCGTAGCGGAATATGCTGAGCCCTTAGTCTTAAATGATAAAGAATAATCATCTTTTTATAATAGCTAAACTGTACTTACGTCGTTAAATAAAAAATCCTATGATTAATATATCGTGATAACAATGTGTTCTTGTTATTGCGACGCTTCAGTCTCAATCATGATAACTGGCATTTGTTAATAAAATTATTAATGAAATTATTTATTTGTTCGTATTTCCTAATCCTAAATGGTATTTCACCAGCCAGAGGATGAAAAGCAGTAAGAACGTTTATACATCTCCTTTAAACATGTATTAGCTCCTACGCAAGTTAATTTGTATTCATTAGCATATATTAAAAATAGTGTGATAACTCCGTTTGTTTTCTTCCTAAAGCTACGCGCTTTCCTTAATGCGTACAACGGATTGCATTTGAAACAGATTAATAAATTATATTGGGTCCTGGTTAGCGAAGGTCTCAATATTGTTTGATCAAGACACACATCTGATTCTATCACTATCGGTCAAAAAGTGGTGTATATCAAGTGTTCCACTATTGATCAATTCAATAATTGATCGATTCTACTTCCGTGCAGCACTCAGTGTACAATTTGTTCTCCAGAGAAGATTGCATTGTAATAATTTCACTGTTTCTGCCTCCGTTCATTTCAACAATGGAAATCATTTGGGACTAGAATTTGAAAACTGTTATTAACCATGGACTAACCTCAAGTAGCCCCTAGCTGATTTTATATTAGACATAAGGAATCGTTATATATATATATATATATATATATATATTATTAAAGCAACAGCTCAATATTGCTTAACGATTTATTGATTAAATAAAGTTGATACCATGTCTTAAATATGCACGGTTAAGATATATATATTAGAATGAATGGTTTTGCTGTAGATGCAGGGGTTGGGAAATCAACATTAAAAATTGAATTAATTTATGGTAGACGTAAATATTCGCCTTATTGAAATAGTGGAAACAATCGATCTTCATAGTTAATGGCTGAATACATTTATTTACCATCTGAACGTTTCATTGAAATAAATTGAGTAGTTTTAAAGTTATATCTGTGTTGAGTAGCTATTTCCTAAATATATGGGATATTTTATATTACATGTTCACTTATTACAGGTTGCATTTAGTTACAGAGAACTGTTTAACTCAATAACATTAAATTTATTCATTAGAGCTTACACAATCAAATTAGTAACCAGCGAATACTTGGAGACTATCTGGCGGAATATTTGTGTTTTTATTTATGCAAACTTGGAATATAGTTTATAACAACATGATATAAACGAACCTTTGCAGAAACCAAAATTATCGTGAATGCAGTCGCAAAACAAACTAAAACATCACCAAATACACTTGAACAAAAGATAAAATACAGCAAATTAAGATATGGGATTTTGTTTTATATTTTGAAATCAAACATTGATTTTATGTCTTTGTCTTTGCTTTATAATATAATAATAAGCAGAATTTTTGTTAGACCATTCACTATTTAGCACATTTTCATTTTCTATTTTGACTGTGTAGACACTATTTGAATAATGCAGTGGATAATAATGATAGAATCATAATTTTTTGTTAATTGTGATCTTTATCAATATTTTAATGCTCAAAAAAGCTCAATACATCTTTGTTGTGGCTGCAGGGATTGGAAAATGAACATTGACAGAACACCCATAATGGCCCTTGCGGCTTATACATAACACAAAGACATAACCCATCGTCGTACTTTGAACAGAAAAATATTTGCATAATGAAAACCTGAAGAAGAGAGGTATTTCAAGTTGACCTGCATTATAAGCAAGTCCGAAGCATCTAGAACTTTTCTGTATTTTCACGACTTTTAACTTTTTTGGTTCAATAAACTATTGCCATCTACATTTCCTTGAAAGGTGTTTCTTGTTTTGTGACTGGATGGTAAATTTCTCGAACAATGTATTTTTAAGGATTATTGTAAATTCTCTTCATGGATTTCAGAATGTTTAACAACAGAGATTTTTGTCCTGCTAGACTGTATATCGTACAAGCATATTTACCTGACTACATGTAGGCCTATGAGGAGTACGTCACACACTGTCCTATACCCAGCATCTTGTATCATACAGTCATCAAAAAAAGTAACTATACAGGTAATAAATGGGCTTCTAACTCTACAAAATTAATATATATCATACCTAAAAATATTTTTAAAAAGTTGTTGAAAAATTTATCTTCCTTAATATGAGATATTGCACGCTAGGATCAGGTGATTATTAAGGAAATGACACTCCCAAATGTAAGTTGAAGTCCGATTTTCATTTTCACATTTTTATTTCCTACACGCGGACCCATCTACGGGTACCTTATCGATTATCGGTAGTGCAATTGGGGGATGCATGCGCAGGTTGGACAGCCGGCCGTATTGTTCCGATGGATCAATACGCCACACACACGCTATCTGTCATACTCTCCCCGTGTTGAAATGTAAAATGTGAAAATGAAATCGTGACTTTACCTTACATTTTGGATTGTCACTTCTTCAATATTCAACCGATCCTAGCGTACAATATCTCATATTAAAGAAGGTAAATTTCTCAACACCTATATTTCTAGGTATATGACTATATTTTTAGAGTTAAAAGTCCTTTTATTACCTGTATAGTTACTTTTTTTTTGATGAATTGTAGTGTTATCGGATGGTTACAAAATCAACTTGCTCCGATATTAAAACTGTGTTAGTTGAAGTGCCTATCCTTGTATAGCCTTGCTTGAGTGGCTATAATCAAACGTGGTATTTGTGCAACGAAAGAAACCACTGTTATACGTATACACCTGTAATGTATCGATGCAAACGAGTTGCCTTACGACTTGAAATACGTTTGAGCCGTTCACAGCAAGCCGTATGTCCTTTTATACGGTATAGGGTTACACAACACGATACCTTGATGAGATGTCCACGTAATACATCTTCCTCATAAGGCGTTATAGTGTGACACATCCTGCTAATACTTTCGGCTTTCCATATATTGTAACGTATGTAACGTGACGGTTGGGAGCGTGGGATGGTAGCGATACAGCGATGGATATGTGTAGCTGAGGTAGTTTCGAATTGGAGGGAATATTTAGTGGAATCGGGTGTACATCCTGGAGTAGGAAACTACACAAAAATTACGTACATATACTTATACTCATAAGTAAACATGATATTGAAAAGTAAACATTTCCTATGGGTAGTCAGTCTTTAACAAATTATGGTTTAGCTACAGATATAATGGACCTTAAGTTTTTTCCCAAACTGCTGCCGTCCAGTGAACCACACCCAAAGCTGTAGGGCGGGCTGGAGGCACGTAATTCCTCTATTCGTCGTCTGAAGATCCGGAGAACCTAAGTCGAACTTCAACTTGGTAAGTCTCGTTCAACTTATCAATTCTCCGGTTCTTCACGACGAAGAGGAATTCCATGAGATTTCAAAGCTAACTGTAGCTGAACCATGTATGACACACTATTGTATATGACACATCATGATACACATTCTTTCTATAACTTTATTTTATTTTAATGGAGCAATATTCCCCTTTTCATAAACGTTTCAATTTCTCAAAACGTCTAAATATGTTTGGCGATATGCAAACAAACGTGATCTAATTTTAGGGGGGCTGAGCCCTATGACAGTATCGGACAATAAATACTACGCAATGATTTATAACCAGGCGACACATATTCCTTTATATCACTCATCCTAAATAACATGCCAATGTTTCTGTCACAGAAAGTGTTTTGACCTTTATGAATAACTGATGGATTTGACGGTGAGAGAATTAGATTGAGAATCAGAAATAAGGTCTTGTAGATAGAGATTCATCATACACCACAATTATTGTAAATATTCTAGAAACGTTGCCTTGTATAATTCAATTTCAATCGACTAATAGCTCAAAGGCGACCTATATGTGTGTAACTTTCAGTTGCGTTCATTGATCTCAATACCGATCTTGGATTCCTGTTTCGTGTCAACGCATTGTTCAAACCAAATTACCTATCCCACAGCGGAGTGTCTCCTCTTATAGCTGCAAGGGTCAGATGCTCGTGCATTCAGCATAATAAAGAACGTGAACACCAAATTGTGTTAACAGAAAAAGCAGCAACTCCTAGTAGCATCAATGTAGTTGCGATTTCTTATCCAATAACCTCGATGAGTATTGGCTGGTTTTGAATTTTAGTTTTCAGAAAATTTCCTAACATAATTCTTTTTATGCATATGTGAGCTGGATGTTCGTAAGAGAACATACAGTAACCATTTTAATTACACTTGGTAAAAGAAACGAGATGATGCAATATATCTTCAGACATTGGTCTGAAGAAAATATTGCCAAGCATATTATTTGCAATTTGCGTCAAGCTTACTTACTTTAAACTCAGCGGAATTCTACCCTTTATAATCAAGGCCCCGTAATATACCTTGCGACGTGCCGTCTTTAAGTAAGAGGCTATTACATCCCGTGCGAAGAGTCGAGAGAGAATGCGAGAGAAGTGAAAACAGCAATAGCAGGTGAACTTGTGTAGCCTCATCCAAACCACTTCAGGCCATTAACACAAAGCTAATTGCCTGCTAAAGTAAATTGCAAACTACTTGAGGTGTAATGCGTCTTTCTATTTGCGCTCGACGCATTCTGTCAAATCTACACCTCATTTTGTTTAACTTTATTTGTTGATTCAAGGCCAACACAATAGCTTGTCTCGGCATCTTGCGCACGTTATTTATTTGCCATTCTGCGCATGTATTGACCCGTATTTTTGCTTATGTAATTTACAAGTCGATTGTTTCATATCCAAAATATATCCTACATGTTTATATTCATTTTCGATCGATCATTATAATCACCTTTGATATAACACCATATCAAAGGCAGGTGAGAATGTTTCCAGATTATTAATTTAATTAGTTGTATGATTAGAACCGTATTCAAACGGAGCTATTGCCATTCAATCAAAGAGGGCGTGCGTATCTTTTGAAAAGCACTTTATACTGGCTGTAAGAAAACCAATTAGTACCCCAATACATTAACTCCTTTCTCTATTTCTCTCGCAATCATGGACATCCTAAGAAGTCCCATGGCATCATTTCTTGATATCTGATCGAACATGTAATCAAATCCAAATCTTGTTTATTACTACATGTACCTTAACTAAAAGTAGGAACCATTAGACTCGCTTTACTATTTTTCCATGCTACTTGGGTAACATATGACCTGTCGTATAAATGTCGTACTGGAAGAATCATAAAGTCGTAGAATCAATAAAGTGTTTCAAACCAGTGCGGGTGAAAAATCTCGCCGAGACTAAAGGTCTCGTAAGCGCCGCACGCGCCTGCAAACAAAATGCCAAACAGCTCAAAACAGACCTTGACAACAAGAACGTTTGCGGAAATATATGCAAAATGAATGTAGTATCATGAACCAAAGACAAAAAAAAGCGATCACATGTAAAATAAAGAAAATTCCACGAGGTTGATGTTCGGCCTCTAGTCTTTGTTTGGTAGACCCTCTGGCTTGTGTTAACACTAAGACCTGTAGATTTTTCTTTTGGCACGGTGAAGGGAGGTTGAAATGACGCGCAACTGGAAAACTATCACAGTTCTTCGGGATAGAACAAATATGTGCAGTGATCCGGTCTGCCAAGCGGCATTGGATTTCCCCGATGAAAAGGATGTTGCAATTCGCGCACCGAATGGCATAATTATACAACATGGTGCAGGTGAAGTGTCCCGTAACAGTAACCTCGATTGTGCCTGGTGTATACTTATATAACACCGTGCAATTGTGCACATTATTACATTATTTGGCGCAAAGTTAAAGTTTACCCAACAATCGACTTTTAGCTCGAGGTATCATAAAACACACACATCGCACTATTTATGCAGCGTTTCGCTCTTTGTTTAAATATACTTTAGAGCATGAAATTGTGTATTTTTATATTTGTCCAGATTAAATGTACCGTGATAATGGCATATTACTAGGGTAGTGCATCATTACACATAGCTATGTCTCGATGGACATTGATCGACAGGTTCCTCATCTCTCTCATGTTCTTAGTGTTCCATGAATATACCGTTTTCGTTGTTTTAAAAGTAAACTGATCAGGACTCAGGAGGCCAAGCTATCCAGGGATTGTTTTTTGCAAATATCGTGGTCGTATCCATGAAAAAAATGTCCTTTTCGTGAATTTCTTCAAGATACAATTCCGTTGATTTGTCATGTTGGCTTCTACAATGCAGTATCCATGAAAGTATAGTGATCTACCTGTTGAAGAGTATATTTTTGTCATAATTGTCACAGCCAGTCATTTTGGTTCTTTAACATTCGGACTGACGATAGAATCTGATCATCTTTTCGCAGAGGATTTTCTGGAAATGTTACTTTTTGCTTAACGTGTTTCATCCACATGAAGTCGTTTTAGTTCTTTATACTCATAATTAGAGTGAGAATTAAGTGGAAACGCTGTACCAATCACCTTCTTACTTATCCTATTTGAATAGTCATTCAAAAATGCCTTCCTCTTAAATTGAATATCGCATTGTCATATTCAAATCAGACTTTAACCTACACAATTGCATATTCTGCCAACAAACCCTAAAGGGTTAACGACGAAGTTCAGTGTGGTTGCTATTATAGGTACCAATATCTGCAAAAACTGGTTCTGAGCTTTCCGGTTTCTCCTGTTATTTAGAATTCATCTACGCAATCCGATGGGAAGTAATTAACCAATCGAGCTGCGCCATTTCTGCAAAGTCGTAATATACGTCGTCATTGGCAAATATTCCTCTAAATGGGTGCGCATGAGACACTAAGTAAAGGAGTACCATTTAATAGTCGGTTTGTGATACATACAATGTATGTATTAAAATATCTCAACAGCATTTACGTTAATCAATCGGACTCAAGTTGATAGTGTCATATGCTCTTTAAACAGTCAATACCTCATCGATTTTGGATAAAATGTCACCGTAATGGCTAGTAAATAATAGGAGGGAGGTGTTTCATGCCTTGAATTGCAAATCCTCCGTTATTATTCACACCTTGTACCGTAATAATCTACATTATCACATCTGCATAATGTTAACCCCCTGGGGTCTACCTGTCTATCTTACAGTGGTTCTGATTGGTTTATTACAAGATGTACTCATATGAATAGCCAATTCAAATGCAGCTTGTAAAATGTTGCACTCCCATATTTATCAGGGATACAATTGTTCTAACAATGTCTCTCATTGGTTCAATAAATGATGTATCAATCTTTTTAACCAATCGGCCGGTAGTTCTCGGGGGGTTAACAGGAATTTCTATCTCGATGTTAACATCATGAACATGACGCCTTCAGCATATACGTGAACGGTTATAATAGACGACAATATAAATCTAATGATCAATTGCCTAGAACATGACTTCTAGACGGCTCAGTTGCAAAGATTTTATTAGCCATGAGCACCATCCGTATGTTATTCCAAAATACTTGTGTGCATACACAGCGCAATAATATTTGACATTTACGGATAATGAATACAATTAGTTGATTTGATTCCCTAGTTAATTGCCAAAAACATGATTTCTAGGCATCGCACTTTTTATACAAATTTACTTTCTGTTGCAGGGAATTTAATTAAAGCATCCATATTTTAATCCGAAATAGTTGTGTGTATAGTCGAGCAAAAAGATTGTATGACTTGTGGGTAATGGAATGATAACAGTTAGACGATTGATTTAATTCATCAAAAAAATCATAATTATCGAATATTGTTCTAACTATTGCCTCGAGATATCGCTCAGAGTATCTTATTGGTTTTTCGTACGTATGTCGAACGGTTTTAAAAATAGCATACGAGTCAAACTGTCGCATAATCTCCCATCCAAATACATGTAACTTGAGATAAAGTTGTAAAGTTGTGTGTAATATACATTGATATCACAAATTGTAAAGGCACTAGGCACAATGATTTTCTTAAATAAAAATGGTACACATGGATAACAATTTCGTATGCAATGAAAGCCAAACAAATAAGCCTTCACTTGCTTCAATTAATCCCAATCGGGCATGTATAGGGGATATACTTCATGGAACATGAGACGGTAAACACAAAATCATGTTTGTGCGACTTCTGTCTGACACCGTGTATCGAGGCACTTTCGGTCCCGCTTCAAGTAGAACAAATGACACCTTTAGTATAACATGTTCCTATAAGAAACCTCTTTTAGTTTGTTAACCATATAATTTGAGTATTAAGACAATGTGGAAGGAAAATGCTAATCACGTTAGCATTTGCTTTGTATGCATACATGAATAACTACAGCAGGCGAAGCAGCAATGCGAAGTATCCTGGTACTGCTGAATAAATCTTCTTTGCCCGGACACGATCGGTTTTACACCACGTTTCTCAATATTGATCCAACAGTAATTAAGGCGCGATCATACTCACGTCGTTGCGCATCGGCCGACGTCGACGGACATCGGTGCGCGAGTTGAAGCAATGTCAACTTTTATCCATCGACGTCGGCCGTTACGAAACGACGGGAGTATATTTATCAGGGTCGTTCTACGATAGTGATTTTACGCCGTCCTGATTTAAACCATTCATATTCGGTTCAAGTGAAAAAAATTAGCACGTGTGAAGTAAATTAAGTTTACGCACGAGTGGGCATACGATTGTTGTCTTACAAGTCGGTTTTAATATGCATCTATCACATCAAGGGGACATGATTGTTTGCATAGTGAAGAGATAGAAATACTCTTGGATGGCATCTAGAGAGATTCATTGGGCCGGCAACCTCATTTGTTTCTTTGTTAATGTTTCTTTGGGGGTGTTTGTTTGGTTGTTTAATCGTTTCTTTGTTTCATTCGTTGTTAGTTTGTTGATTGATGAAATCAAACGTTGTGACCAAACTAAAATTTGAACTGGACTTCAAATAAGAACCGGACTTTGAAATACCTCTAATCTGTATAAGAAGGCTGACCTGACTTTAAAGAAACTCAGAAAACTGTATCATTCTTAAAACAGACGCTATCAATTTCTGCTGTCTACAAAATGTTATCAGTAGAAATTAGCTCAGCTTAGCTTGCGAATAAGATTATGATTGCTAATGAGACGTTTCAATTTTAAACTGCTTTTTGTAGTAAATAGCATTTCAATCAACAATTCCAACATGTTAATAAAATTGATAACTAAATAGTTTGCAACAGCAAATAATGCCCGCGCACCCTTTCACCCAACAGCTTTATTGGGCAAATTTGTAGTAAAGAGCATTTCAATCAACAATTCCAACATGTTAACAAAAATCGATAACTAAATAGTTTGCAACAGCAAATAATGCCCGCGCACCCTTTCACCCAACAGCTTTATTGGGCAAATTTGTAGTAAATAGCATTTCAATCAACAATTCCAACATGTTAAAAAAATTGATAACTAAATAGTTTGCAACAGCAAATAATGCCCGCGTACACTTTCACCCAACAGCTATATTTGGGCAAATACGCTGTGGAAATCCAGTACAAAGCCAGGCGACAAAGCAATGATTTTTGCCTTCCACAGAAATGACGTTTACACTGAAATTTCCAATGTTACCTAGAGCTGACATGTGTGTTATATTGACCTGGTGGAACCTGCCTTTTTGGCAAGACTTCGTAAGAGTAATGGTTCTGACTCTCCTTGTGCACATGACACCAGCGGGCAAATACGTTGCAAGAAAACTGACTGACAGATCAATGGAGCAACTGTCCCCGGTTATTTTTTGCGTCTTTTCCCTACTTCTATAGCCTATTTCCTACTCCTATAGCCTCCAGGTAGCTTTCCTCATGCTATCAGATGCCATTCGCATGATATACAGTATAACAATCTATTATTGCCATGCTATTAATTCCTGACTTCTCTACTCATCTACCGAATTATGTTAGAAATAAATTTATGAGAGTAAAAAATAAGGAGTTAACGATCTAAGATATTGAAACTGGAAACATTCGGGATGGAGGGTTAATTGGTTAAACTCGTAATGAATATAATATTTGAGTAGCAATTCGTTATGAGACCATTAGGCCTACTTACTTTTATACAGTTTCCAACATAGAAGGACTCAGGTGGAACATCTCGCCAGAAGTTTATCTATGGTCACGCGTTATGAACTCGCCTCCCAATAGGGTGGTGCCGTTACATTTTTTAGTTTCATGCTGTAATTTTCCTCAAATATTTTTAAAACCACAAAAGCTATCTCAACAAATTTGGTATCATTTTAAAGCCCTAATAACAAGCTATCTGCCTGCAAAATGGCATTGGTATAGCTAAATACAGAATGGGAGATACAGCTGTTTGATGTTTGGGGACCAGGGGTGGTGCTGGAAGGGGTGTTTCTGGAAGGGGTGCCGCCTGTACAAACTCAATGGGGATAATCCCATGTTTTGTTCTTTTTACAATAACTAGTCATCTCCTAATGTTACAAACACCATTCTGGTCCCATTTTAAAGGATAATTAGTAGTCTTTAAGTATGTGGTTCAACAGACTTGTCAACTATTTGTAACAACTAATTAATTATGGATAAGACAATGAACATCAGCTTTCTTCCTATTCGCTACACAGTAAACATGAATAATCAGCCTCAATTTACCGGATTTATAAAAATGACAATAACAGAAAAAGTTTTCAACCTATGATAGCAAAAGTATACATTTTTGGAAAGCTTGTAACTAGAGGAATTCAGAAATGCAGTTTATATCAGGGAAGGGTTCATCCTTAAACAAATATTTTTGAAAATTCTAAAAATATATAAAATAAAAATTGGAGATATTCACTAGCCGGTATAATTACCATACCGACGTAGTAACTTTAACAAT
The DNA here is from genome assembly GCA_035610835.1 of Ophiura sarsii. NCBI lineage: Eukaryota > Metazoa > Echinodermata > Ophiuroidea > Amphilepidida > Ophiuridae > Ophiura > Ophiura sarsii. The sequence goes on along the minus strand of CM069442.1, from coordinate 8,377,730 downwards.
TATATATCATCTAATGGGTAATTTCATGAGGAATTCAAATATGTAAAGTAAATAATGATAGGGGTAGGTATAAAACATATATGGATCTCGAATTAAAAATTAAAAACTCTGATATTTTTCCGAACATTTCCGATCATACCATTTTAGTTCTTAGTCGTACTATAATTTTAATGGCATATTTGGTTTCCTCATGAAATTTCCCTTCAGAAAATATATACTTTTACTACCTCAGGGGGGTATACAAGCAAATATAAATGTGTAAAGTTAAAATCATGTCGTGAAAGCCAAAATCCGTGTGTAACGCGAAAGGAGGCGAGCTTAAAACACATAATAATAATAATACTGAACATTTATTATGCGCGCAAATCTGCCGAAGCACTCATGGCGCAGTGTGAACAATTAAACAAGAGAAACAATGAAACCAGAGCAGAGAACATTATACATATACAAATAATGCATAAAAAAGCAACAATTATACAATGCAATAAATCACAAAATTAATTGAAACAGCTTAATTATACGCAATATTCATCAGATGAGTTTTGAGGCCAGTTTTGAATGATGAGAGAGATGAACAGGCACGGATATGATTAGGAAGTGAATTCCAGAGCCTAGGCGCAGCAATAGTAAAGGCTCTGTCCCCCCATGACCGATACGACTTTTCCATAACCAGAAGATTTTTTGATGTGGAACGCAAGCCAGACCGAGACGGTTTATACAATGCAAGAAGTTCAGTGATGTAGGCTGGAGCAGGTTCATTTATGGCACGATAAGTGAGTATGAGAAGCTTATATTGCACTCTCAGATGAACTGGTAGCCAGTGCAGATCAAACAAGATTGGGGTTATGTGAGAAGATGGTTTTGTGCGTGTGATGAGACGTGCAGCCGTGTTTTGAATTACTTGTAAACGATGAATCTGATCTTTAGGAAGTCCGTGAAGGAGAGAATTGCCGATGTCTAATCTGGAAGTGATGAAGGCGTGAACCAGTTGTTCTGTTGTCTTTGAGTCCAGAAATTTCCGAATTTTGCCCAGGCTTCTTAATTGAAAAGAAGCTGATTTGACAATGGAAGATATGTGCGAAGTTAGAGTCATTGATGCATCCATAATGAAGCCAAGATTGCGAACTTGTTTCACTGGAGCAATGGTTGAGCTGCCTATATTAATGTGAATGTCAGAAAGCTTGTCTAACATGTGTTTGGAGCCAAATAAGATGAATTCAGTCTTGCTATCGTTGAGTTTGAGAGAATTATTTTTCATCCATTGACGGATCTCCTCAACACATGCTTCAATAACATGAATTGCATCACATGACCCTATATAAATTTAACAAGTTTAAGCAGCGATTAATTTATGTTTGCTCACATCAATATAGTTCGAGATTATTTTAAATCTTTGAACGAAAACAAAGCTTAGAGTGAAAAGTGATTTTACCCAGCATATACTCAATTTAGGGTATATCTGAGTCCAATACTATTTTTGGTCCGGAAATGTTGTAAGATTGTTTGTTCTGATTTCATCTGTTAATCAAATAAGCGGCACAATTTGAATATTTGGCTTGTCTTAGTAATAGTGAAAGCCAACATATTTTCTCGCATTCATAAACCAACTCGCTATCTGATATGTCATCTTTCATAATAAATATCCGCTATTTGCAATAAAGTATCGCATGAAACGGACATTATTCAAACGCTTATGACGGATGTCGTCGCACTTACCGTTTGTTATCCACTCTGCTGCAAATTGACATCATATGAATTCAAACTTGAAGTAATAAAGCAGTCATGTCAGGTCATACAATACAGCTAGGATTCCAATCTATAATCTAATCAGGGTATTTGTCATCTTACTTCGACCATATTTCGTATTTTGCTATTTCCGCTTGTCACGAGAAAGCGATTGATCTGTTTGCCGCAGGCATTTTAGCATTATAACTGTAGTACAGTAGGAGTGCTATATATTTCGTATCTGGTCTAACCGTAGGTGTAATTTATTATACCCCCAAGTTCATGGATAGTCCTCCCCCTTGTTACTATATCCTCGTCAGGTGACACGCACTAATCTTATTAGTAAATTGGGGACGTACAGTCGGATGAAATACACAAATCCGATAAGCAACCTAGGAGACCTAGACAGCAAGCAAGCTTTAGCTGCAACATCGGAGTCACAAGTACTGTGTTCGATTTCTTGAGATTTCAGAATTCGCATGATGATGGCGCTGTTGCATTTCGCTTAGCGTTATCTTTTTAACTTCTTGACTTCGCTACACCTGCACATCACTTCAATACGCTAAAACATTGTGTTGCATTCACAACGGACAAATAGTGTACAATGCATGTATGTTATTAAGTTGTATTAGGATAATTGACCTAATACATACAGCGTTTTGAGTAACATTCAACACCTTAATTCGCGTGAAATAATATTGCGATCTCCCGAAGTTTGATTTTCTGGTAAAAGGCCAACCTTTCATCTTCTGTATCTTGATTTCACTACATTTTGAATTATAAAAGGTTAAGAAATATTAATATTCTATCACATTTGCCTCACCAAACATCACTTTAGTATAATATATAAATATATTATGTTTCTTTAAAATGAGCAGACTGGTTTAGTCACATTTTAGTCACGATTCACGATGACGACTATGTTCGTTATAATTCCAACCGCTTCCGGTACTCACATTATGCTGCTTTGTATCGGTGTTGCAATACGTTTGCAGCATTTAATGTCAATGTACAGGTGATCAACACTTCTCCGTCGGAAGAAAATTTTAGAGATGTCTTTTATAAAAGGTTATCCATGTAGCCATGCTCAACAAACTACAAAGGGGAATCGTCCTATTCTACATTCCATTGAACGGTGCATGACGTTCACTTTATTGCATGAACCGTGTTACCAAATTGTCCTACATAATTATCACGGAACAGTTGTGTCTTCCTTTTGAAAATTTTAAAACAGTTAATATTCCTGACATGATTGCAGCAAATCCAAAACACGTATAATCTCTATAATAACGTTATGGTGAGATACCATGTACAAGGATTCATAGAAAGGTGATCAGAGTGGTGTCCCATTCACTATCCATACACACAAACTTTACCCAAAAAAACCCAGAATCTTCTGAAATGTATTCATATCTTTTCATTATAACTTTTATTTATACGTGAACTGTGATGAAACTGTTAATTCACCTGTCAGGGTGGTGTCCACTTGTATTTTGCTAGGTAATATTTGGGCAAAACATTGATTTATCCTTGGTGTAATGGGGTCTTGACACCAGTCTAACTTATGAATGTCTTACACCAAGGATATACCAAAAACATTAGAAATCAACTAGTATAATCATATCACCTTTTTTTTTAAATGATCATTGCCTGAAGATCAGATCTTGACTGGTGTTATCTTCACAAGTTTGTCGGTGTAAGAAATTTGTTATAAAACATTAGAGTTAGTTATTTGATATATAAAATAATTTTCAGTGGAGATGATTAACTTTGAAAAGTAAGAGCTCAATGTTGCCTTTTTGAAGACACCATTGCATCAGTCATGTCAGTAGCACATACGTGCACTAACTATTTATGAAGTATTCTAAAATAAAACCTGTCCGTCTGTTTAGTTAGCTAATAGTGCCTATTACCGGAGCCTTTCACTTTTAGGAATAATTGCAAAAATAGGTCATGATATGAACGAGGCTCTATAGACATAGGAATCATCCGAGCCTGTCTAAACCTCCGTAGGAAAACGTGACCTGCAACTGAACAATTTTTGTTAAGTTATCGCTATAAACAGATTTGATGCTCTATCTTATACTTTGCTTTCACATATTTCACCGCCGTAGGGTTTGAGAAGATTATGATACCGCTGGGATATAGCAGAGGGTTTTTTAATTTCCGATCATTTTGCTTGGACCTATTTGATTAAGACCCATCCGATTAATCACAAAAATACCATGGGATGCGAATGACCTTCTTAGGCTAATAAATATTTTCTATCACTTCCGGTAACTTTCTATCAGTTTAAACGCACTATTGTGATTCATTTTACATTTTTCAAATTGCCATGACGATTTGCCCCTACAGGTAGCTATCTTATAGCCCATTCATAAACTTGTTTTTGATTGAAATAGTAAAAAGGAATTACCATCTTCTTGAACGTAAAAATAATTGGGATTACGTTACTGTCTAGTTAATCCTATATCTGTAATAAATCGTGAGATGTTTATGTTTTATTCATTTGTTTCGCGTTTTTAATCCAAACAAATATATTCAGTGGATCAAAACTGTAATAATGTTTTCATCTAACTTCATCTAAATGTATGTTTGTCCCTTCTTCCTATGGCTCCTACGCAAGTTTTCCGAGCCAAGGATGAACGTAGATTATAAGACAGGACGATAATCTAGTATTATTCTTTTAACGACAAACATCACTCTCCTCCCCAAGCGCATAACTTATAACGTCTGTAAACAGATAAATACTTTACATATAGGTCCCGGGTACATGAAAAGTCCAGTTTCGTCCGAAGGCTGTAGCTCAATAGTTGGCTCCAATCCGATTTTTCTTTGATACGGGAATAGTAAAATCAAGTTTTCAAGTACTGGTTGACTCTGTTTCCGATTTTAATCTTTCACCGTGGATAATTTACTGAAATCATTCAAAGACAACGTCGTAGTTTATACCTATGGATCATGGATCATAATGCTCTTGTTCGTTGCAATAGTTTAAAAAGAGCGTGAGTGTGGATCAAATTAAAGGTTGCTGGTTCGAATCCGGCCAGAACGGTTACGTGAACTGGCCCACTCTGGGGAAAGATAACACTTATAATACTTCAACACTAATACCAAACAACAGCTTCTCGACGTTTCACAACACCCTTCGGCCCTTCAGATACGTAAACTACCATCCATTTCAAAATCATCATAGCGAAACATGAATGGGCTTAAGACACTGCGGCATGCTATTTGATACCCATCCATAGATTGCCAATTTCTGGTTTAGTTAGGGTATAGTGTAAAGAATGTGAGAGAAATAGGCGTGGCTAGAAATATATAAATAAAACACCTGTGAACATAATTTGAACAGGTGGTGTATTTCAATAAGGTATTGTCACGCGTGACAAACAGAACTCGCCTCATCTCAATATTTGCATGCACGTTTTGAACAGGTGGTGTATATTTGAATAACAATGTAGAACTAGGTTCAAACGGTCAATTGAGGGTATCATGACGCTACTATTGCAGAACCTCTCCATACATGATATATGTACATGTATAATCAGTCTGACGGTTTGTGCCTGCTATACTGAATTGATGAGCACTCATCTCGTTCGATGGGAAGGCGATGATCCGCGGTCGCGACCTCCTTTTTATGGTACCTTATCGATTCACTTATGAGTGTACACCTAACACAAAAGGTGCCTGACCAGGTACTTTATAGCTCATTTAAAATCAGTTATCGGTATCAAACAACTAAGATATACATTAAACAAGCAAATTTACTCTCCCATTAGTTTCCTTGGGAAAATGTGTTTGAAATGAATCATAGCTCACAAATCATCCGTACATGCCTGACCGGCTTAGAGCACACAGTGCTCGATATAAATCAATGACATCCCATACAAAACACAACTTTTTTCGTAAGGAGTGGTTAATAAAAGCATCATAACTTAAAAGGAATCCACTCAATTGTTTGAATAAGCTCATCAGGATTGAGATTTTCGATAAAAGAATTGAAGTTTGTTTTCTTTTTAACAAATCCAAGAATTACTCACTGTTTATCGTCGTTTCACAACCGACTTCTCTAGTCGTTTCTTCAGGAATGATGATGTTTTTGAACCGTGATCACTTCCGGTCGGTGTTTCTAGAAGATTTCTGGATCAGCTGATCGTATGCATGACTAAGTTGATAAGCCTCGTCCCCGTCTTGGATTTGTTAAAGAGAAAACATCAATTCTTTCAGCATCCACGCAATTTGTATGAATGAGGTGTGTGTCATATGGGTCATATCATGGAAAGAAAATTGGCTCATTTAATGAATAGTAGATTGTTATACTGATTTTAAATTAGTATAACATAATAACATAAAAGCACCTATTCATGAACTTTTTGTGTAAGGTGTTTATCTCCATTCCATAGACACACTTTTCCTAACTAAGCAAGCGACATCATAACATTTCCTTTTAAAAGCAATTATTCAAGGCACGACAATAAGTTCCGATTGAAATCAGCCAGGTGTTTTCTCCGTTACGCATTCTTGCCGGACGTGACATAAACTATGCATAGGCTGGTATATTGTTATTGTGGATTAAGCCAACAAAATTCCATTAGCAGTATTTTGTCAACTGTTGTGGTGACCGGTGTTGATCTGATGAACGAGGTAAAAATCAATGCCTATTGCCCACCGGGTACGTTGGAAATTACAATCAGTTATAGCAATAGCAGTTTAAATGTCGAGCGAGTCTGCGTTTCATAAAAAGGATCTAACATTTCATACAAAGTCACTTCTACCTTTTAAGTACAACGTTTGGACAAACATTCCTAGAAGACAACCTTAAATTATGAGCAAAATGTACGATGGACAACCTGATATTTTTGTTTTTCGATTATTGATTGGGTGTGATTTGTACTAAAGCGATCTGGATAACAAACGCCTTTTGTAGTTGGATTTATCTTATGAATTCGAATTGTTTTTCACATTGGCATTATTTTGTAATCATAGACCAAAAGATCTCCTTGTTTAGAAAGACGCGGTCAATTATGTGTATTAACTGTGTTAGTGTGTTACCGTTTTAACAGTGCATATGCTTGTTTCCCGTCTAAAGTTATAACCGATTTGAACTGAAGAAGGATATATATAATTGTGTGGACAATTTAGCACTGATATTCAATAATTTAGATGAAACAAGTGGATTTGTGGTTATAATATAGTGTTGATTTTCCTGTCTCTGCATTTCCTAGCAAGCGTGAACGCAGACAAAAACAAACAATCGGGCGATAATAAAGGCCTCATTTAAAATGTACTTACAAAATATTGTCTCAGTATCATATTAATTTTATCATCGCACTTGATAGCTGTTGTTGCAGTGCCAAATATCTCGTCTACTAGTATTATATATTCTCGTACATGTTTTTGAGTAACGGTGGAAGAGTGATTTTTCTTTTATCAATATTTGAATATTTAACTTCCAACTGTCATCGCTAATCGTTCTAATTCTAATGCTTGTATCGAAGACATCGATGTTTGTCTCCTTCTTTAGATTCTAAAGGGTAACCAACAACCACCGATCATCGAGTACCACAGACCTCTAAATGATTTAGTAAATCTATATTAAAAGAAACGTGGTGTGTGACATCGAATTTGTATATTTGTGTAAACAGTCACGACAAAAGGATATGTAAAAACAAAATATTCAAGAGGAGAAAAAAGATTGACCAATTTGGTTTAACATAAAGTTTGTTCCATAGATTTCAAAACACTATTATTCTGGATTTAAAAACGCGATTACGAACAGCTATGTTATCCTCTTGTTTGTCTAAGAACAACGTCTATCGCTCTCTTGAGACCTTAAGTTAACACTTTCCACGCGGCAGGTGTCTGCAGACGGCATTCCAATATTTTACAAACTGTTTCAAAATTATCAACATTGTTGAATTTCATTATCATATTTGCAATCACCATGAGAAATGCATTGGAATAAGTACAAACATGCCTAGTATTGGTTCAGTAATCCTTGAGATAGACTTTGAAAATTGGAAACGGTCGGGAAAATCTGTTTTGTAATGGTAAACCTAAAAGCCACGTGGAAAGTGTTAAATTGGATATAAAAACCAGACGAGTACTGTATAAATAGGTTTTATGCATTGATCCCGGCAATGATCGAAATTCTATCCGTTGACAGCAAGATGTGATTACAAGATCAACAACAGAATCGTCGATATAATACGAGAAGTGTTTTATATCCCGATGCGCTTTAGGTCGATATATGAATACAATGATCAAATTGCGTAGCGACGTTAAAGGTATATTCGGAGGCTGCGCCCTCAATTCTGATACCAACTGGGATTTGTACATTTTTACAATTTTTTACATGTATAAACTAATAATAAACCTTGTAAGGATCAAGAAAAAGCAGCCCTCTTTGAACAACAAAGCGTCAATTCTAATATTCAGGATTTCTCACTAGTAGTTGGGGAACATAGGGGTTTTCCGGTCCTAGTCCGAGGCTGACACATGCTTTGAAGTGGTTAACATTTAAACCTAAGTGGACATCCTTGCCAACTTGGGTGGTTGATTGACCTTGACCCTGATTTAGGGTAAAATGACCATTATTAATGTTCATCTTGAATTCTGAAGTAAATTATATTTAAAAATAATTCTTCAAAACTACTGCGTATTGCTTTAATTGCTTTTATAATAACGATTATAATGCCCAATAGTAACATTTCATTATACCTCAATACACTTTCATTTAACCGCCGTTAGATTGTTTCGATTTTATTTAAAGATTTGCCTTAAACCATCTGTTTTCATAATTCTTCCCTTGACGATTAAATTGAAGATACACATCAGTGTGTGAGAGATGGTGATTTCACTTTTTTCTTCAAATCTATTCTCTTATCTTTTTTTCTTCAAATTATAATTGACGCACATTTCGTTTGACTTGTCCACATGTGTATGAATTATCAAGGGAAACGATCGACAACACAATGTAATAATAATTGTATTGCTTTAAAGATTGCTTTCGAAATTTAGCCACGAATTATTCAGTTTAGGCTTGGATGCGTAGCAAAACGTTTGTTACACATTCCACGTGACTATTGGTTTTACCAAAATACAAAACAAAATTGTCAGAATCTCAAGGATTACTGAATGCATGTATGTACTTTATATTTTAATGCATTTCTCACGGTGATTCCAAATAATATGGTATAGATATTCATAATGTTGACTTTTCTGAAACATTTTGTGAAATTTTGAAATGTCGTCTGCAGACGCCTGCCGCGTGGAAAGCATTAATGCCTCATCATACTCCACCAACGCTGCAACGCTTGCGCTCTGACACATGCGCATTAGTGCCCATAACAAAACCAAAACAACGCCCGATCAGGAAAGCGTTTTCCGATAATTCGATGAGCCTACGCTTAGGTGAGAGCGGAGAGCTCTCGGGCCAACGCTGAAGTAGAATTCAGGCCAACTTTGTAGTGTTGCTGCTTTCCACGGACCAATCAGCAAGCAGAACACTTTGCCTGACTTTTGACGTCACATATTTTTTCTTGAGCTCCAATTTATAAATATACAGCCGAAATAGGCAAATCCCAGGCAAATCCAATTATTTTGCTGATGGAATGATATTGTGTATGTCAAAGTATTAAGTTTAAACAGTAGACCTTAGCAAGTTTGTTTCGATGTTGATGCCTGTGATGTGCTAGAAATGCAAATTTAAGTCGTTTTGGGAGGTAGTTTAGTCGTCTGTTCTCCAGAACACTTTAGGCCCCGCCCACAGCATTGACGCATTTGCTGATTTGGTCGAGCGTTGACCAACGCTATAGCGTTCAGCGTTGATCCCCGATGAGCAGCAGACCGTCTGTACGTTTTGTGACAAGCGTAGCTTTGACAACTCTTGCGCTCAGCGTTCGAGCGTAGTGGAGTATGATTAGGCCTTTAAAGGGACAACAAGCTGGTGTTGCTAATAATGTATAAACGATACCTCGTTTGATAAAACTGAAATTTATTTACAGGGAATATTTTAAATGGGTTTCATCTCCACCATAAAAAAAAAACATGACGAAAACAGAATTATACCTCTTTAACAAGAAGAATATCAACTACATCAAGTAGTCGTGGAAATGCAAAAAACTTCGTAAAGGCTCAGTCACACCTAGCCGGCCGATGTGGCTCGCCGTAGCTAAACCGTAGCACACAATTTGCACAATTGCTGCTACGGTATAGCATCGGCGAGCAAAATCGGCTAGGTGTGACAGCACCTTAAGTGACATTGTTGGCCAAATTGAGTATTAATAGTTATTCATGATAGGCAAATCCTCACATTTTAAGTCATTTAACCAGTCTTCAAATTTAAATTAATTAGTTTTAATCAAATAATGTTAAAAGCTTGTTCCAACAGTAATTAAGTTAACAAAATTGAAAACAAAAATGCTTCTATTGCAACTGACCAAAATGTCACTTACGTTCCCCTGACGATTTGATTCTGAAACCCAGACATTCGATGACGTCCAACAGCGTCTTTTCATTAGCGATGTCGTTTGCCGTTACCACAGGGTTTAGTGCCCGCTAGGAGATTAGTTCATCCAAGAACAGATATAAAACGAAAAAGCAATAATTAAACTGAAGTATGAAATATTATAGCTGTCGTACGAGAACATTACGGTGAGTTATCGATCTAATGGTATAATCAGTCACAATAGCCTCTGTTCTACTAGCGGTCAGTTTTACGTTGCAGTATCGCTTTTCACGTGATAGCGATAGTTATATGTCACAAATGCATGAAAAGTGAAATAAGATTTTTACTTTTCATGATCATCGTTAGGTTCTATTCGCTATAGGATATTTGGTTACCATGCAACTCAAGTATTTTACAGGGTACCCTGTTCTTGTGGAGAATAGAATACCTTATTAGAAACCTATAACACAATATCGCTTTAACACTTTCCACGCGGAAGGCGTCTGCAGACGACATTCCAAAATGTCACAAAATGTTTCAAAAATGTCCAAAGTATTGAATTGTATTACCATATTTGGAATCACTATGAGAAATGCATTGAATAAGTACAAATATGCCTATTATTGGTTCAGTAATCCTTGAGATAGACCTTGAAAGTTGTTTTGATTATGGTAAAACAAATAGCCGCTTGTAAAGTGTTAAGTAAGTATACGTTACGGAGGGGCTCTATATACAGCATCGCGAGGTGGTTGTTATCCAATTGTCCAATCAGCTACTTACTACATGCAGTATAAACAGACTCGTGCTCCTGTAATAAGTTCAACTAAACTTACACCATATTATGGTATCTGGTACGTCTGTCTAGAATATGGTGATTTATTTATTAAAGAACTATCATAGATGTCGCACCGTAAACGTAATAACAACACTGCAATTATGCTTCACGCCGTGTTACAGACTAGGAAAAGATAAAATTGAAGGAAGCTGGGTTATAACAATCCTGTATTTCCTTTAAAACGGACAACTACTTTTGAGACCAAGACGCATCACGCATCACGACACACATTATTCAGACGCTTGCCGTTTTTGTGGCGTTCAACACGCGCTAAAACATTTTAGACATCGTGATAAATAAGTCTCCATAGCTTCTATTCACTGGCTACCAGTTTTCAATCGTGTTTGTTTTGCCGTCTTATATACATATACGATGACGATAGTGCTATGCGATAACGATAGTGCTATCCGATAACGATATCGCTATCATCCGATAGAGGCATACACAGATATCACATTATGCTAGCCTATCGTGTGATGGGCTCCAAGGATAACTGAACTATTTCATGAAACATAGCCTATTCCGTACGAGGTATGGAGTTACAAGGCAGCTGAAGTGTTTGATAAAATGCCGGGTGTCCGAATAGTTTATTACCAAATTGTCCAAATTGAATGTATTAAATACGACATGGTTTTAATAATTTGTAAACAGTAAAAACCGTTCGCGTATCAATACCGCGTAATAACGACAATTTGAAACTTTTCATTGTGATGGTAAGATAACAATTGGGTTCTCCCTGTTCCCACCCTACATCAGCAAAAAAGAATTTAGATAAAACCTCCGGGGGAAATAAGCCTCTACTTGGATGGCTATTGGTGTTTTCTCTACGAATAGGCCTACATATCTCCTCTCATAATGCCTCATTCTGTACAACCGGCTGTTCTTAAAGGGCTGCTTAAAAACCTGGAACATATCAACTTGAGTGGTACACATGTGTAGGATTTTATGGTTTTATAATTGGCTAAGTTGGCTAACATAAATATTTGAGGACAAAATAAGGTCAAAACTTGTAAACACAGACTTGCTACTGCATGCACACTGACTATGCAGGCAACCTTGTGGTTTGTGAGTATAGTTAATAACATGTCAACACTCATCAATGCACTAGTCCCAGCAACTTGCCTGAAGCATATTTGGCCTGGCGTACCATGCGGCTCTTTAAAGGAACGCACGTCGAACACACTATCCAAACGTACGTATGATAATGTCGTGTTTACAGTAGCCTTATCCATTTAAATAGTTTAATGTCTTAAAAGATGTGTATAATGAAAACATGTACTTATCATATTTCCACAACCAAATCCCCCCCCCCCCCCCAGTGTAATTCTTACCTAATTATAATCTCTTCGTCCTCTTTTCACACACATTTCGAAACTTGTTCGCTCACTTGATTAAATGCGTGTTTACTATCAGTTCGTGATTGATTACCAATATAGCCGGATAGGATTTCAGTTAGTCCATAAATAGTACTTTTCATCAAGTGGATAGTACATCAATCGTATTCCATCTATTCAGGAATATTTGTTACGTGATTGAAACCGCGAGATTTCATTCGTTTCAACCTTCACAAATTATCCCTTGAATATTACAATGCTGTCTAAGAAATCCAAATGTAATGCCATGTTTTTGTACATTTACTCAAAATTAGAGCCGGGAGGCAAAGCATTGTACTAACACCTGACAAAAAAATCCGTAAAAATAGAGGTCAGTTCATCGTAAGAAGACGTTTTAAGCAAATTATGATGTTTTTGTTTCCCTATCAGAAACAGATCTTGTGGATTTGGTCGTTGAGACAATATATGTTTATAATATGTTGGATTCAACAATTTCTATATTCCTTAACCCTAACCCTGCCAAATCCAACATAATCCAACGAGCCAATCTATGTTCCACCCGGCGTGCAAGTTTTTCGAGGATAAAATTGACCAGGGCTATATACTTGGCGGAGTATACTCCGCCAAGTAGACTTGACACCCGTGGTGTAGTTGGAAAATCCTTAGCCGTTGGCTCGTTGGATTTGGCAGGGTTAGGGTTAAGGAATATAGAAATTGTTGAATCCAACATATTATAAACATATATTGTCTCAACGACCAAATCCACAAGATCTGTTTCTGATAGGGGAAACAAAAACATCATAATTTGCTTAAAACGTCTTCTTACGATGGAGGTCCGTGGTTTAAATCTTTTTTGGGGGGTCACTCTTCTCCGCGCAGAAGAAAATTTTGAAAAAAGTGCCCGAATGGGTTAGGGTTAACGAGCATATTTTCTTTTTTTCTTTTTTTTCTTCTTCCAAAATTGTGTAATTTTTGGTTCTATAACCCTAACCCTGCCAAATCCAACCGAACCAAAATGATCAACGAGCCAATCTCTATGTTTCACCCGGCGTGCAAGTTTTTCGAGGATAAAATTGACCCAGGCTATACACTTGGCGGAGTATACTCCGCCAAATAGCCTTGACACCCGTGGTGTCGTGGTGAATCCAAAGCCGCTGGTGCTGGAGTTCCTGTGGTTCAAATCACGCGGGCGGTCGGTGACTTTTGTGGTCACTTTTCTCCGCGCAGAAATAAAATCTGAAAAAAGTGCACGAATGGGTTAGGGTTAAGACATTGGAAAATCATATACAAAACAGATTGTTCAGAAACCTTTCCCAAATTTCAAAGTCTACCTCAAGAATTACAACTGAACCAATACTAGGCATGTGTGTACTAATATTATATTGCATTTCTCATGCTGATTCCAAATATAGAGAGATGAAATTCAATAATGTTGACATTTTTGAAATATTTTGTGACATTTTGGAACTGTCGTCTGCAAGACGACTACCGCGTGAAAGTGTTAAACGGTAAATTGTATAAAAGCTTGGATGGCGTCTTGCGGTCGTCTACACGGGAGACAAAATACAGGGTATTTGAAGATATGGGAGGTACTTACCGATGTATGTAAATGTATATACTTCTATAGCAGCCAAAAAGGTCTGATGGTTTCGTTTGCATTTCGTCTGGAAATTGGAATTTCAATCAAATCTAGAAGCTCTCATACTTGTCTTACGGGCTACTTGTTGATACGAAAAAAGAATTGCACCTGGTGCTATCCCATGCTAACGGCACCTACTGATAATTACACAGTCATGATGGATATACATGCCACTCTATTGTGCGAAAAACCATTATATAACTGTAATCACCCCCATTCATTTTACAAGATCTATTGCCACCCTTAAGCCGCATTCATGTAGATATATAGGTCATACGCCCACAATCTTCATCCACCATTCATCTATAGAAATTGTCTCGGCTCATGCAATATAAAGTCAAATATTGTTGTTTATATTCTGTTCTCTGCGACTGCTTTGAAATGTTGTTAACAACGATGGCTTAGGGTAAGTGCCGCTGCAGGGGTTATATTTTGTGTCTTACAGGCGGTTATTCTATCGACGTTCGAGTCTTTAACACTTTCCACGCGGCTATTTGTTTTACCCTACAAAACAGATTTTTTTTCTTCTTCAGAATCCTTTTCCAACTTTCAAGGTCTATCGCGAAGAATTACTGAACCAATACTAGGCATGTTTGTATTTATGCTAGTGCATTTCTCATGGTGATCCCAAATATGGTAATTAAATTCAGTATTTTGACATTTTTGAAACTTTTTTTGTAAAATGTTGGAATGTCGTCTGCAGACCCTTGCCGCGTGCAGAGTGTTGAAGAAGAATTGTTAGTAAAAGCTAACAACATATTTTTTAAGAAAATCGATTTACTATAGGAAATGTCAAGCGCAAAGAAGATATACTTTAATGAAGGCCAGCATGCCTAGCACCACTACAGTGCCAACAGGGCTTCCCCTAAAACAAACAGAGCAAAACACGTGTTAAAGTAATAAACAGCTGCAGGTCGTTTGACTTCCACCCTTCAATGCATGATACAGATTGTACCTGTGATTGAGACGCATAAATTGGAAACGAGTCGGTATAGCACTTCGGTAAACCCTTTTTCTTGTCACTCTATGAACAACTTTCTGACTGGTCTACCGGTAAGGGCTAACTTATTGTTACCGCTCCAATCAGTCTGATCTCGCCCCGTTAGATTTGACCTACGGACCTCCATACACCGCTACACAAGCACTAATCTCAAAATTGATTAAAAGAATATCACTGGAGCGTTCGGTCTAAAATTCTAGCTTTAGGATTAAGCATAGACAATGGTCCTTGCCCGAAATATTTTCCTCATAGATATAGCTACATTTCCGCATATGTGACTATACATTTCGTATCTATCAAGGTCGCACAGTAAAAAGCCATAATATGTCCGAAAATGGACAGATAATTTGATAGTTTTTTACGATTAACTATAAACTCTTACACAGCTCCTAGAAATAACACTTAACATTTGTTTCAAAATGTACATCGTCAAATTCAATATAAGCATATTACAATGTTGCTCCCTAGTGTGATTAAAGCGCAGTTCTAAAGTCGATTTAATGTCAGTAGACCGTGCTTTGTGGCAGTCCTCGAATAGGAGAGGTTTTTGGCACAGTGACGTATCAGAGGGTGTTGGTCGATAGTATGACAGGGAAATGAAACACGGTGTACGAGTAGCACACGGAATGGATGCCCCCAATGATGATGGAGACTGGTTGCTTTTCGGTGACCGAGATAGTGCCCAAACAACCTGTTCAATAGTATCACTGCTAACGGGCAAGATGTCGTATTAGTTATAAAACCATCCATAGTCCGATGAACTTTCTTCTTATAAAATTTTAATCATATTAATGTTGTGTGTTTAAGTAAATATGAGCTATGTTTTCAGGCGCATGTTGTGCCCGGCACTCGTGATTGGATTGTTTAATCGGATATAAGTTTTAATTAAGATAAAAAGCTGAGTACTTTTGCGATTAGAAGAAGATACCCTTGAGGAATATGATACAGTTTCGTGCACATAATAACTAGCACATGGCCATCAATTAAGGACACCGGCAATTTAATAATCCATCAATAATTCGCTACTGACACAACACTTGTGTGATTCGGTACAGACGTGTCCTGGCCTTGCGCCAATTTAATCCGTACGGAGGCATTCGGGAAGGCATTGCAGCTACAATCAATATTACGCTTTCCTTAAATGCCCGCAGGGAATGTGGACGGGAAATTTCGGCGTATAATGGTCAGCCAAGGGCTCGCGATTGGTTTGAATAGAGTTTTACAGTTGAGCTAAAAGCCATCTCTCTATCATCATATTTCACTACAGATTTGTAAAAGATTTTAATTTGTGACTAGCAATTAAAAGGTATTGATTTTATTTTGACTTGAATATGTAATTATTATAGAATAGCAGGGCTAATTGACGGTCTATATATGCCAAATATATTCAAAACGAACATATATGCAATCAACTTTACACAACATTATCACAAATTAATGTGTATTGAGACCGTCCTTGTCCTATTTTTTGTTGTCTTGGTCAGATCTTGTTTTATTTAATTTTCCTGTAACATGCTTTGTATTTCCTGAGGAGTTGGACAATTAAAAGGCCTAATTTCCAATCCACTCCTCCATAAGAGTTTGCTTGTTGATGTATTGAATTTTATGGAAAATGTTCTCTTTTCAAATCTGTGGAGGTTTATTCAAAGCTCTCTCTGTGATTGGGTAATTCGTGATTGAAGTGAGTCTCAATCTCATCTTTAACACTTTCCACGCCGCAGGCGTCTGCGGACGACATTCCACAATTTCACAAAATGTTTCAAAAATGGCAAAAATAGTGAATTCCATCACAAATATTTGGAATCACCATGATACTTTTCCCAACTTTCAATGTCTATCTGAAGGATTACTGATCCAATACTAGGCAAATTTGTACTTATTTTAATGCATTTTCCATGTTGATTCCAAATATAGTAATGGAATTCAATAATGTTTAATATTTTTTTAAATTTTGGAATGTCGTCTGCAGACGCCCGACCACGTGGAAAGCGTTAATTACTCAATGTTTACGTTATTTTAGGTTAATAGATATTTGTTGTAGGAATTTCCCTCCGAAACTCAAAAGTTATATTTCAACAGGTGCTCAATTAATTAATTAATTCAACGGTTTTGCTGTTATTTCCTCGTAAAATGTCTCATTAAATGTACATACTGGTCCAGACTACTTTCGTTGAGTAGTGCTAAATTGAGGCGCAGATGGACGCACGTACTTACGGTGGCTCATAAGCACTCGAATATTTGACGGCTTAATATCTCGATGCATTACACGTATTGTGTATTATAGATGTGTTACGGTCTATTACATTTTTACTTATTTCTACACCCTTTTAAAGACTCCTTCTAATCTGAAATAGAGAAACATTTAAGATCAAAGCCCTTATAATTTGGGAACAATTTGAGTTCTATATGTATAAGCCAACATTCTTCCAACAAAAAAACAAGTTCACACATCACCACATACGTTGAGAATGACGATGGCACATACATAAGAGTACAGTTTAAGCTTACGATTCAATATTTTGTGGAATATAGTTATTTTTATTCGCCTGTAAAATATATGCGTCATCACCTCTACTAGTACATTTGTATAGGCAAGATTTAACAATACTCAAATTTAATCAAGGTTTTTTCAAATAAATTTTATTTTATTTCTAAATATATATATATATCATTTACTGTATCTGCACTTTCTGTTTACAAATGTCGCCTTGATAAAACTCGGGAGTTGATTAGTGTGTAACGAAGCAAATTTGCATAGGCGTGAACCGGGTATGGAGAGGAGCGTGAAGACTAATGAATGTATCGTGATGTCGCCATGAGAGTTCTTTGACGTCATATCGTTAAAGCTCTACTCCATACATCTTATATATAGCAGCTAATGCAGTGTGCCAACACTGCAAAACTAGTACGCATGTCTCATACGTATATACGTAACTTGTACGTAAGACTTATACGATAGTCGCCAGAGTAATAGTTACAATCACTAATGGAAATTGAACCGAGACAAAGTGCAACAAATCCAACATTCAATCGTCGGAACAAACATTCCACACAAGAATAATATACATGTAGAGCCTGTTTAACCAGCCAATACATGCAGAATCACATGGCGGTAACATGAGATGCTTCACCTCAATCCCATGCTCTGACGGACTTAACAGCAAGTGTTAACATGAGATTCTGTAAGATTCGGTATTCTAGAATACAGACTGGTAATAATCTCATGTTAATATCATGCATTGGGTGGTTCAACTGTGTAGTGTTTTGATATGAATTAAACCAGGATTAGATCCCAATCTCCTTGGGGGTTTTTCGGTGTGTATGGTTTCCTATGGCTCTGGTGGATATATACTGAACTGACAAGCATCACATATATGTGCTATCCCACAATTTGAGTAAGCAATTTACCTGTGTAGGTTAAAAGTAGTATATAAATACGATGGTAATATAGTTAGTCATGTATGTGTTTTTTGTCCATTATCAATGTAACACTGCTTACTAGCACCGCGCTTACCGAATATGTATACGTCCTTAATAATCGAACCTCCGGCAAAATGATATATTATTTGATAACATTTAGAGACGACTCTATTGATTATGCGTACATAAATGCATGCCAGATTTGCTTTTTAAGGCAAGGAGGCCAATAACTAAGAAAGACTTAGTGCCACGTGTTTAACAAGTGTAATATATCATATAGCCGATAGCATTTCTTTTTGTATGCAATAGTTTACATCCAAATACATATCGTTAGCAACACGGCCCTACTCTCATTCTAGATCATGTTAAAACTCTTTTTCGAATAAAAAACTATTAAGTGCAGTATTTATATTAATTTTTTTATTGGGTGAGGGGGGGGGGGGTATTTATGTATTTGTTCATTCAATGTCTTCATTCTTTTAAACGGTCGTATCGTTGTTTCAAGTTATTTTTTTAATACGATGCATTGTCAACACGAAGGATAGATAACTGGAAAATATTATTTTGACCTGTAGTTAAACAATCCGTTATGAAACATCCAATATTTAAATCTCGTGAACGGAAATTGAAATATTATTTCACGGTTGATTGGTACTTATTCAAATGATTTAAAGATACTTAAAACACAGATTTATTTGGAATGTGATGCATAGTCTTTAAAGGGAACCGGTCATGGTAAGGATTCTGACGAAAATTGAACAGTGCGCGGCGACTATTTGAATCTAAACAAGTTGGACATTGGCGCATTCTGTAATTGTTCTACGTATGTTTACATGCAAGCGGTATTGTGTGCGACTCTACAACAATCTCTTAACCCAATGCGAACGGCGCGCTCAATCCACCATCCTTCATTTGATTGAACGCATTTTCTATCGTGTGATATAAAAAAAATAAAAAATCGCCGTGAACGGTTCTTTTCCTCACCATGACCGCTTTCCCTTTAAAGTCTTGTTTTGAATCGGGATGTTGGCCCGGGTTTGTTGTAATTACGTCTGTATACATCATAAATAGTTCAGTTCCCTCTTGTATCACATGGTTTTCACGAACGACCCAAGTTTTGGTGTTGGTCTTGGGTTCGACTCTCACGCTGGCTGATGTGGTTTGAAATATATGATCATGCCGCACATACATTACTTCATATTGCAATAGGATGCCTAGCCCTGCGGTTAATCGCCATACCTCAACTTTTTGGCCGCTAACTTGCCCTAGCTGGACGTACGGTTGTTGATTGGGTTTATTTTGTAAATTGCACACGATATGTCTTATCTCCGACACTACCAACACGTAATTAGTTGTAGTGCACATTTCCTCATAATATTTAAGTATAAATGCTCAAAGTCTATCTTCATAGATTTTGTTTCAAAATAAGCCTTTTGTTCTTGTTTCTCAGTTTTTGTATGTGAGCTAGTACGGGTGTTGTGAATAGGTTGAGTTTAGATGAAAGGCACATATTAACAATTTCAAAAGGTACCTTATCATACTTTTTCAATACTTAGCAACAATATTTTTTTCAATACTTAGCAACAATATTTAAAAGCACTTATGAATCTAGCAAGACTAATTCAAATTTTATCGATATCAATACCATTCTCTTTAACTTGCGTCCTTTCATGCCGCAGTTATAAATATAGCACCCATGTCCTTTATCCCATTTTTTCCTATTAATTTAAATATCACTCTATATGACATTTATTGTAACGCTCGTGTATTGTAGGTAACTGTCGCTGATTAGTTTGATTGATTAATAAAATAGACAAGAACGACTAGATACTGTTAAATCACTAGCAATTTATACCCACTCCACTCATAATCAGATATTAAAGCAGTGTCCGTGTTGGAGCATCTAACCGTTCAATAACCCACGATTGAATCCATAACTGAACAACCGTCGGCAATAATAGAAACGAAATACCTCTAGCAAAGCAAAAGAAGGAATAATACAACGCCTTCTTCCTTGCTCCAGTGAAAAACAACATGAATGTTATGCCCACGTGCTCTGTGGTATGGGGTACAATTATATAGATGATGGACATGAGAAGCGCTGTGCCAAAAGTAAATTCACTTGAGGGGGTAGTTTTCTGAATCTGGCAAAATATTATCGTGTTAAAACTCGGTCGCTACCATCGGTCGCTAACATCGTGAGGCGGATTGTGAGCCAACAATATTATGAGTAATTCCTTAACGTATTTCCGGGTTTAGAAGTTTGGTGTCGGTATCTTCTCGTCGCTGTTCTGACATACCGGCACATCTCTTTACTTATTTCTGTTGTGATGTCTCTAAATGTTTTTCGTGATGTGCCGGTATGTCAGAAAAGCGACGAAATGACCTATAGCTAGCTTGTAAACCAAGTGATAACCATTGAGTGGCTCTGAACACCCGTAATAGGATACCTAGTTTATTGGAAGAATCTTTTCAAACGACAACCCCCTAGACATTTCTCTTGGAGGGTTTACTAAATACTTGTGTCCTCGGCGCTAAAGCGTCTCGAATCTCGTCGCTAACCGCGACTCGCTCGCCGATTCGCGGCTCTGCCGTGTACAAATACATACCAATATGTGCAAATCAATAGACCCATTGTATCTGCAACTCCGTGGGCTCTTCATCAAACAGGGAAAATATCAAACAAAAGGTGACTTGCACAATCGGCAGAATGAATGTATGACAAATTTGAAAAAAATCTTTCAGGTCAAAACTGAAATTAGTTGAAAACTTTCTCGAATGGTTAAATTGCTTCGAGCGGAATTGAGCCTAATATTTGATAGCAATTCATTCCAGGTAATTGTATTTAGATAATGGCTTCTTAGTTTGTTATTCCCCTTTTTGTTCAGATGGAGAAAAAAAAGACTTCATTTAATTTAACAAACCTTTGAAGCTAAATTATATTGCAGTATGTTGTAACTTAATTTGATATATGCCCTTACTTTGTTGATAATAGGTCTCTCAAAGTATCCGATGGTGTTTTCTCAGATAACCATCCGGCGGTTGTCGCATTGTACAATGTTATTGAGAAATTACATGCGAGTAAACATTTTATCGACAAGAAGTTATTGAATTTTAAAATGACTTGTTAATAAGAGTTGCAACGTGGTTATCCGTGAAATAAATTTACATGCCTTACATTCGACCAAAAACCAATGACATTTAAGTATTTGTTTGGTGCTATGAGCTGAATAGATCAGATTTCTTTTTTTTTTTAAATCTTTTTTGTCCTTTCATGTGCAATTTCTTTTATCCAATTTGTATACGCCGCCGATTTGGCGACGGACGAAACAAAAACAGCCTGTCCTAAAATGCATTTAAGTCTCAAGACTTATGTTCTTAAATATCACTTTGCTTGGCGTAAAGTAGATCATGAGCACCGCATGTTCAGCGGATATGAAATTATCGCATGTTAGACAAAATGGGTCAGCCTCTATTGATCCAATTATTATCAGTGAATGCGCAGTCGGAACATTAATGCAATCGATGTAAGAGGCGTCATAGTACATGAAAGATAGTTAATAGCCATGGACAAATATACCGGTTCATCGATGATTTTATTTTTACAAGTGTGGTCGTAATTGTATTTTGAAAGGATGGCATCTTGCTTAACACTTTCCACGTGGCAGGCGTCTGCAGACGACATTCCAAAATGTCACAAAATGTTTCAAAAATGTTAAAATTATTGAATAACATTACCATATTTGGAATTGCAATGAGAAACGCATTGAAATTAGTAAAAACATGCCTAGTATTGGTCAAATATTTCTTAAGATAGACTTTGAAAGATGGAAAAGGTTTCTGACAAATCTGTTTTTTACATGGTAAAACTAACAGCCGCGTGGAAAGTGTTAAGATTGAAATGAAAAGTTTTATTTGATTCTTTTACAGATTCCCTTCCGACCGTAAGCCTCGATTTTTTTTTGGCTCAACGGAGGGAGGGATATATAGGTTTTTAAATTTGTTTCCATCTGGTAGAGAACTTATCTCTTATGCCGGTTTCGATCAAACATTTTTAATTCGCAGTTTCAAATCTTCTTTGTCTTTGTGTGTACAAAAGATACAATAAGACGAGCACTTGTAACAGACGAGCACTTGTAAAACGATAATTGAAAAGAATGTAAGTAAGGCACCCACGCCTTTCGTCTGCGTCAGTACATATTAAAAGGACGTACTTATTACTGCCCTTTGTTTGTTTTGTATACCCGAAGGCTTATCGGGGATTCTAGAGACGGAAAATCAACAATATCTCCTATATTGCCCAGTCGGATTTGATTTGTTAAAGCATACCTACCGTTATTTATTCTACTTTCACACTTGATTTGATTTTAATCATAAGACTTCTTGAAACTTTAGCATTGCACATACAGTGTTCTTATCTTATATTCACGTAGGATAGATACATTATTTTATCAAGCTATTGAAATTATATCGGAAGTGTCGGGGCCTACGTCAAATCTTCAGGACAGACGAGCACTTGTAAAACGATAATTGAAAAGAATGTAAGTAAGGCAGCCAGGCCTTTCGTCTACGTCAGTATATATTGAAAGGACGTACTTATTACTGCCCGTTGTTTGGTTTGTCTACCCGGAGGCTTATCGGGGATTCCAGAAACGGAAAATCAACACTTATCCTAACATTGCCCAGTCGGATTTGATTTGTTAAAGCATACCTACCGTTATTTATCCTACTTTCACACTGATTTGATTTTAATCATAAGACTTCTTGCAACTCCAGCATTGCACATACAGTGTTGTATCTTATATTCATTTCTTCTGCGTCCGTATATTAAAAGGACGTACTTATTACTGTCTGTTGTTTGTTTTGTATACCCGGAGGCTTATCGGGGATTCTAGAAACGGAAAATCAACACTAACTCCTACATTGCCCAGTCGGATTTGATTTGGTTAAGCATACCTACCGTAATTTATTCTACTTTTACACTGATTTGAATGCAATCATAAGACTTCTTGAAACTCCAGCATTGCACATACAGTGTTGTATCTTATATTCCTTTCTTTTGCGTCCGTATATATTAAAAGGACGTACTTATTACTGTCTGTTGTTTGTTTTGTATACCCGGAGGCTTATCGGGGATTCCAGAAACGGAAAATCAACACTAACTCCTACATTGCCCAGTCGGATTTGATTTGGTTAAGCATACCTACCGTTATTTATCCTACTTTCACACTGATTTGAATGCAATCATAAGACGCCTTGAAACTTCAGCATTGTACATACAGTGTTGTATCTTATATTCATTTCTTCTGCGTCCGTATATTAAAAGGACGTACTTATTACTGCCCGTTATTTGTTTTGTATACCCGGAGGCTTATCGGGGATTCTAGAGACGGAAAATCAACACTAACTCCTACATTGCCCAGTCGGATTTGATTTGATTAAGCATACCTACCGTTATTTATCCTACTTTCACACTGATTTGAATGCAATCATAAGACTCCTTGAAATTTCAGCATTGTACATACAGTGTTGTATCTTATATACCTTTCTTCTGCGTCCGTATATATTAAAAGGACGTACTTATTACTGCCCGTTATTTGTTTTGTATTCCCGGAGGCTTATCGGGGATTCTAGAGAGGGAAAATCAACACTAACTCCTACATTGCCCAGTCGGATTTGATTTGTTTAAGCATACCTACCGTTATTTATCCTACTTTCACACTGATTTGAATGCAATCATAAGACTCCTTGAAACTTCAGCATTGCACATACAGTGTTGTATCTTATATTCCTTTCTTCTGCGTCCGTATATATTAAAAGGACGTACTTATTACTGCCCGTTATTTGTTTTGTCTACCCGGAGGCTTATCGGGGATTCCAGAAACGGAAAATCAACACTTATCCTAACATTGCCCAGTCGGATTTGATTTGTCAAAGCATACCTACCGTTATTTATCCTACTTTCACACTGATTTGATTTTAATCATAAGACTTCTTGCAACTCCAGCATTGCACATACAGTGTTGTATCTTATATTCCTTTCTTCTGCGTCCGTATATATTGAAATGACGTACTTATTACTGTCTGTTGTTTGTTTTGTATACCCGGAGGCTTATCGGGGATTCTAGAAACGGAAAATCAACACTAACTCCTACATTGCCCAGTCGGATTTGATTTGTTAAAGCATACCTACCGTTATTTATTCTACTTTCACACTTGATTTGATTGTAATCATTCTTGAAACTTCAGCATTGCACATACAGTGTTATATTTTATATTCACGTAGGATAGATACATTATTTTATCAAGCTATTGAAATTATATTGGAAGTGTTGGGGCCTACGTCAAATTTTCAAACCTCTATCCTAAGTCTTAAAGTTTATTTAATCAAGAACTGAAAATATTATGGCATCAATATATATTATTGTTGCGGGCTCTATCAAAGCTCAAAATTGGAGACAAAACTGACCTACCACCAACTACATTCCCACCTCTTAAATGTATTCTTTGTTGTCTCTGTACTGTTTACTTAAAGAATGGTATAAACAATTTGATATCGCTGTTTAAAAAATGGAAAAAAATTAAAGAGAATCGAAAGCGTGCATTAAGTTTACCAAGCATCCATTCTAACGATAATAACTATGTGAAAACCCTAGTGCTGTTGGGTTGATTATTTTTATCTTCAGGTTAAGCCAGAACCAGACAAATCAACGCGAATCCCAAATACGCAAGTTGTAGCTGATAAAACTGTTGTTGCATATTTGGTGCATCCTGTAACATTCTTGACACACTTAAAAAAAATAATGATATGTTAATGCTATTCACGAGCCGGACGCTGATAAAATCGCAAGCCGTAACGCATACATTCAGAATATAAACTAATTATTAGGGAACAGATGCATTTATACTCTATAAAAGTATCGAGACTGCATCAAGTCTCGATACATTTTTGGGCTCGATAAAATAAACATTGGCGCTAGATATCGCCATCTACACGAGGACGAGAGCCGTGCCAGTAGTCAAAACCACCCTGTGGAATGTTAACACTTTCCACGCGGCTATTATTGTTACCATTCACAAACAGATTTTTCAGAAACCTTTCACAATTTGCAAAGTCTATCTCAAGGATTACTGACCCTATACTAGGCATGTTTGTACTTATGTCAATGCATTTCTCATGGTAATTCCAAATATGGTAATGAAATTCAATAATTTTGACATTTTTGAAAATGTTTGTGACATTTTGGAATGTCGTTTGCAGCTGCCTGCCGCGTGGAAAGTGTTAAGCAAATACACCAAATATAATAATGTTTACGTTTATGACTGTCATATCGAGACTAATATCGAGGCCGTATCGAGCGACGGGACAATAATTAACTAAATACAGTAACCCGAATCTCTATTATTTACATACCGCACCACTTGTCCTTCGTTTTATTTAGACAAGGGTTATCATCTGCTCGATAAATAATCCCTTGCTCTGCTCGATACGGGTCTCCTTATGGTTACACACCACTAAATAAATATCCTATACCTACCGTGTAAAATGGGCCATAATTAAAAGCCATTTTCTCGCTTATAAAGCAACTTAAGTGTTGTGAATCCTTATGTTTTTCGATTATAAATGGAACTGTTTCATTACTGTTTCCGTCAATCTATTCAGATCTATTTAGAAATATTAGTGGCGAATCAAAGATTTATTTTACATTTATAAGACATTATTAGAAAATCAATTAGTTTTGAGAACTTTGAACAATTTTAATTTCTTTTCGAAAGAAAAAACACCCAACTAATAAACATCTCTTTAAGGGGTGTTCGCTTAAAATATCAATATTACAGCGATAAACGGAGGGTCACAAACGGACAAACGAAATGATCTATCGGTTATCTACCCGGTAACTGTCAAGTAACTGTCGGGTAACTGTCGGATGTCTTGCTGGCAAAGGCTTGATATGTATGTGTAGCTTCCAAAGTGGATGAGAGTTAATGCGAAGTGTAGGCTAGTGACTTTTGCATCGGTGAAACGGAAACTGTCTGCTTTAAAAATAGTATATCTTTTAAGGCGATACCATTGCTTTTTATTTGTCTACGTGATTATCCCCGGTTAAATAATACCTCTGGTCTTCATGCTGAAATGTTGTCTCCATTATGTGTTTCGTTTTAATTACACCAGCATGCAACAAATGAAACAAGCCGTCATCGTACGACACAACAAATAACCTTTATTCTTATTCCCAGGCTTATGATGATGTTGATCTATACCAAAAAGTTGTCAAATTAAGAGAGGTTTTTTAAGTTCATAGTGCAATTTGATGATACTTACTGAAAATGATCTTACCTTTATAATATTCTCAGCCCAACGGGATATTGCATCAAAAAATGAACATTCTTCTCTATAAACAGTTCATAGATGTTAAATAGTCTTTAATTCAATTGATTTTTAGATTCATTGCAATGTTGTGGCCTAAGTGTAACGTTTGTCTTTTAGTTAAGAATGTAGCAATGCACCACGATGCCTTGAACGCTGTTAATATTTCACACCCATTAAATATCCTATGGAATAATATTCATCTCAAATTAACCTCAAATTGTACGTAACATTTCACCCAAACGAGTGTCGGTGTATGCCACTTTGATTTCTCTTGTCGAACATTATGATACACAGTTGGTATTTGTTACCATTTTGGTTGTATATTAAGGCCCTATCATACTGTTGCATACAGAGCTAACGTGTGCCTGATGTTTTGGAAATTTGGAAGTACGTTCGCGTAAGTTGTCATTCGTTCGTGGCATATTTGTCATACGTTGTATTCGTTAGCGTTACGCTAGGGGTTCGCAGAGGTACGTTGGGGTTTATGAAAAATGTTGAGCATGTTCAAAGGTTTTAGCGGATGACAACGTAGTGATCAATACGATAAGCATTTAATGCGTACAAGTTTCGCACGTGACCCAAATATATATGTCACGAACGAATGAGAAGCTACACGAATGTACACCCAAATTTCCAAAAAGTTGGGTACACGCACCAGTGTGACGGGACCTTTACACGCGCTTTTCCACGTGAGCGTCAAGTATGGGGTCACACGGGTATCGAAAGGATCCGTTTTTGAATAACGCACACCCATAATCATCCACGCAGAATCATCTTAACAGGAGATGAACAAATCTGAGACCGTCTGACTCATACTTTTAGATTCTTTATTGATTTTTAACTTTTTACTTAGACATCTAACCCTACCTTGTCGCCTTAATTTAAAAAAATATGAATGATATCATACATAGCTACGAGATGCAACCAAAGAGTAAAATCATTTCACTCGATTCGATTTCCAAAGTGCAAGACTTCACTACCTTTTGGTTTCGAATTTATCTGGGCTAATTGAATTACGCTGTTTCACGTCTACTACCCAATGAATGTGCTTCAACACTTGAACAAGCGATATTCTTTTCAATGTCGTTCGTGCTTAATGGCATGATTTCTTATTTAATTGTATTCATGGTGTTCCAAATACGCTCTTGCACAAATATATAAGCGTTTTAAGAATAGAGTACCAAGGTCATGTTGGCCTGATTATCGCTATGAAAAGCGAGTTCTGTCGTGGCTACACCGTTGGTGTTAGCATTATAAAGCAATCACAATATGATTTCTTGTAATGTTTTTAATTTCTACCAAGTGCCTCGCGCAAAACAGTTAATTGTATTGGATTTCTTTATTTTTTTGTCTGCGTTACAATTTTGAATTGGTTTGCGCTGACACTTAGTAGGAGATCCAGAGACAGGAAAATCAGCTTTGATCTCAATATACCCGGCTTGAATTTTATTTTATAACTCATATTTTACATTAAATTATGTACAAATACCGGTGTATTGAGCACGCAACATTAGAGTGGTGTGCTAATATAATCAAAAATACATTTTATCATTTTATGTCCCCAGAGTAACACTTTTT
This sequence comes from Ophiura sarsii, assembly GCA_035610835.1. Taxonomy (NCBI): domain Eukaryota; kingdom Metazoa; phylum Echinodermata; class Ophiuroidea; order Amphilepidida; family Ophiuridae; genus Ophiura; species Ophiura sarsii. The sequence continues at coordinate 8,349,376 of CM069442.1, read as the reverse complement.
ATTCTACTTCCGTTCGTAAATAATGTGTTGAAAATCCTCTTTCTTATAATTACGAAGGGGTATCACAAAATTCTTGAAAATCACCCAGAAGTGAAGGAGCTATATCGATTTTTTTTTTCAGTGTAATCACTGGTCCTTAAAACAGTATGGTGCAAAAGGGTCTCATAAGTATGTTTACTTTCTTTACAGGTGGCGCTAGATGGCAAGGCCATGTAACTCAATGACGTCTTTAAACGGTGCTGTGTACATGGTAAATTATAACGGTCAAATAACTGATTCTTGTGGGACGCCTTCCAGAAGAATATTAGGTTTAGAATTTGTTTTAAATTTTGTCATTTGTCACTCGTAAGTATCAATCTGTAAATGACAAATTTAATAAGTCTCATACTTATCTGGAAGGCGTCCCACAAGGATCAGTTATTGGACCCTTATAATTTACCATGTACATAGCACCGTTTATTTACATGGCCTTGGCATATAACGCCACCTGTAAAGAAAGTAAACATACTTACGAGACTATTTTTGCACCATAATGTGTTTAAGGACCAGCGTTTACACTGACAAAATTTAATCAGTATAGCTCCTTCACTTCTGGGTGATTTCAAGAACTTTTTGATACCCCCTCGTATATTGCACAAGGATAGTTTCAAAAAGCTTTAGTATTACGCATCAACTCATGATTAACCATGCACTTCTTTCTTTGTCTCTTTTTTTTCTGTTGCAGATCGTAAAAATGTTCGCCACTGTCGTCCTTCTTTTCGCCGTGTGCTACTTACCTATTCAGACATTTGCAGTCATACAGGACGTATTCCCCGAGATACGATGTTTTCACTACATCAAAATGCTCTATCTAATGTCAATAATGATTGCAATGAGTAACTGTGTATACAACCCTTTCATCTACTGTTGGATGAACGCTAAATTCAGGAACGGTTTCAGATCGGTATTTCGATGTATGGGCACCGATGTGCATTATCATTCCGGCGAGTTACGGAGTTCATTTCGCTCAGGGCCTCTCAAACGCCAAAGTACAATGCCAACACAAACCTAGTATGAGATTACTTCCAACATGGCTATTGCTGTTGTTATGTCGGCTATATCTTGCCTCACGTCCCGTACGGAATAAACCGTGTATAGCAACATCGTATTTTAATTGGTTTGAGCATGCGCACTTGAGTTACGAGACGTCTAGCAAGATATTGCAGTTATGTCTACACCGGCTTAAAGTTACCAGTCTCGACCATGGTTTACGGATCAGGTTACTCATTTTTCTGTGAAATTATTTATTTTAATATTACGCTATGATGAATACATCATAGACCAATTAGTCTTTGGCCTATTTGTTGCATATATTTGTCAATATTGTCAATGTAACGATTAAAAAGAATTTATCTTTCGTTAGAGTATCTGGTGCACTTACATGTTCACACATTGAGGGGAAATGCACATTTCTCGAACCTGTGACCGTGTCCCTCTAGATTTACCCTTTGATCCCTAACCCACTAAATAAAAAATGATTGTACATCATAATCACCAAAGATTTTATGTACAGGTGCAGGATGATTTCATCTACATGTATATGTAGATTATATGTAGTGACAGCAAACCACCATGGCAATAAGAAGTAACAATGTCTCTTGGTAAGAAAGCACTGCAAAACAAGTACGTATGGCTCATTCGTATAAGTGACTTGTACGTAAAACTTACACAAATGTCTAACGTACAAGTCATTCATACGTAGAAGCCATATGTACTAGTTTTGCATTGTGGCCTAGTAACTTACCTGTTTTATGGAAACTATGGGTAGATTTACCTTAAAGGGGGACTTAAGGACGTTTTTTTGGAATTTTGTGAGTGCTGTTATTATTGAACTATTAATCAAATGCATATAAATGTATACATTTTTGGATGGGATTTGGGTCAGAGAATCCATATTTGGCATCAATTTTGACCAAAAGTGTTTGTTTTATTAAAATCAAATCACTTTTTTGACCAATTTGTTTTGGGACAAGCTAACAAAATTATTTTTGAGTAAAAAATGTCCAAAATTGCTTGATTATACTTTTATCACACTAACCTGGGGACAATTTTCTCATTTTTTCTCCTAAAGCCGTATTATGAAATTTTGACCAGAAATGGCCAAAAGTTTATGAGAGAATCGTCCCTAGATAAGTGACATAACATTAGAATCAAGCAATTAGGGGTATTTTTTACTCAAAAATGGATACTTTTGTATTCATTTGATTAATAAATCAAAAACTTTCTTGAGTCCCTCCTTAAAAGATCCCTTTAATTACCTGCAGATCGTTCTTTTTACGCTTTACTGCTCTGATAGTCGGTGCAAATATAAAACATGTAGTAGTAATATTAAGCAGGTGTACAAAATGACACAAGGAGTGATTAAGCGCTAGAAACAGTTATATAGAATAATCATTAGGAAATATCAGGTGATCCCAGAGAAGATATTTTCATTGTATTTCTAAAGATACTGGTGCTTTAAAAATCTATAACGTAAACTGATGTCTTATTTGTATCTGTATGCATATATAACATGGGGAAAACCCTACGCAAACGACGAAATTATGAATCTAGGGCTAGGGGGGGATCAGTGGCGTAGCTAGGTGTTTTTTCAGGGGGGGGCAAGATTTCTAAAATTTTCGTAAAAGGTTGCCCCAACATTTTTCCAAGTCAGTCACCTCGTGAATTTCAAGTGGGGGGGGGGGGGGGGAGGGGGGGGGGGGGGGTTAAGTCAAAAAAATTCGCACGGTCAAAAAGGTTCGCACGGACACAAAACACTATATCCAAAGAGAGGGGAGGGGGCACAAAGGGGGGCGGGGGCACAAAAACGTTCTGTCAGGGGGGGCAACTGCCCCCCTGCCCCCCTCTGAGCTACGCCACTAGGGGGATCTAACAATTTGACACATTTTTTTCTTCTTTTGTGTTGAACATTTGGTGAGACATTTTGAATAATAGTGACACCTTTTTGTAATGTTGATAATTTGTGAGGATTTTGTTATACAATTTTGATCCTTTTTTTTGAAATATAATTCGGTGTGCTGCGCTTTCGCTAGCAGTTTTCCATACTATTTAGATGATCAAATGTATATTATTGAGAATCGATCACTGATCTTTAATTAGCCGGTAAAAATCAGCATTATAACAAATCCGCTTCAGAACCATCAAATCTTAGAGATTCTTTTTGAAAGATATAAGCACATGGACATTTTGACAAGGGATTTATTTTATATTATTACAGTAAAAAGCAGCCAGATGATCTTAGCTTTCCACAAAATATACTATGTCTTCACAAGAAAATAATACATATTTGTTAAAAACAATTATCATAATTATATATATCCCAAAATATAGCGCCCTCTATACGGCATAAACCACAATATATATTTAGCTTTATTTCGTGAATAATAGACTATCCAATATTTCGCGTTTAAGCTATATAGTTGGTTTGGCCATTGGTTGTGCCATCCTTAATTGTACCTCCCCAACAACCAGCCCCTGAATTTCTTTGACCTAAAAATACTAAAGTATATTCTTTCCATGGTGTCCGAATCTTAGGATGTGTTACTATACTTCTGTTCCTTATCGATATAGAAGGGCGCTGTATTTGACACATCTGTAGTACGGAAAATAAAGGCGCGGAAAAGGTTTCAAATAATACAAAAAGTAATTAATTTAACCTGAATTGGCTTGACATTGACTTGACCTGATTAGATTTAACTTGATTGGACTACTGGCCTTAACTTTATTTGACATCACTTGTCATGATTTGACTTCACTAGACTTGGTGTGCTTTTAAAGACTAATCTTGAATAGACTTTAAGACTTCTTTTACGATCCAATCACTAACTAACTCGACATAATGATGGAACTTTTTTTACTCACACGAATTGACAGTCAGCCAGTTTCGACTCCTTTTCAATAACTGCTTACAACGTAAATCAAGTCATTTAGATGTTTTTGTCAGGAAGAAGGTCAAACAAATTTGGACTTGACCCTGGCTCTGGCCAATCCGACTAGTTATCCAAATACGACTTTACTTTACATGCCTTGACATAAAGACTTGATTTAAGGGCTTGAATTCCAATGTAATGACTTGTTGACTCGATTTGACCAGTAAAATACAATATGCAGTATAGATGTCCTTTTGAAAAGACTCATGTTGAGTACAAGTTTGTATCCAACTCTGACGTGAAATAACTCGACCTGACACAGACCACCCGTCACTACAATGAATAACGTAATTTTCGATTGAAAAACGGACTAGTAATGAGCAAATAGCTTGAAAAGACATGAGCTGTCTCACAGGTTTGAAACGACTTGACCTGACTACAAAATGGCATGACACGAAACGCCACCGACACGAAATGAGAGAAGTTTGAAATATGGCTCGACACGACATGAACATTCCTCAACGTGAAATTAGCAATTAAAGGTGATAAATTGACATGACCATGAACTGCCTGAACAGTAGTCTACTGAAGTATACCCTTATAGGTACTGATAGAGGGCTCACTCACTGTAACTGCTCCAAATCAGACGGCTCCCCATCCTCTATCCTTACCCGAGAAAAAGGGTGGTCGGTTCTCGGATGGGAGCGGATTTCGGCAAGGCGAAGTATCAGAGGGTGTTGTTTGATTGTGTGACAGTGTAATTATACACGGTATTCGAAGTCGACTACCTGAACAGTGACGAATTGGCTAGCTGGAAAATGACTCGACATAACATGACTGTTCATATACATGACTTCAGCTGTCTAGTAGGGGAATTGATATGACATTGTCTGACTTGTTGATCTTGAAAATGATTTGATACGACATGAGCTAGCTTATTTTTGACTCGAGTAAACATAGGTCGCACAGAAGGTGACACGACATAAATCGCTTAAATACATTGGGAATGATGTTCTAAACAATATGAGCTGAAAAACGTCGAGACGACATAAGCTCACCTAAAATGTGACACTCGACACGTCATGGGTGGTATAAAAGGATTAAAATGGCGCGAGCCGTTTAGAAAGTGTCACATATTTAACGACATAAGCCGCTGGGATAGACTTTGGAAGACAGAGGTTGACTTGAATGTGAGTCTTTAGCAGGACTCGAATTGTCTCAAAGATATAACATGACATGAGCTAGTCAGGAAATAGACTCAACACAACATGAGCGTCTAGATGGAAAGTAACACGACCGATGTAGACAGTGTTTTGACACAACGTGACCTATCTAGAGAGTGACTCGACATGACTATCAAAACTGGTTTGATATCATATGACCTATTTATCAATAGACTTGACACGACAGTTTATAGCTAAAAATGACTCGACTCGACTAAACCTATCGCGCATCAGACTGTATATGACATGATATGGGCTACTTAAAAAGTGCAATAACAAGACATGACATATTCAAAACTGCTACCTCACAACATCAGCTGTCTCACAAATATGTTTATATACATGACCCTTCTGAAACTACTCATGACACGACTAGGGTTGCCAAATAGTAAGTAACACAACCTTAATGTTTGGGAAAGTGCAAAACACAACATAAACCATCGGGAAGTGACTCGACATAACACGAACTGTTATAAAATAACTCGACATGACATGAGCTCTCAGACATGACTCGACATATCACGGATTTCGGGAAACTAACTAAATACGACATTAACCGTCTTCAACATAACTCGCCATGACATGAGTTGTCTAAATGTGACTTGACACATCAGCATGATTATGAGTTGTCGAAAAAGGACCTGATTTTCTAAAAAGTAGCTCAACACGACATAAATCTCTCTTGAGTTGATTTTAGTTGATTTTCCTGATAATTACTTAATTTGACTGAAATTGTCAAGAAAATGAGTTGAAATACACATTGATTGATGCACTGACATTCCCAATAACTCAACTTGACTTTATGACTTGACCACCCCCATAACTCGATTTTCGACAGTATACCAAATAAGTTATAATCAACCGGTTATTAACACTTTCCACGCGGACATTAGTTTTACCATATACAAAACAGATTTTTCAGAAACTGTTCACAACTTTCAAAATATGATCCACAGTTGACTCATCATAATACCTGAGTAATAAGTTACAATAAATGCCTTTGATATTAACTATAAGAAAGAAAGTGTCTTGACTTGCCTTGACTAATGACGCAACTACTTATCGACTCGATGATTGTTCATTCGTCTAACAATAGAGTTCAATCAACGTTTTATCCATGACAATGACATAACATATCTTCTTCAAATGACTCAAATTGACCCCGTGACTCAACTCAATCTAACAAAAACGTCATTTGACTTGACTTGAAATAATTTTATAGATTGCCAGGACCGCCGAAATGACTCCATGTACTCGATTGAGTTGATTGGTACCTCGTTAAGTGTTGACTCGAGCAAATGTCTATGACATAACAAACGATAGTAGGGCCTACGTTTATACTCACGTCGTTGGTGATTGCGCGGCGCAGGCAAATAACAATTACCCATTGACGAGTGTATTAACGGGTTGTTATTGGGTTGTCTCGACCAAAATGGTTAATTTACTAAAATAAATGTTGTCATATAAATATGACAGATAATTTTGATTTGACCAATACCATCAGAAAACCTTATGAAAATGTCTCGACATGACCTGCTATTACTGATGAACCATTTTGGAACTCTACTGTTAGTGAAAATCAGTGGTCGACATTTTACCTTGACTAGAATTAATCCACATCTTAGGCGCTACATATACGAAATCTAATTGGATAGGACGTTCCCACAGATTTATCAGTTATGTCGTTCTCGAACGGTCCTAAAGATTTATAAATCATCGTAATGTGACTTGATTTATAAATCATCGTAATGTGACTTGATTTATAAATCATCGTAATGTGACTTGATTCCGTGAATATCTCAATGAAACAATGACTCGACAGGACATTTGACAACTATTGCATTTTATCTTCCACTGATCACTCGACCAATAATGACTCCTCTACTGATGGATCGACCCCTTATGATTCGTCAACATGTACTAATGACTTGTTAATCTCGACCAATGAGGACACGAACACTAACGACTCGACAACTGATGGCTTGAACGCTAATGACTCAACCACTGATGACGCCTCTACTGATGATTCGACCCATTATGACTCGCCTATGACTAATGACTAGACTACCTTGACCGCTGAGAACACAACCACTATCGACCACTGATGGCTCGACCACTGATGACTTGTTTACCCTTTACTAGACCACTATTACCTCTCTTATGCTTGTTTTTCGACCGAACGCAAATACTATTCGACCGAAGTGAATAAACAACACAACTCGACTTAACCCGATATTGATCTACAAAATTGACTTGCAAATGTTTAGTCTTGTGCATCGAGTGCTTGACTTTCATCGCTTTGAATTACTTTGAATGGCACCTCATTATATCACTACAAGCCACATAATAGCACACCACATCACCTCACATCACATCACATCACATCACATCACATCACATCACATCACATCACATCACATCACATCACATCACATCACATCACATCACATCACATCACATCACATCACATCACATCACATCACATCACATCACATCACATCACATCACATCACATCACATCACATCACATCACATCACATCACATCACATCACAGCACAGCACATCACATCACATCACAGCATATCACAGCACAGCATATCACAGCACAGCACAGCACAGCACAGCGCATCACATCACATCACATCACATCACATCACATCACATCACATCACATCGCATCACATCACATCACATCACATCACATCACATCACATCACATCACATCACATCACATCACATCACATCACATCACATCACATCACATCACAGCATATCACAGCACAGCATATCACAGCACAGCACAGCACAGCACAGCGCATCCCGACGCGACGCGACGCAACGCAACGCAACACTACACAAAACAACACAGCAACACAATACGCTACACAACACAACACAGCACAGCACATCACATTACAAACACAGCACAGCACAATCAACAGCACATCACATCACAACGTACCATATCGTACCACATCACAATTCATCGCATCACATTACAACATAATACCACACCACTTCACCTCACATCACATCACATCACATCACACATCATATATACTCAATTGATAATTACTTTTTTTTAATAAACCGGTTTTGTTAACTTTTTGTCACACAGACTGCTGTATCAATATAACATATTTTCAAAATAGTTAAAAAACAATGAGTTAATAATATTTAATTTCAACATTTGTTTCATCTTAGTTTATTTTCATGGAAATCACCACGTCCTTACTGATTGATGAATAAGCTTATTAGAGAATAAAAGATTCTCCATCTTTTGTTGTCTTTCTAATGCATTTTTAACCTTTAAATAATAAAGAGAAATAACTGGGGAAATTGATCATAATACTTTAATAATACAAATTTCACCAAACCTTTTTGAAAAATCGACGCAACCTGATGCATGATGACGTCATAGCCATCCATTGGGGCCTGACAAGGGATGTCAGAAATAGTGCGGGGTCCAATTAAAATGACTGAATAAAGTTATTACCATATCAAACCACACCCACAGCATTAGAAAACAACATAAGCTCCGGGTATTGTAATGTTATCGTTTGCCGGGACGCGACTTTTTACTCTTTCTGCAACCATCGGGGGCACATCATTAGCATTACAATGTAGGGTGCTACATACAGTATTTATAATAGCACCACTTTCGATGTTATTATTCGTTATTTGTTGTCACCATTTTCATCATCACACCAATGATATGAATTGCTATATCGACCTGTTGAGAATGTGACATGTTGATCGGTTCCATGGACCGGGGTTTTTTTCTTCAAAAGTATTAATTTGATATTAGAGAATTGCACTCACCATAAAGCCAGCTGAGATTCATATGCATATTAAATTATAATAAAAACAATTGTACATTCTATAAACCGCTATTAAACACAACAGGTCAATACATTATATTGTATTATAAGATTTTAAAAATATTTTCAAATAATAAACATAGCATTTAACTGTAAATGACATAGTATAGATTATGAGTACTGAACAAAATATTGATATATGTTGTACTGTACCAGCATGCATCAGATTGGTGCCTTGAAAATACGAAAGGAATTGGGTCTTGTACAGCGTGTTCCAAACAAATTCGGTCCGAAAAGGGGAGCTCTGATAAGTTTTGAAGTGAAGCAACCCACTCCTTTATGTTTAGGAACCTGAGCCAGGTAGAGCAGTGAATTGTGAGACAAATACATTGGTAAGTTTTTGAGATATGCGCAATGGCGTATAAGCCAGTTAATAATAATTTCCTCCCAAATTGACTGAAAATAATTCATCCATTAAATAAAGGTAAATTTTTACTTCATTCGCTCTTGGAGCAAGCCAACAGAATTGTATCATAGCCATACCTCTTTAGGTAAAAAAGACTGCTGAAACCCTTGGCCCTTTTTTCTCGTGCTGTGTATTGGAAATGAGACTTTTGAAAATATGATTTTTTTCTTTAAATGGTGCTAATCATGGTTTATCTTTGTTTTTAGGGGGCAAATTTGGTATCAAATTATGCCTAAAAGATTCATCTAAATGCATATCTAGCCTGTTTGGACAAAAAAAAATTGAATGTTACTCAAAATGACATAAACAAAGTGGTATTCTTTCTTTTGTTGAACCCTTTATAAAGAAGACATTCACATGAATTACCAAATCGTTAGCTTGCCAGTTTTTGGACCGACATTTTGGGGGACACGCTGTATGTAGCATCATGTATTATATTGATTTATGTACTTTTTATTTTTGCAAAATGATGTAGATTATCAAAGTGTAGATATCATAATTATGTGATGGGCTAGAATGAAATAAAATAACCAACAGTCCAGGTGATCTGTAAAACGAGTGAGTGTGATTCTTTTAATTAATAATAAATAATAATAATAACACGGCATTTATAATGCGCCTTTGCCAAAGGATACAAAGCGCAACGACAACAAAAACAATACAAACAAGGGAAAGAGCAGAAATTAGGAGAAGAGGTGTGTTTTAAGAAGGGATTTGAACCCTGTGACTGTAGGAGCACAACGAATATGTACTGGAATCTTGTTCCATTGAAAAGGAGCAGTCACTGCTCATAGCCCTATCCCCAGCACACTTGTTAGTCTTAGGAACCCTAAGGTTCAGGCCGTGGTCCGATCTTGTGGTAACAGAGCCATCACGGGGTCTCTTTACAATGAGGCACTCATCGATATACCGGGGACAGAGTCCATTTAGTGACTTATAGACATAGAGCAAAGTTTTGAACTTGATACGGTCCTTAACGCGAAGCCAATGAAGTTTCCGCAACAGAGGGTTGATAGAGGTACGTCTCGGTGTCAGGAAAACAAGGCGAGCACACTTATTTTGGATCCTTTGTATTCGATCGACGTCCTTTTGCGCAATATTGTTAAACAAAATGTTGCAATAATCAAGGCGAGATAAAATCATTGCTCTAACTATGTTAGCGCACGCCTCTTGATCAATATACTTGCGAATCCTGTATAAATTTCGGATTTGCCAGTTGATGTTTTTGCAAAGTTTGGTGATATGCTGGTCCATATTCAATTTATAGTCGAAAACAAATCCTAAGTTTCGCACAGTGGACGATTGCGGAATTAATTAGTGTTGTTTACAAGGCCAAAAGAGTTCCGATAAAAATCAGCAAGGTGTCATCTCCCCTCTCCATATTCACCTTGGATGCTTGGTGAACCAGGCACAGATGGGTCTATAAATTATTGTAGATTGAACCAACAATATTCCATTAACAGTATTATTTCAACTGCTGTGGTGACCGGAGTAGAATCCGGTAAACGCGTGGAGAGAAAAAAATCAATGTCAATTGGTAACCAGGTCGGTTTGAAATTCTCTTCCAATAAGCGTAGTACAGGAATAGCAATATTGGTGGGAATTTGTTAAACGACTGTACGTTCCATGACAAATAATAATGAAAGTGTTCACGAATGTTGATACGAAAACACTTTGACTTACTGCAGTGTTTAGTGTAATTTGCGACCTCTTAATACAATATGTGTTAAACTAAAAGTCCGACGTAACCTATATTACGAGTACCCGTCGTAAAAGTGTATCTCACAATTTATATCTCAATTTGAAGTTTAGGTCTAATCCATTGATGGTTCGATTAACGGGTAACGGTTAACTTCAAGATGCTCATAGGTTGTCTTACAACCGGCATGGCAATTTCCAGACTTTTGAATATTATAATTCACACAATCTTATTAATCTGTATTGTTATGGTGTACTTGTATTAAAGTTACTCCTGCTTGCAGTTTTATCAAAGTACATGCTTGCTTTTGGAATGGACCTACGGCACATATTCTTCTGACCACATTCCGACATACGCGGGCGCACTCAGATTAGCCCAACGCGCATGCTTGAAAATTCACAGAAATCCGGTATCCAATCAGCGCCGTTAGGTCGAGCTTACGTGTTGTGCAGATTTAGATGCGCAAAACGGGTGAGGTTGACCTTGCGTCCATTGTTATTACAAAGAGGAATAGTAGTTTATAGTTTTATGTAATTACTTAAGTATACAACTAAAACGTTGGTTACTTACGTTGAAAGCAACTAGTTAATTCGTAGACAATGTTGATTTCCCTGTCCCCGGAATTCCTAACAAGTGTCAACGCAGACTACGACAAAAATGCAATGCGATTAGGATTGAAGTTGTAATCTTAATAGTTTGACTCACTCTGTATTAGAGTAGCAATAACTAACTGCTGTTATCCTCGCGTATGTCGTAACACTTTCCACGGGGCTATTGGTTTTACAATGTACAAAACAGAATTTTTTCTTCTTCAGAAACCTGTCCCAACTTTCAAAATCTGATCTCAAGAATTACTGAACCAATATTAAGCATGTTTGTATTTTATTTTAATGCATTTCTTTTGGTGATTCCAAAGTGATGCGATTCAATAATTTTCATATTTTTAAAACATTTCTCGAAATTTTAGAACTGTTGTATGCAGACGCGTGCCGCGCGGAAAGTGTTAAGAACAACATACATACATCGGTATCTAGGGTACTAAATTGTATAATATCGTTAAATAAAATTGCCACGTCTTTAAACCACACTGTTTTTAATCTGAACCACAGTCATTCCTTCCTTTGATGTTCAATCTAATCACAGTTGAGTAGGCCCACTTGATAAAAATAATTACGTTATACGTGATTAAAACAAGTCAGGGGTATTATAATATCCAAACGTTTGATAAAAACAAAAAATAATGTACGGGGTGTTGATATCAATGAGCTAGCATTTTTCCAACTCAGTAAAGCCATCAATATAGATGGGGTTACAGCAATGTTTATCAACACAAGCAACGGTCGCAGGGACTGGACTGTCGATACATGCGTGAGGGAACAGCATATGAACACAGCACTGTCCACTTTGCCTTATTGCCCTTTATAATGCTTTGGCGCGAGTTTTAAAAGCATGAGTCCTAAACAAAACAGGATTCGCGCGCACACCTCCGGGCAAAGAACAAGGGCAACTGCCGACCAAATTCCTGGCATAACGTCACATGTCACTTCATCTATACATTGTGTTTTTAAAGACACCACGGCGGCTCTCCTTTACGTTGAAGCACAATCAATGTTGCCTATACTGAATAATCACTTACAAAAACTCCTGGATATAACACAAACATGTATCGAATGACGTACGCATATGTTGCATTGGCACGATTTCCTGTGAAGCCAAATTTGTTTAACATGTTCACATGTGTCTAAATATTGAAGAGGAATCAGTCGTAAATGCGTATGTAATTGTCGTAAACACTTGTACCAATGCTTTTAAAATTTCACAACGGATAAGTCAGTTTGCGCACAACCTGGACGCGCAGCAAGAAGGGTCAACCACGAGCATGGGATACTAATAAATCGATTGTGTTTTAATTTGCGTTTTTATCACTTTTTTATCATTACGAAAACGAAATCAAGCCCCTTTAATAACATATCTCATAAACATCAATTTAACGCTTTCAACGCGGCAGGCGTCTGCAGACGACATTCCAAAATTTCACAAAATGTTTCAAAAATGTCAAAATAATTGAATATCATTAACATATTTGGAATCAACATGAGAAATGCATCAACATAAGTACAAACATCCCTATTATGATTCAGTAATTCTTGAGATACATTTTGGAAAATTGAAAAAAACAGTTTTGAAAAATGTGTTTTGCATTTGGTAAAAGTGAATAGCCGCGTGGAAAGTGTTAAGGACATCATCTGCTTCCGATAAAACGGAGACAATTCTATCACGCGTCAAAATCACATTCATCAGCGTTGTCAATGGCCGTTATCGAGAGGTTTATTGTCCGCTCGGAGATTAGTTCATCGAAAACTGATATAAATGAAAAAGAAATAATTGAACTGTCGCAGTATGATATAGTATAGCTGTCGTACGGCAATATTACGGTGAGTTATCGGTTTGATGGTGTAATCAGTCACAAAAGACTCTGTTCACTAGCCGTCCATTTTTTTTTCAACAATGTGTTATGCCAGCTTATGTAAGAAAGCGATAATGAAATCTGGAAGTATAGATGAGGTGACCGTTGTTTACATCAGTAGTGTTTACAAATTGATTAGCGCCTGGTCAAATGACATGCTAAAGGTACTAGTCCATGACTACTCCATACATACTATTCGAAAGCAAAACACACATCACTGAGCGCCAATTTTAAAAGCACATGCAGGGCAACCAGATTTAGTACCTGGTCTCTCACTGTGCTTAGGGATGCAGACAATGACTACTGCACTATTACACCGTAAGCATTGTAAGTAATGATCAATCAAGTGTGAATTAAAGCACATACCCTATAGGTGCGCACGCATACTGCCGGGCACAACGTCACCGGTCACACCATCTATAGTACTTCATGTTTTATGATCATCTTTATGTTCATGATACACGGGTTTTGTGGGGATGTTTTTGCTACTGAATGCTCGGTGACCATACTACTCAAGTTTTTGACAGGTTACCGTTTGTATAAAGATAGTATACTTTACAAATTGCTGTATTAAACACTTTTCTTTAAAGCGTACTTTACGTGTGTGCTACATGTAGGTATTTGGATATAACGTAACTATCGTCTGTTCAACGTAAGATGGAACATCACTGCAAAATATTATGATGCAAAATTAATAGACAGTAACAAAGATCGTGCCTTATGACATGACGAATAAACTATAAGACTTAAAGTCTGTTCTAGTGTAACATGGACAGGATTAAGATGACCTTTCACATTGCAAAATAAGTGTATATCATAAAAGGTCATGTTCCATCTTATGTTGGATGAACTATAGTCAGGTGTATTCAATTAGTCCAAACGAGTGCTCACTAGTAAGTATTGATAAACTCGTACTCCTCCAACATGTTCAACAAGTATTTCAATCCACATCAGGATAAGGACACATATTACAAATAAATTGAGTAAAGTTGAATTAACCCTAACCCAAAAAATGCTAAAAAATACTACTTCTAACCACATGTGCTGACGTTTTCGATGATGCAATCAACCGAGCTTAGAGAGTGAGCGCGGTATACATGTATGGGTTAACAACAATGTTTATCAACAAAAGCAACGGTCGAAGTGACAGGACTGTCGATACATGATTGAGGGAAGAGCATATGACTACAACACTGTCCACTATGCCTTATTGCCCTTTATAATGCTTTGGCGCGAGTTTTAAAAAACGGGTCTCAAACAAAACAGGATGCGCGCGCACACCGCCGGGCAAAGAACAATGGGAACTGCCGACCAAATGCCCGGCATGACGTCACATGTCACCTCATCTGTCCTGCGCGAACGAGTATTATGAGGGTCGTGGTTAAGTGGGTGGGACGACGGGCCGATGGGCGGAGGATCATCGGCCGGTCCCCGGGGATTTAGCTGGAATTTTCTATCCCAAAATTGTGATCCCGTTTGAAAACCCGGTTAACGGAGATTTCTAAATTCCGCTTCATTGCTTTATAAAATGATGGTACATCAAAACGAGATGGCAACACTACGGTTTAACATCTCTAGAACAACTTGATATATGCGTCAAGCCGTGTCAGTGATAGAGAAACATGAAATTAAATTTAGTCGGGAAAATAACTATACCATATACCCTTAAGGAACCCGATACCGAGTCATTTCATTACGCAATAAAAAAAATTAGATTTGCTGTTATCGCGGGTTTATTGCGCGCTAGGAGATTATTTCACCGATGAATGAAAACGTAAGCCTGTATTTGATTTCAGATATATAATATCATACCTGTTGTGTAAGAATATTATATTATTCGTAATTTATCGCTCTGAGAGTGTAATCAGACAATATTGCCTCTATTCACTGGTCGTCGTTTTTTGCCATCATGTTTCTTAGTCCGTCTCTTACACGATGGCGAAAGTGATAGCCAACAATGGCACACATAGATATCATGTTAACTTCGGGTATCGTGTTCTGGGCTCTTCGAACAATTGAAATATTTTAGAAAGCATAACTTAACTTATTCAGCGTGAGTGTTTGAAGTTTAGGTCGCGTAAGTGTTTGATATGCTATCAGATGACCGTTTAGAATAGCGTGCTTTCAGACTTTCAACACCAAATCATTTTCAAACGACAAGGTTTGAATGAGTTTGCATACAGTGAAAAGACGCTCGCGTATCAATAGTGATGGACTTGATAAGACACTTTTTTATTATTGCAAGATCAATTTGCACTGCGGCCGGTGGCAGCTCTGTTCTCTAGACTGGGTTCCCGCGTCCTTCTATTAGGCGCCATCTTTAAGAATGTTGGACTAAATCGAAAACCCTCTTAAAGGTGCGTTCATACATACTACCGTCGTTGCGCATCGGCGGACGTCAGTGGGCTTCGGTGCGCGAGTTGAAGCAATGTCAACTTTTCCGCCGACGTCGGCCGATGCGCAACGACAGGAGTATGAACACGTCTTTAGGGGCCGTGTGTAAATTGTGAAGACAGGGAGGATTCACTCTATTTTTTTCTCCACAGCAGAGAGCATCTACATATACATGATCCAGCGTTTTAGGAATCCAAATGATCCATACATCATTGAAATAAAATTTCCTTCAATAAAGCAATCGCTACTTTGAGGATAATGTTTTTCTCTTTTTACGAATACTTATTCTATCCGCGTTCTACTACCGGCTATTCTCAAATGGCCATACGTCGAACACATTATCAATAGGCATGATAATACTTGGCCCCTGAGAGCAGCTTCATCCATTTAAACATCTAATTGTTGTGTGTACTTATTCTGTTTCTACAATACACAAAATCATTCCCACCTGTGCGATCAATACGGGGGTTTTCCCTCATTTCCCCCGCAAGTGTAACGCTTACTTAATTATAATCTCTCCGTCCTTTTTTCACACACATTTCAAAACTTGTCCGCTTACTTGATCAAAGGCGTGTTTACTCTCGGATCGACATTGATTACCAATACTATACAGATAGGATTTCATTCAATTCATAAATAGTATTTTTCATCAAAAGTTGACCGTTTCTCATTCGCATGCCATCCATTGTGTATAATTCGTTACGAGTTTGTAAAGATATTATTACAAATCTTGACGATTTCATTTCCGTATTTTATTGACCTTACCAGATATTTCTCTGTAAATATAAAAGTGTTCACAAAGAAATCAGTAGCAACGTCAAAGTAGCTTTACATGTTTGCCGAATATTGCAACCGAAAGGCAAAACATTGTTCAAATGTCCGACCACAAAAACAAGCGAAGGAGTCATTTCATCCTTTAAGACGTAAGCAATTCAGGTTGTTTACATTTCCCTTGAATTGCATAGAGATTAACCATGCAACGGATTAGCGGGAATAATGACTGTGTTGGGGAATAATGACTGTGTTTTAAGATTTTCAGAAAGAAGACACACCTGTTTCATGATATCCAGGCCAATCTGATAACACGGTTTATGCAATAGAATGGACGTCATACATAAATTCAATGTAGAATAAGCCGGGTGCGATTTCCCTTTGTAGTCCGTTGGGCGTGGCTACGTGGAAAACCTTTATTCAGCACAGACTTTTATTGATAATGGTCATTTCGAATTGCATAATGGTTCAATACATTGCATAATGGTTCAATACATTGCATAATGGTTCAATACATTGCAAAATGGTTCAATACATTGCATAATGGTTCAATACATTGCACAATGGTTCAATACGTTGCATAATGGTTCAATACATTGCATAATGGTTCAATATATTGCATAATGGCTCAATACATTGCATAATGGTTCAATACATTGCATAATGGTTAAATACATTGCATAATGGTTCAATACATTGCATAATGGTTCAATACATTGCATAATATATTTAAGTTAAGGTCATGTTTTTCTAACCTGGGCTACATTAACCCGGGGCTACCTTGATAACTTCAATTTCCCTTAAAGTAAAATGTTGAAACCTAGACAAAAACGAATTTGTGACATGGTTCATCCTACTTCGTTAATTATATTTGAAAATTAGTTGATTAGCTTAATTGATACTTTAAGTAAATGATGTAAAGCATTTTTACATTACTTAGAACTAAACTGACATAAAACTAAGGAATTAGACAGCTCTATAACAGGACCACGCTCCATTTTCACCCATAATTGGACAGTTATCTCCTCCTCTTCCACCCCCTCCTCCTCCACTCCCTCCTTCTCCACTCCATCCTTCTCCACTCCCTCATCCACCCTAATTATGCTTAACAAGCTGTATTAATTAAAATCAAAGGTGATAACCAAATTCTCTCTTCAAATTATTAAAGGGTATAAAATTACCTTTAAAATAAGCCCAAAGAAAAGTCAATCTCATAGAGGGTTACACAAATACAATAGCCTAAAGACAAGACAACAAATAATTAAAATGTAACAAAACCACCTTTTGGGGGTGCCGAGGTAAAAAAAAACACATGACCTTAACAATTTCTCGAACATGTCTTGACAGTAGGAAAAAGTTGATTCTTGGTAAACCAACTAATTATAGAAACTAGAACAACTGCACTATTTAGACAGCACTACAAATAAGCAGTACATTTATAACTCATACGTATGTGACCTTTATGTAAGACTTTTACGATAGACACCGAAGTAATAATGACACCTTGCATTCTGAAAGTTGAACAAGGTGACATATCAGAATAATTCTACACGTTTTTACCATCTAAATATGTATTCAGTTTTGTATTGCGAATTATTTAAAGACAGATACCAAGCTTTAAAACGGTATCGAAACTGTTGTGACACTTACACAAGTAGTTAGAAAATTAAAACATGTTTCCCTTCAGGGGGCACTACACTTAATAACAAATCAGTTCCTCTTTGTGTACAGAGGTCCTATTTCAAGACACATCTTTAAAAGCCCTTCATTCTGCCACCGGTACTGCTTGATTTACACGCCTGTGTAGCAAATTATATTGGATAAATACTATTCTTTTCTCATGTCCGAAGGCTAACAGCAAAATTTTAAACTTTATTTGTTGGAAGTGGCTATTTTTACTTCATTCTTTTCTTCCATCTTTTCTTACTTTCATTTCATTCAGCCAGCATGCTTATATAGACTTTTAAGCCTGGCCCGAGCATTTTGCTTGAGCCTGGTCCCTTCAAGACCCAAGTGTGTGTCCGTACAGACCGACCGTGTAAACAAACAACAAGAAAAGTGCTATATACACCTAGCACATAAAGTCCCTGCTCAGGTGCTTTGAGGTTGACTAATTCAAAATATATAATCGGTACCAAAAATCTGAGATATACATTAAATGAGCAAATTTCTTCTCCGCAGTTTGATACCTCATTCAACAAAATCTAATGGATACTTTTAAAGTTATGTCGATTTCAATGACCGTTCATGCAACAGAAAAGTGGCACTAGGTATAGGAAATCATTGATTTGTGTGTGATTTACCATAGACGGTAAAAATCAATGTTTTACCCGTCTCGTCTATGGATTTACGCACTGAAAAACTCACAGCTTATCAGCTAAGACTTGTATTCTTCACAGCCAGATACACCCTTTGTCCCGCACATTGCGGTTATCACTAAAGACCCATTCATCTGTCACGTTCAGATAGCACACAGTTATCACACACAAATCAATGATTCCTATACCTAGTGCCACTTTTCTGTTGCATGAACGGTCATTGAAATCGACATAACTTTAAAAGTATCCATTCGATTTTGATGAATGAGGTATCAAACTGCGGAGAAGAAATTTGCTCATTTAATATATATCTCAGATTTTTGGTACCGATTATATATTTTGAATTAGTCAACCTCAAAGCACCTGAGCAGGGACTTTATGTGCTAGGTGTATATCAGCAAGTACCGGTGGCCGATAGGTTAGGCGCCTGTTCTAGTAAACGGGATATCGTGGGTTCGAGTCCCGGTGAATGTTCCTGCTTTTTCGAGTTGGGACATTCAGAGGCGTTTAGTATGTTTTTATTTCCAACCAAACCTTCTAGTTGGGATGAGCTTCTCTATACACTATATTTACATTTGATTTGCACGTTCCCCTTTATAACTTCGGGTGTATCCTGATTGTAGTACCCTACACAGTTTGAGTTGGGACTTGTTACGTACGCGTATATTGAAGAAGGAAAACAAATCATAAAATAATGCATGATCAAATGGCATTTTGCGGCCATTCTCTCGGACTAACACATACTTTCATATCTGTAGACATAAGAGATTTTTGCCATATTTAACAATGCAGACGTGTATTTCAACAGCTAGACTAGAGGGTTTTTGCGGCGGTGGAGATACTTGATTATGTACAAGTCGTGTCCTAAAACAGAAAGGAATCAAATCGAGACTCTTTTAAATCAGCCTCCCGTGATAGCCAGAACAGTCAGTGGCGTAGCCATAGGGGGGGGGGTCGAGGGGCGATCACCCCACCAGCATTTGAGTCGGTTCATTTGTCAAGGGAAATCATGACATTATGACTGACAAAGTATAAATATGGCAATTGTTCGCGAGCTACGCGCGCAAGTGCCCACAATATATATTTTCAGTGTTTTAAAGCACGTTTAAAGCCAACATATACTTCAATCATGGGAAAAGACGGTGTAAAATACCACATTTTCACGCGCTACGCGCGCATTTTTTAGTCGATAAAGTATTGTCAGTTAATTTTTAATTTTCGTCCCACCGATATGAAAAAACCTAGCTACGCCACTGAGAACTGTACGCGATGCTGTCTTCCCATGCTGACAGCCCCTACTGATAATCATCCAGGTGTGATGGATATACATGCCACTCTATTGTGCAGAAACCATCATATAACTCTAATCGCCCCCATTCATTTTACAAGATACATTGACACCGCGTTCAAGTGAAATATAGGTCATACGCCCGCATTTTATAATCTACCATTTATTCTATAGACACTTTCTCGGCTTATGTTATATAAGGCCGTGTGTTTTGAACTGACCACCCAAAAAGGGTGGCGGCGTTGCATTTTTGGTGACGAATCATCCATCTCTCTCTATTAACTCAACAACTATATGTGGTAGAGCTATGGTTTAGGTCTCATTTGAAAGCTTATTTATCTAGCTACACTGTGTGAATAAATCAGGTATTTCTATATCTGTTTGGCTGAGATATGATTGATTATATTTCGAAAGTCAGGGGTGGCGGCGGTGGCGGTGGCGGCGGTGGCGGCGGTGGCGGCGGTGGCGGCGGTGGCGGTGGCGTTGTGTACAATCTCAATGGGGAATATAGAAAACGTTCCCAATTTTACGTTCAATTAACCACAACTCCTTAACCCTGTATGGTACAAATATGATTTTGCTCTCATTTTATAGATTATTTTATATTCTATAAGATTCTGTTTCAACAAAAGTGACAACTATTACGTAATAATTGTAATCACGTATCGATTGCATTGTCCTTGGCTTTTTCCCCTATTCACTACACAGTGCCACTGCCCTAATTCATCGGTTTTACATACATGACTATAACAACAGAATTATTCAACCGATGATAGCAAAGTTATGGTCATGTTTTTTATACTGGGTACCCAAAAAAGGTGGATCTGTTACATTTGCACTACATATTATTACTTTGCATGCATATATTTTGGCTATTCCTTATCACAAATACTCAAATTTGGTCTTATTTTGATGAGAAAGTATTTGGCCTTTATTTTAAAAAGAAAAATATAAACTACCATGGTTCTGTTAATTACAATAGTTCGTTAAACCTCATTAGTCAGGGGTGGAAGAGTATGTGGAGGAGGAGTATGTGGAGGAGGAGGAGTGCATAGTTGAACAAGTATGGTGCAATATACATTGGGCAAACATAAAATGCACTTGTTTCACTCTTGGTACAATTCTATATTGAAAACATAACATTATTGAAGCATATTTGAATTACAAATATAATTAGTTAATTAAGGGCGCACCACACCAAATATCTTTCTCATTGAAATACGTGTAAAAGTGCCATATTTCAAGACACCTTTTCTACCCTCCGGTTACATTTATTGCATACTTGTCACCTATGACCATTTTCAGTAACATCTCAACTTTAATTTAAGCCTTGTTTCATGAGGGGTTATTAAGCTAAATTTTCCGCTACGGACCAGCACACAGCGCCCTCACTTTTTCACGTTTTCTGGCATACCTGTTCACTATTTAGGCAGGTGCTTACGCCCTGGGCACTATTTAGGTCGATAAATTAAAAATATCGTATTTTATCATTGTAGGTCCAACGGATAGGTCCCACTCGTTCATTTAAATACAAACATACCATCCCCGGAGAAACAAATTGCCCGAAAACCTCACATTTACAAGCCTAGTCTTCGTGCTTTTCCGGAACTTCTACAGGATTACACGAATTGCGCATTGATTTGGTGTGGTGCTCTCTTAAGGAATCATTAATTAGCATTAAGAAGCTCAAAAATTGTTAAGAAACGTAAGTTGGTCGCAGTCTGCAAATGTATGCAAACATTTGCCTGCACCAAACTGTCCATTTTAAAAGTATAGAAAGGTTGAGGTACCCTTTTGAATAAATAAATTTAACTATTGAATTAAAAATTAAAAGAAGATATGTAATTAACCTCATGTATTCTGTATTGTCTGGATGTGAATTAGCACATTTTGTTAAATGCGTTTGTGTGGGGTTATTACTTGTTTTTAACTGTGTTACCAAATAAGTAAAAAACTGCTGGTTTTCATCAAGCTTGTAAACTCAGGAGAATTATTAAATTCTTAGGAATGCAACTGAAAAGTAAGTTGATACGATACTAGTGACTACTAGTTTGCCAATCAACATTGGATCACCCTATATGTTGAATACAACTTAAAACGATAACATTGTATAATTCAATCTTAAATCAGACTCTTGAAATTTGAATACTGGGTTCAAACATTATGGAAACTAACCTAATTTGTTCATTTGAATGTGCTTTGCACATCATGAAGGTGCAAGAAGGATGAATGCAATTGATTGTATGCCACTAAACATGTGCCATTGGGAAAATTTGAGTCACCCTGTAGTTAAAGGGCCCCTTTTTATTGAACATTATTTGAAACTCATACCACTTTAAGCATTTGCCACTTCAAATTGGAATGTAAAATAATGTTTCTGATGCAAATTTAAATTCATTCAATTTAATGATTTGTGGATAATCACGTATACCTAAATTAATGTTTTAAACACCCTATATGTTTAAAATTAAAATCAATCAATCTTTGTGTACATGTAATTGATGCATTTGTATTTGAAATCTACTTGAATTTTGTTAAAATACTAGTCTTTGTATGTATGTAGTAATAGAAGCATTTTTCCAGAACTAAATAAACACATTTTTAGACACCCTGTATGTAGCATTTCAGATTCATAATGAAATTTAATTTGCATATGTCTGGATGGGTATTTTATTAAACTACTTTTAATCTGTACTGAACTTTTCTCTCATCACTTCATATACATAGTGGAAGTAATTATTGAAACCCTTCTTTTTTTAGAAGATTTTGCTTGTTACACCCTGTACAATTTCGGGCCACCCTGTATAATCATCTTGGTTGTATGCTATTTGCATCCGTTACAGTATATGCTTTCAGAATATGTATACTTTTACCAACTTAAAATGTAAACTTTTTCAGATATAATGCATTAACTGAAAAAGGAACCTAATTTATGGAAAAAGGGACATGTAACACAAATTGTACCCAGTATAAAAAACATGACCTTATACATTTTTGGAAAGCTCTCAAATAGGGGAATTCAAAAATCCCGCTTAAATCAGGATAGGGTGAATAGCCCAAAAAATATATGGGAAAACTCTGATAAATATGAAATGTAAATTTTTGCGCTCATTTACTTTCCGATATAGTATATTTCAACAAGTTACCCTTGACAACCATTATGTTCTGATGGGTAAATTGCATGAGGAACTAATATGCACAGTAAAATGATGATTGGGATAGGAATAAAAAAAATATTGAGCTTTAATCAAAATATGAAAAAAATCGATATTCTTTGAACATTTTTAATCACAAGATGTTACCATTAGGTCCTATGCAAATTCCAATCGCATATTTGGATTTCTTGTGAGATTTCCGCTCAGAAAATATATGCTTTTTATGTAGTAGAACAAGTAGTTATTGCGATATGCTAATTCGAATCTCAGATGGTGTAAAATGTAAAAATCTGGACATGCAACGGGAAGGGTGGCGAGTTCAAAACACATGGCCATAAAGTCAAATATTGTTCTTTAGTATCCTTTACTTTGAAATGTGTGTTATTATAATGATGGATTTGAGTAAAGCTCGGCCAACGGGGTTATATTGTG
The DNA here is from genome assembly GCA_035610835.1 of Ophiura sarsii. Lineage (NCBI taxonomy): Eukaryota > Metazoa > Echinodermata > Ophiuroidea > Amphilepidida > Ophiuridae > Ophiura > Ophiura sarsii. The sequence continues at coordinate 8,325,433 of CM069442.1, read as the reverse complement.
TGTTTTATAGGTATCAATTCTAAGCGCCTATCGAAAAAATTAAATTGTGTGATACTATTCATTTGCAAATAACTAAACGAGGTTAGGTTCGTTGTGGTACTACACTTTATTTGGTTTCCTCTGGACAGTGACGTAACTTCAAAGGCGCAGCTTTTACGCAAGCTTATGTATCTTCCGCCATTCAACGCTCGTGTGTATACGCCAGCGCCGCGAGTAGGCGCGCGCGTTATGTGCAGCAATTAGTAGAATACACGGTTACGTCACTGTCTCGTGATGGCCAAATGGACTATAATAATGTTGCGCCAACAACCAGATTTCTATCGGTGCTGCCGGGAAATAGTTTATTTTAGAGAACATCTTCTTCTTATAAACAAGGGCCTTTGTCACGAGGTCGAAATAATCCATATTTTCAGGCGCGTGTTGTGCACTACACGCTCGCTTTTTAAGGGGGCTGTTATTAAGGGGGCTGTCAAAAAAGAAATTGATAAAGCGCTGTTACCTTTGAACTATTAATATGATGTTTATAAAGGTATGCATTTTTGGAAAGGAAATGAGTCGGAGAAGTATACATTTTGTGAAAGGAAATGAGTCGTAGAATCCATTTTTGGTATCAAATTTCACTAAAAATCCTGATTTTTAAAATTGTCGACCAAAAAATCACCTTGTTAGCTCCAAAATTGCTGCAAACGTAGAAAATTCAGTTTTTGGTAAACTATTCTGACATTGCACCAACATCATCTAAAGACACTTCCCTAGGAGGGATCTTTTTGTTTTGACATAAAATGTTTTTCAAATTTTGACCAAAAGTGCCATGTTGACAGCCCTCTTTTAGGTTGACAGCCCCCTTAATTAAGAAAAAGACTAAGTGCTTTAGAGGTTCATGTTAGAAGAAGGTATACCTAAGGAATATGACACAGTTTCGTACACATAACAACAAGATGACCGCCAATTAAAGACACCCGCAATTTAATAATCTATCAATTAGCCTATTCGCAGCGCTTGTAGTACGGTACGGATGTGCCCGTGCCTTGTGCCAATCTAATCTGTAACAAGGTCATTACAGCTACGATCAATATTACGTTTGCCCTGAAATGTCCCAAGGTAATATGATGGGGATGGTAATGGCTACTTAAGGACACGTGATTGGTTTATATCGAGTTAAATTACAGTGAACACTTTCTCTTTATTAGAGTACATACGTTTTGAGCGATCATATTTAAAATTGGTATTGGGTGATTGGGATTAGCAATACGTCCTACATTAACCAGCGATATACGCGATTTCGACATATATCTCTAGAGGGTTTGTCTATCAGCGATTTAGAAACTCGCTTGTGTAAGTTTGACTCATTTCTGAACCAACTCGATTAAGTTAATGAATATATTTTGTGTTTGAATATGTTCATCAGGATTGAGATTTAGGATGAAAGATTTGAAATTTCTTTTTAAACAAATCCAAGATTCACTCACAGTTTATCGATGTTTCACAACCGACTTGTCTGGTTGTTTCGATGAATGATCCCTGCACAAACTGTAGTGTAAATCAACATATGTGGGAGAAACCGGGAGACAGTTAGGCACTCGAATGAAGAGCACAAAGCCGAGTCAGACAAAGTCAGCAAAGTCGTTCACACGTGCTTCAAGAAAGGCATCAACATCAGAACAATATAAGTCTGCTATCACAGATCATGTAGCAGACCAATACCACGTGAACGACTTGGAGGGGGCCAAAATTCTACACCAAGAGATACACTAGATGGATACGGGAATCCATCTGGATAAGAAAAAGAGGTGAAAAAGCTATATGAACAATGACGGCCGGGACTTATCAACTAAGTCATGCATACGATCAGCTGATCCAGAAACCTTCTAGAAACATCGGAAGTGATCATGGATCAAAAACATCATTCCTGAAGAAACAACTAAAGAAGTCGGTTGGGAAACATCGATAAACAGTGAGTAAATCTTGGATTTGTTAAAATGAAATTTCAAATATTTCATTACTTAATAGATTTTGTATCCGATCTATAATATGTCAAGGTATTATGCTATCTCGGTATCAATGGGAGTTACCTGACCACATACGTCATATATATCTCGGTAGTAATATGGTCATCTTTGATTCATATTCATTGGGGTATACGTATATATTAAAGAACAACAAAGAAAATTCTGATGCACCTGTGGAACTTATTAACAGTGTAATATATACTTTGTGCATATCTTCTATAAAGGTAACATGTGTGCACCTGTCTTTTTATCAGCAGTTTAACACAATACATCATTACATTATTTGGAAACATCATTTGATGTTTTAACGTCACGGTGCAGTACATTGTAAAATAGAGGTATAACGGTCCCTCTGTTACATGTGGTAACCACAACTGTGCTGGCTTCTCCAGCTTGGTGAGACTCGACCTAAACGGACGAAGCATTGTAGATTGAAGCCATAATCTTTAGAATCATTTTGTCTCGATGACACTGAGGATCAATATAGGACGTCTGTAGCAATAAAAAGTTTAGTCTATGCTTTAATATTTACGGGGTATTATTCCTTTTAATGCTTCTGTAAGTAATGACTGCAAATCAAAATGTCTAAATAATTATATCATTGGCTGGGTCATAACAACTTGTAGCAATATTAGCAAAATAAAAGCACAGACCTCTGCATAATCAATGTTATAAAATTAGACATTATTTCATTTCTAAAAATAAAACATTTTCTGCATGTGAGCTTTTGATCTCAGTAGCAAGTTGAGAACGAGCGTAAACACGGGCGAAACAACAACCAGACACCACAACTTTGACTTGATTAGTGAGTAGTGAAGCGAACTTGTATAGGTGTGAACCGGGGGTGGGTGTGAAGAGGGGCGTAAAGAATAATGAATGTATCGTGATATCGCCATGAGAGTTCTTTGACGTCATATCGTAAAAGCGCTACTCCATAATCCTATATCACCTCACTTTTTTTAAATATTTTAGCGTAAGAAAGAAAAAAGTTTGACTCTATTTTCTTATAACAAAAAAAGTTCTCTTATGTTTCTATACCACGGGGGTGTTGTGTGGGTGTTTTCTATTCGATCGGTACCAAATCTGTCAGTTTTGTTTAAGTTACTCATCACTTAATGGCCGGAATGAACCTTCAATAACATACTCCAATCAACAGTCATCAAACGAGAGCCTGTTAAGTGTTTTATGTTTTAATAGAAAGACAATTATGCGAGAATAAGACTTCAATTTGCTTAATTTTCTGGTTTCTTGTAGGCGCCTCTGACTCTATCGGACGATACTTAACTAAGTATGCGTTGAATAAGGCATATCTTGGATTCTAAATAAGTAGATCATTTAGCTGTGTAGGTTAAATGTAGAAAATGCGATGGTGATATACATAGGCAAATTCGTTCTCTTCAAAATCTAGACAGTGCTTACAAAACATGGCAGCCATTGTCGGGTTCCGGCAACATGAAATAAAGATATCTCATTTATTATATATACATATTATTAGCCGATAGCATTTGTAATTCTTATCTTATTCGTTGTATTAGTATACGAACAATTGCATATCCCTTTCAACGAAGCCCTATTCCAATTCTAGATCAATATAGAATAAATTTTGAATTTATGTTTAATCTTTTAAAACGTCGGCACCAATTCTTGGACGAACTAAGGCCAAGTAAAGAATCCGGCGGGTAGTAGTAGGAGACGAACTGTTGAAAACCCTATGGATGTAGCCAATGGTTTTCCTCGCTGGTGGTGTAGTGCCAGCTTTGATCCTCTTCTTTAAGTAGGAGTTATACTTATAAAAGTATATATAAAAGCACGTTTATTACCTGGTAAGTTACTTTTAATGGCTGTACTTTGCCGTCAAGACTTCGTGACTTGTGGAAATAGCACTAGGATGGCTACAACATTGTTACTTGAGGGCATTCTATGAACTATTACATAGACTCGATTTTAGACTGGGATTTCAGTTCAATTAGATTCATAAAAGTAGCAATTCATCTTTACGAGATTCGGCATTATAATTACCTGCTTCAATAAATAAGCCCAAAGCAGCGTTTGATATTTTGAGAAGCAATTTATTTCAGAATCTAACATAATATAATCTTGATAACAACTCGGTCGGTACCACAGTGAGCCGGATTATGAGCCAACAATAAATATGTGTTTAGGTAATCCCGTAACGTATTTCCGGTTTTAGAAGATTGCTATCGGGTGTTAGGAATATGAATACAGGAATCAAAGGATAGCAATCTCAGAATCAAATATGGTTTGTAAAGCTTTATCTGGATATCAGGATTACTTGTATATATTATATAGCTATACGAAATGTGGGTTGATATCTCTCAAGAAACTTGTAAATTGGCAAATATTAACAAAGATCCCCTCTGTCTGTTACTATGTCACCAATTCACCTTTTTCAAACATAAAAATATTGAATAAGGCTTACTTGCATAATAGAACGAATGCATAATATATCTCACCTACTTCATGTGACCAATGTCAGATACAAAATGAATTGAAACAAAATTGTTTATTTAAGTTATTTTAATGAAGAAACTCTCTCGAATGATTTGAGCACAATAATGAATGGCAACGCCTTTTCAACTTATTGTATCTAAATAGTTTGATATTCCACTTATTTCTTCAGATGGAAGAAAAGACCTCAATTAACAAACTCTTGGAGCTAAATTATATTGTAGTTTGTTATGACTAAATTTTATATATGTCCTTAATGTGTTTGGATATGGTCTCTCAAAATATCCACCGGTGTTTTCACAGTTTTCACAGACAACCATCGAACGATAGCCGCATTGTATCGCGTTATTGACAAATTAGACCCGAGAAAACATCTTTCAACAACTGATTGAAATTTGAAATGCTTGTTAGTAAGAGTTGCAACGTGGCTATCCGTCAGAATTTACTTGCCGTTCATTTCGTACCAATAGCCATTGAATATATGTATTTGGCGTTGCGGGATGAAAAGGTCAAGCGGCGATTTTTACATTTCTTATTTTTTGATACATGTATAACATAGATAAAGTTCAAGTTAAAAGTACCTTTTGTTTTATAAGTATTATAAATACTAACACCTAACACAATTTGGCTGAATTGTAGCTGAAATATCTTCCAATCAAAGATGGTGTTTGTAGAGGCCATTTTCGCTTCGCTCATTTATTAACTAGGTGTGTGTCAACAATAGTTTGTTTACCATTTCCGATTTGTAGTATTTACTTTAGACAAGTTCCACCAGTCCTTCAAGAGTCGGCTTGGGCCGTCTGAGCTTAAATTCCCATGAATGCAGAGCGGGCCTCCTAGGGGACTGGTCCAGTTACCGGCTTTTTCGTGCCGAAACAAAATGTTGGGATTCGGACATTTTTGATCCGGGCAGAAATTAGTTGCAGACGATAATGCAAATTAAGATTTTCTTGTACTACGATAGCTACCGTTCGGACTAAAATTTCAGCTTTAACTCCAGCATTAACAGGTGTTAGATATTGCCTAAAGGTAAATCATGCTGAGATTTTTTGGTCGGGGATATGAATATTCATAATACTTAATAGATGAATATTCAATGCAAATTACATTACTTCACCATCCTTATGTCTGGCATGAACCGATAGCTTTGTTTTGGAATTGGAACTGTAAACTTTGTTTTGGAACTGGAACTGTAAATTTATCCCTCTGAGAGTGTAATCAGACCTAATTGCCTCTATTCACTGGCTGTCGTTTTTTCCATCATGCTTCTTAGGCCGTCTCATATACGATGGCGAAAGTGATAGCCAACAATGGCACACATAGATATCATGTTAACTTCGGGTATCGTGTTCTGGGCTCTCCGAACAATTGAAATATTTTAGAAAGCATAACTTATTCAGCGTGAGTGTTTGAAGTTTAGGTGTTTGATATGCTATCAGATGACTGTTTAGAATAGCGTGCTTACAGACTTTCAACACCAAATCATTTTCACACGACAAGGTTTGAATGAGTTTGCATACAGTGATAAGACGCTACGACTTGAAAAGACACTTTTCTTGCACTTGGGCCGGTGGCAGCTCTGTTCTCTAGACTGGGTTTCCGCGTCCCACTATTTAGGCGCCATCTTTTAGAATGGTGTTCTAAATCGAAATCCTCTTTAAGGTGCGTTCATACTACCGTCGTTGCGCATCGGTGGACGTCAGTAAGCATCGGTGCGCGAGTTGACGTTATGTCAACTTTTATCCGCCGACGTCGGCCGATGCGCAACGACGGGAGTATGAAAACGTCTTTAGGTGCCGTGTGTAAATTGTGAAGACAGGGAGGATCGATATTCACTCTATTTGTTTTCTCCACAGCAGAGAGCATCTACCGATACCTGATCCAGCGTTTTAAGAATCCTTATGATCCATACATCAGTGTAATAAAATCTCCTGCAATAAAGCAAACCGCTACTTTGAGGACTTATGTTTTTCTCTTTTTACGAATACTTATTCCATCCGCGTTCTGATATATGCTACCGGCTATTCTTAAATGACCATACGTCGAACACATTATCCAGAGGCGTGATAATACTCGGCCCCTGAGAGCAGCCTCATCCATTTAAACATCTAATTGTTGTGTGTACTTACTTATTCTGTTTCTACAATATACAAAATTATTCCTACCTGTGCGATTAATACGGGGGTTTTCCCTCATTTCCCCCGCAAGTGTAATGTTTACCTAATGATAATCTGTTTACTATCGGATCGACATTGATTACCAATACTATACAGATAGGATTTCATTCAATTCACTATTTTTCATCAAAAGTTGTCCGTTTCTCATTCGCATGCCATCCATTGTGTATAATTCATTACGAGCTTGTAAAGATATTATTACAAATCTTGGCGATTTCCTTTCGGTATATTATTGACCTTACCAGATATTTCTCTGTAAATATAAAAGTGTTCACAAAGAAATCAGTAGCAACGTCAAGGTAGCTTTACATGTTAGCCGAATATTGCAACCGAAAGGCAAAACATTGTTCAAATGTCCGACCACAAAAACAAGAAAGGAGTCATTTCATCCTTAGAAGACGTAAGCAATTCAGGTTGTTTACATATCCCCTGAATTTCATAGAGATTATCCATGTAACGGATTAGTTGCCATCTTGTGGGGAATAATAACTGTGTTCAAGATTTTTAGAAAGAAGACACACCTGTTTCATGATATCTAGGCCAATCTGATAACACGGTTTATTTATGCAATAGATTGGACGTCATACACAAATTCAATGTAGAATAAGCCGGGTGCGATTCCCCTTTGTAGTCCGCTGGGCGTGGCTACGTGGATAACCTATATTCGGGCACAGACCTTTTTATTGATAATGGTCATTTCGAATTGCATAATGGTTCAATACATTGCATTTTATATTTAAGTTAAGGTCAAGTTCTTTTAACCTGGGCTACATTAACCTGGGCTACCTTGATAACTTCAATTTTCGTTAAAGTAAAATGTTGAAACATAGACAAAAAACGAATTTGTGACATGGTTCATCCTACTTCGTTAATCAAATTTGAAAATTAGTTGAAAATAAGTTGTCAAGTATAAATATGGCAATTTTTCGCGAGCCACGCGCGCATGTCAGGGGCGTCAATCCTGTATAGACGAGGGGGACATGTCCCCACCATGTTTTGAGGTGGGGTGGACACAATATCAAATGTCCCCACCATGTTTTGAGTTTGATCGAAATAGAACAATTTAGAAACTCCTAATAGTCCGTTAGCAAGACCGACGACGGCATCCAAGAACAGGGATGCTCAATGCAGCAGTATATTGTTTGAAACACCTTTAATGCTACCAAGTTATGAAGATAAGGTGTTAAAAAGTGCTCGCTGACGGCTCAACTGTATAGTTGATAGTTAAAAAAACATTTTTTTATTGTTACGCCTCGTTTTATGTGTCTTGGTGATGCCACATTATTAATATCTGTTGCCCGACAAATTTCACTCAACCCCTAAAAATAATAAGGGATTCTGTATTTTCAAGGTTTTCAAAGAAAGATGTATGAGAAGAAAATGTGTTAATTTAAACAAATATGTACAGGAGAGCCCCCCCCCCCAGAACCTTGGAAACGCCAGAAAATCGATAGCTCCAAGGGGGCGCTGCCCCTTTAACCTCCACCTGGGCTTTGGACCCCACCGGGACCCTTAAGAGGTCACACTACTAAATAGAGCTCCATAGGGATATGTACAAAAACACTGATATAAAACTCTGTGTTAGACCACTAAATTGCGAAATTGGACATTGTAGAGTGATTTTTTCTGAAAGATGATCACATTTTCTCACCAAAAGTGAAAAAAATAGGTAGGTGAACCTGCTCGATTTTTCAAAATACGCCCATGGAGTTGACTACCTCTCTGACGAGCTTGGAAATGCCGCCGTAATCGTCAATGTTTCCAGTAAAAAACACAAATTTGAAAGATCTCTCAAAATTTATCTAGATGATATTCACAGTTTATTGTCAGGGTACATGTAGGTGATGTCCCATTAATCATAATTAATCAAAAATCATAGGCATTTACGCAATTGTATTACCGTCAAGTTTTTTTAATTGAGGATTTTGCCATGCATATTTTCCTATTCTAGCTTTAAACACCGCCCTTAAGGGTAGGGGATACCCCCATTTAGTGTAGTGCACCCTTAAGCGGGCCCCTGGAACCCACGCCGATATCATTTCAAAATGGATTTACGTCAAGTTGAGGGGATTGTGGGCTGAGGCATCGGCAAGGCAAGAAAGAAACAGACAATATTTCACCTTTTATCTTAACACAACATCACAAAATATTACCATTTGTATCAACATTCAACAACGAACATTTCAATAAAATATCGGTCAAAGTGCCCACCAAATCACACCAAATGGGTTCGAAAATTGAAAATATTTCGAACGCTGAGGGGGGCACACCTCAGACTCCCCTGTCCGCGCACATTGCTGCGCCAAATTAGGTTAGCATTTTCCTTCTTTTTGACGGAAAACTTATAATGTCCCCACCGCATTTAAATGTGGATTGACGCCCTTGGCGCATGTGCCTACAATATAGATTTTCAGTGTTTTAAATCACGTTTAAAGCCAACATATACTTCAATCATGGGAAAATACGGTGTAAAATAGCACATTTTCGCGCGCTATGCCTTTTTTAGTCGGTAAAGTATTGTCGGTTAATATTTAATTTTCGCCCCACCAATATGAAAAACCTAGCTACGCCACTGAGAACTGTACGTGATGCTATCTTCCCGTGCTAACAACCCCTACTGATAATCATCCAGGTGTGATGGATATACATGCCACTCTATTGTGCAAAAACCATCAAATAACTCTAATCGCCCCCATTCATTTTACAAGATACATTGACACCGCGTTCAAGTGAAATATAGGTCATACGCCCGCATTTTATAATCTACTATTTAATCTATAGACACTTTCTCGGCGTATGTTATATAAAGTCAAATATTGTTCTTTAGTATCCTTTACTTTGAAATGTGTGTTATTATAATGGTGGATTTGAGTAAAGCTCGGCCGCCGGGGTTAGATTGTGTGTTTTATAGGTATCAATTCTAAGCGCCTATCGAAAAATTGTGTGATACTATTCATTTGCAAATAACTAAACGAGGTTAGGTTCGTTGTAGTACTATACTTTATTTGGCTTCCTCTGGACAGTGACGTAACTTAACAGGCGCAGCTTTTACGCAAGCGTATGTACTATTTTCCGCCTTTCAACGCTCGTGTGTATACGCCAGCGCCGCGAGTTATGTGCTGCAATTAGTAGAATACGCTGTTAAGTCACTGTCTCGTGATGGCCAAATAGACTATAATAATGTTGCGCCAACAACCAGATTTCTATCGGTGCTGGCGGGGAATAGTTTATTTTAGCGAACAATGGCCTTTGTCACGAGTTCGAAATAATCCATATTTTCAGGCGAGTGTTGTGCACTACACGCTCGCTTTTTAAGGGGCTGTTATTAAAGGGGCTGTCAAACATGAAATTGATAAAGCGCTGTTACCTGAACTATAATTATGATGTATATAAAGGTATACATTTTTGGAAAGTAAATGAGTCGTAGAATCCATTTTTTGTATCAAATTTGGCTAAAAATGCTGATTTTTGAAATTGTTGACCAAAAAAAAATCACATTTTTAGCTCAAATATTGCTGCAAACGTAGGAAATTCAGTTTTTGGTAAAATATTCTGACATTGCACCAACACCATCTAAAGACACTTCCTTAGGAAGGATCTTTTTGTTTTGACATACAAATTTTCATTGTTCCAAATGTTGACCAAAAAGTGCCAAAAATGTGAATTTTAGGTTGACAGCCCTCTTAATTACGAAAAAGACTAAGTGCTTGAGAGGTTCATGTAAGAAGACGGTACACCTAAGGAATATGACACAGTTTCATACACATAACAACAAGATGACCGCCAATTAAAGACACCCGCAATTTAATAATCTATCAATTATTCGCAACGCTTGTAGTACGGTACGGATTTACCCGTGCCTTGTGTGCCAATCTAATCCGTAACAAGGTCATTACAGCTACGATCAATATTACGTTTGCCCCGAAATGTCACAAGGTAATATGGTGGGGATGGTAATGGCTACTTAAGGACACGTGATTGGTTTATATCGAGTTAAATTACCATGAACACTTTCTCTTTATTATAGTACATACGTATTAAGCGACCATATTTAAAACTGTGATTGGGTGATTATGATTAGCAATACATCCTACATTAACCAGCGATATACGTGATTTTGACATATATCTCTAGAAGGCTTGTCTATCAGCGATTTGGAAACTCGCTTGTGTAAGTTTGACTCATTTGCGACCCAACTCGAAAAGTTAATAATTACATTTTTTTGTTGGAGTAAGTTCATCAGGATTGAGATTTACGATGAAAGAGATTAAACAAATCCAAGATTTACTCACTGTTAATCGACGTTTCACAACCGACTTGTCTGGTTGTTTCTTCAGGAATGATGCACAAACTGTAGTGTAAATCAACATATGTTGGAGAAACAGGGAAACAGTAAGGCACTCGAATGAAAGAACACAAAGCCGAGTCAGACAAAGTCAACAAAAGTCGTTCACACGTGCTTCAAGAAAGGCATCAACATCGGAACAATATAAATCTGATATCACAGATCATGTAGCAGACCAATACCACGTGATCGACTGGGAGGGGGGCCAAAATTCTACACCGAGAGATACACTAGATGGATACGGGAATCCATCTGGATAAAAAGAAGAGGTGAAAAAGCTATGAACGATGACGGGCGGGACTTATCAACTAAGTCATGCATACGATCAGCTGATCCAGAAACCATCTAGAAACATCGGAAGTGATAATGGATCAAAATACATCATTCCTGAAGAAACAACTAAAGAAGTCGGTTGTAAAACATCGATAAACAGTGAGTAAATATTGGATTTGTTAAAAAGACATTTCAAATATTTCATAATTAATAGATTTTGTATGCGGTGTATTATAATATTATGTCAAGGTATTGTGCGATCTCTGTATCAATGAACTGACCACAGACGTCATATATATCTCGGTAGTAATATGGTCATCTTTGATTCATTGGGGTTTATACGTATATATTAAAGAACAACAAGAAAATTTCTGATGCACCTGAGGAACTTATTTACAGTGTAATATATACTTTGTGCATATCTTCTTCTATATAGGTAACATGTGTGCACTTGAGTTTTTATCAACAGTTTAACACAATACATCATTACATTATTTGGAAACATCATTTGATGTTTTAACGTCACGGTGCAGTACATTGTATAATAGAGGCATAATGGTCTGTCTGTTGTTGTAACCACAACTGTGCTTGCTTCTCCTGCTTCTTGAGACTAAATCTAAACGGACGAAGCATTGTAGATTGAGGCCATAATCTTTAGAACCATTTTTGTCTCGATGACACCAGTTCCCAAGGCAACCCGACTATTGAGGATCAATATAGGACATCAGTAGCAATAAAAGTTTGGTTTATGCTTTAATATTTACGGGGTATTATTCCTCTTAATGCTTCTGTAAGTAATCACTGCAAATCAAAATGTCTTAATATTGGCTGGGTCATAACATTTAGTAGCAATAAGCAGAATAAAAGCACAAACCTCTGCATAATCAAGGTTATAAAATTAGACATTATTTCATTTCTAAAAATAAATTATTTTCTGCATGTGAGCTTTGGATCTCAGTAGCAAGTTGAGAACGAGCGTAAACACGGGCGAAACAACAACCAGACACCACAACTCTGACTTGATTAGAGAGTAGTGAAGCGAACTTGTATAGGTGTGAACCGGGGGTGGGTGTGAAGAGGAGCGTAAAGAATAATGAATGTATCGTGATGTCGCCATGAGAGTTCTTTGACGTCATATCGTAAAAGCGCTACTCCATAATCCTATATCACCTCACTCTTTTAAATATTTTAGCGTAAGAAAGACAAAAGTTTGACTCTATTTTCTTATAACAAAAACAGTAAGATCTCTTATGTTTCTATACCACGGGGGTGTTGTGTGGGTGTTTTCTATTCGATCGGTACCAAATCTGTCAATTTTGTTTAAGTTACTCATCACTTAATGGCCGGAATGAACCTTCAATAACATACTCCAATCAACAGTCATCAAACGAGAGCCTGTTAAGTGTGTTATGTTTTAATAGAAAGAAATTATGCAAGAATAAGACTTCAATTTGCTTAATTTTCTAGTTTCGTGTAGTCCCCTCTGACTCTATTGGACGATACTTAACTAATTATGCGTTGAATAAGGCATATCTTGGATTTAAAATAAGTAGATCATTTAGCTGTTTAGGTTAAATGTAGAAAATGCGATGGTGATATACAAGGCAAATTCGTTCTCTTCAAAATCTAGACCGTGCTTACAAAACATGCTTATGGCCGCCATTATCGGGTTTCCGGCAACATGAAATAAAGATATCTCATTTATTATACATATTATTAGCCGATAGCATTTGTAATTCTTATCTTATTCGTTGTATTAGTATACGATCAATTGCATATCCCTTTCAACGAGGCCATATTCCCATTATAGATCAATATAGAATACACTTTGAATTTATATATGTCTAGTCTTTTAAAACGTCGGCTCAAGTTCTCATTTAGTACGTTCCAGTTTCAACAAGGATGATAATATGAAAATATTGTTTTCGGCTAATGTAGGTTAGGGTCCATATCCAAACTCTCAGTGCTTTTAAAGCATTTTTCTAGCGATTTAAAAGCGCTTTTCCAACGGTATTTCGTTCTATTGTTAAAAGCATCGGAAAAAGATCGGTGATTAACTAGAAACCTCTCTACTTATCTGGCGTTAACAATAGAACTATTGTAGTACTCTCGATGGCTGCATTAGTGAAGCAGACAGATCAAAGGCGCAAGGAAGGTTGTGTTATATTCTTTAAGAAATACTATAATATAGTAATGCATACGATCAGCTGATCCACAAACCTTCTAGAAATACTAGAAGTGATTATGGATCAAAAACATCATCATTCCTGAAGAAACAACCAGAGAAGTCGGTTGTGAAACGTCGATAAACAGTGAGTAAATGTTGGATTTGTTAAAAAGATAATTTCAATTCTTTCATCGTAAATTTCATCGCGAAATTAGATTTAAAGTTTTACATAAAGTAATGATCGCTAGTTCTTCAAAAGGATTCAAAGAGTCTCTACACATTATTGTTCAACAATCAACATGTTTGGAGCCGATATCTAATATTGTTAAATTATAAATAGTAGCCGAGGTTAGTAAAATAATTACGTCCGTAAACACATTTCATGTTTCGTATTTTATCACATACTTATTCTCTAACGTATGTAATGATTAATTACCCATGTATGTGTTAGATATGAGTTCGAATCCCATGCTGACTGATATCCTAAATTCAAGTTACACTAGAAGTCGATCCATGTATTATTTGATCATGCCTCATATACAATCCCGTTTTATGTTGAAAAAGATGCGTGTCCCTTTTATTTGGATAGTCGCCGTGTCTTGGTCGGGTTATTGTACATGCTTCAGCTGGAACCACGATGGTCGTTGATTGTATCTATTTTTACAAATGGCTCACAATATCTTATAGCCATTCGTGCGCGCGGGAAATTGATGAATACACAATCACTCAAATACTTGCCAAATTTAAAATAGAGATCTACCAGCGCGTAGTTGTTAAAAACACAAATTCAATTGGAAACCTAATTTGACGTTTTAACGTCACAGGGCACTACACTGTATGATAGTACAAGTGTGACGGCAAATATTTTAATCATTAACGAAATCTCCAGGTAGTAATTATTATAAAGGGTTACTATGTGTAAATCAATAATTATTGCTAAACACTAAATCGTAAAAGGATTTCATAAATCATTTTAAAAATACTACTGATAATAATCTGCCAGCCTGACAGTTTACAAATACAACAAGGTTCATTTCGGGAAAGTAGTGCAAACCAATCATCCAACACCAAGGGACCAGTAGTTTGCACTAATTTGTTTTATTACACCTCATACCTATTTCATTGTCAAAACTAAATTGAAAATTGAAAAAAGCTCACGTTTTTAAAAGATCTTTTGTGTTCATTCTCCTCTCTGCATATACACATGTTGACATAATTAGTATTTCATACATTTTGAATATTTTCATATACTATACGAGTATGTGACGTGCTCTACCGAAACCAGACACAATTGGGCAAGATATCAAAATTATGTTAGTAATTGTTTATTAAAGTAGAGATCTTCAGCTTTACAATGGTACTTTTCTTTTTAATAGGACTTCCCAAAGCGGAGTTAAATCATTTTCAAGTTCGTCTTTATGAAAACTCCAAACTGAGATATCGTCCTTTAAAGATGTACTTACAATGTAATTACAATGTACTTTTAAAAATAATGAAAATAAAATTGATTTGTTGTTGTTGTTGTTGTTGTTGTTGTTGTTGTTGTTGTTGTTGTTGTTGTTTGTTGTTGTTGTTGTTGTTGTTGTTGTTGTTGTTGTTGTTGTTGTTGTTGTTGTTGTTGTTGTTGTTGTTGTTGTTGTTGTTGTTGTTGTTGTTGTTGTTGTTGTTGTTGTTGTTGTTGTTGTTGTTGTTGTTGTTGTTGTTGTTGTTGGTATGATTTTTTAATCTGAAACTTTCACAACAATATTATAAACGCTCAGAAGATTAATCATTTACAAGAAACTCAAATTCCCAAAAGATCACCCCCAATTACGACTTGGGCTATTTCTCAGTTTGGAGCTCTGCCCAATTCTGTCTGGTTTCGGTAGAACACGTCACTTATGTTTTTATAATACGTTTTCGTTATTTTCCACAAGTATATTATAAATACATCCTTTTTAATATAAATTTCAAATCAAATCATTCAGAATACTACATTTCATATTACAACACTGAGTCTGTATTCTATATATCAATGTGCAGCATGTAAATATCACTTTTATATGCTGATATGGACCAGCATTATATTATTGTTTACATTCTATATAGGCCCATGTATTATAAGTCTCTGATTTGCAGCTCAACGAATAATAAGCTGGTCAAATTGGGATGCTTCTCATAACGGAACTTTCTTTTCTATGTTATACAAATATATCAACAAACATCCTATATTATCGTATTACACTTCATCATGTAAATTAAAAAACCTTACGCATTATTGATTACCATATCTGATTTACTTATACAAAGTTAAGCAATAGCTCCCAACATAGTTGATGAACATTGTTATCAGAATTCTTGAAGTTATGTACCCCCAAAATAACATTTTCAACATTGAATTTAAAAAGAAAGCTTACTTTGGCAGAAATGACAATGTCTGCATGATTCCAAATAACTTTTCACAGAAGTAAAAGAAATATCTGTGTAGTCAATTACATTACAAGTATTACAAATATTAAATGGCTATTTAACTTCTTTAAGTGAACTCTTTTGTGTAGCAATATTTTGTCGGGTAGATGTTATGAAGAATTTTCCAAGTGTTGTCAACCTAGCTTTGTGAGTGCCTTTTGGAATTGCTTTCCAGATAAATTTCCAATTGAATATGAAATTCGGCAAACGTCTTATTCAGAGGTATCGACATATTGGGGGAGCAGCAATGGATTAAATCTTTACAGAACAATCAATCGGTATGCCATTAAATGAAATAGCTGCGTTAACATTGACGTTTGGATTACGCATCTATTTCCAGACTGCCGGGAGTGCATTACGAATGACATAATAATGAAATAGGACATTACTGTTATTCTGCATACGATCCTCGAAACTATCAAGTAAAAGAAGATTACCCTGATTATCGAATATTTATTTATTTATTTATTTATTTATAACAATAGGCTGAAGAGCCAGGACAAACCCAATAGTGACAAGCACTCAATTAAAGGGATGCCTGAACATCTAAAATAAATAAAAAGGGACAGCCAAAAAAACAACCAAAAGGGGAACACGACAAATGAGAGGAAAAACAAAAGGGGACCAGACGAGTGAAACAAAAGGAACTGGCTACAGGAGATGGTGGCAAACAGCAATTTTGAAGGATGTTAAGGTAGCACTCTTGACAACAACATCAGGGAGATAGTTCCACAAAGTGGGAGCAAAAGGATAAAAAGACATTTTGGAGAGAGAAAGTCTGCAGAAAGGGGATAAAGAGCATAGCTGTTGAGGTTGCGAAGATTGGGTGTGGGATGGGGCTTGTACGGATTAGGAGACGAACAAAGGTGGTTGAAGATCTTGAAAAGATGGCAAAAAAAACAAATATATTACGACGCCTCGACAGGGGAGGGAGTTTAGAAACGAGAAGGAGATCTTTGTGGGAAATATTCCAGGATTAGAGGATAACCCTAGAAGCAAACCGTTGCGTTGACTCAAGCCTGTTGGTCAAGGTAATGTTCAAAGGATGCCAAGTGATGCTGCCATACTCAAGAATTGGACGAACCAAGGCCAAGTAAAGAATCCGGCGGGTAGTAGGAGACGAACTGTTGAAAATCCTATGGATGTAGCCAATGGTTTTCCTCGTTGGTGTAGTGCCAGCTTTGATCCACTTGTAGGAGCCAATTTTACCGTTGCCACCAATTGTAAGAGACGTTTCTCGTTGGTTTCTTACAGTATAAAGGAGTAGTCCATATCACAACTTGATACACTTCGTCGCCATTATTTGGCAGTTTATGTTAAAGAATACGTTGCGTATAATACGTTATACACAGATTTACAATCAAAATGATGAGACGAATACAAGACAGTGACTGCAGTCGACAAGGTACGAGACGAAAGAGAGAGAAAATCTCTTGAAGAAGCCCGCTCGTCAAACCAGCGCCCAGCTGTGATTTGCTAATGGTTATTCACAATCTGAGCGCTGATTGGCTCAAATCAATATAAATAATGCTTATTCAAATAACCAGTCTGGACAATACCATTATTAATATAGAGGTGTTTTACATCCCACATTGCTATCTTTCTTTGAACAAGGTGTCCTCACCGTTACTTATCAAAAAATTATATCATAAATTATCTTTAAGTAGGAATTATACTTTTAAAGTTATAAGTACGTTTATTACCTGGTAAGTTACTTTTGATGGCTGTACTTTGTCGTCAAGACTTCGTGACTTGTGGAAATAGCTCTAGGATGGCTACAGCATTGTTACTTAAGGGCATTCTATGAACTATTACACAGACTCTATTTTAGACTGGGACTTCAGTTCAATTAGATTCATACAAGTAGCAATTAATCTTTACGAGATTCGGCATTATCATTAGCTGCTTCAATAAATAAGCCCAAAGCAGCGTTTGATATTTTGAGAAGCAATTTATTACAGAATCTAACATAATATAATCTTGATAACAACTCGGTCGGTACCACCGTGAGGCGCCGGATTGTGAGCCAACAATAAATATATGTTTAGGTAATCCCGTAACATATTTCCGGTTTTAGAAGATTGCTATCGGGTATTTAGGAATAAGAATACAGGAATCAAAGGATAGCAATCTCAGAATCAAATATGGTTTTGTAAAGCTTTATCTGGATATCAGGATTATTTGTATATATTATATAGCTTTACGAAATGTGGGTTGATTCTCTGAGGAAACTTGTATATTGGCAAATATTAACAAAGATCCCCTCTGTCTGTTAATATGTCACCAATTCGCCTTTTTTTTTCAAACATAAAAATATTGAATAAGGCTCACTTGCAAAATAGAACAAATGCATAATTTATCTCACCTACTTCATATGACCAATGTCAGTTATAAAATGAATTGAAACAAAATTGTTTATTTAAGTTATTTTAATAAGAAACTCTCTCGAATGATTTGAGCACAAGAATGAATGGCAACGCCATTTCAACTTATTGTATCTAAATAGTTTGTTATTCCTCTTCTTTCTTCAGATGGAAGAAAATACCTCACTTAAATAATTCTTGGAGCTAAATTATACTGCAGTCTGTTATGACTAAAGTTGATATATGTCCTTACTGTGTTTGGAATAGGTCTCTCAAATTATCCACCGGTGTTTTCACAGTTTTGACAGATAACCATCGAACGGTAGCCGCATTGTATCGCGTTATTGACAAATTAGACGCGAGAAAACATCTTTCGACAAGAACTGATTGAAATTTAAAATGCTTGTTAGTGAGAGTTGCAACGTAGCTATCCGTCAGATATGCCCATGAATTTACTTGCCGTTCATTTCGTACCAATATCCATAGAATATATTTGTTTGGCGTTACGGGATGAAAAGGTCAAGCGGCCATTTCTTATTTCTTGATACATGTATAACATAGATGAAGTTCAAGTTAAAAGTACCTTTTGTTTTATAAGTGTTGTAAATACTAACACCTAACACAATTTGGCTGAAATATCTTCCAATCAAAGATGGTGTTTGTAGAGGCCATTTTCGCTTTGCTAATTTATTTTAACTAGGTGAGTTTCAACACGGGTCAATAGTTTGATTACCATTTCCGATTTGTAATATTTGTCATAGACAAGTTCCACCAGTCCCTCAAGAGTCGGCCTGGACCGTCTGAGCTTAAATTCCCTAGAATGCAGAGCGGGCCTCCTCTAGGGGACTGGTTCGATTACCGGGTTTTTCGTACCGAAACAAAATGTTGGGATTCGGACATTTTCGATCCGGGTACTTTCAGTATGGTACGCAGAAATTAGTTGCAGACGATAATTCAAAATGAATATTTTCTTGTGCTACTATAGCTACCGTTCGGACTAAAATTGCAGCTTTAACTCCAGTATTAACATGTGTTAGATATTGCCTAAAGGTAAATCATGCTGGGATTTTTTAGTCGGGGATATGAATATTCATAATACTAGATGAATATTCAATGCAAATTACATTACTTCACCATCCTTATGTCTGGCATGAATCGATAGCTTTGTTTTGGAACTGGAACTGTAAATTTGTACCAGTATCAAGCGATACTGGCAACCTTTATGTTCCAGTATTGAACGGTAGGCCTACACGTATACCAGTATCTTGGACTTAAAGTACACTTTTCCGAGAAGGTTTTTTAATTCAATTGAACTAAATTCAACCAATCCTGTCGGTGGGGTTTTTACAACTCAGTCGGGTCATGTCAAACAAATCTATGTATTTGAATTATGTCATAGCACCATATATAAATTACAGTTCACGCAACCGTAAAGAAATTAAATTTGGTCAAATTAAAATCGGGAAGCAAATAATATTGAATCGATGCAATAATACCAATTTGGAAATATGCAATTGTCCACGAACTTAATTAAAGGCATATCCAGGCACTCGTGCCAAATGTTACCCGAATATCTAGAATACGCTCTGGCATCTCTGCACCGAGTTAGAAGAACGAAGCATATAATATATCAATATGGAATACTCAATAATTCAATTCCGTGTACCAAACTCATAATCCTTAAGAATATTTTGATTATCCATCTTTCATAAGGCGCTTATTTACTTGACGTAGATCATGAGTACTGGCTAAGCATGTTCAACGGATATGAGAAGATGGCAGGAGGACAAGATGGGTCAGCCTCTATTTATCCAATTATTCTCATTGATTGCACAGTCGGAACATTAAGGCAATCAATGTACGTGGCGTCATCGTGCAAAGAATGTGTTGAAGAATTGTTGGTTTAAAATTGAAAGGAGAAAATTGCGAAGAAATAATATCACTTAATAGCTGTGGAAAAATATACCGGTTCCCTGGCATTTTATTTTTACAGGTGGGTCATAGTCGCGATTTAATAGGATGAAATTTTTCTTAAGATTGACATGTGAAATGAGTAATCTCATATTTTTAAAACTCTATAAACCCAATCTTTCTCCTTTATTGCTGAAGTCTTATTTTTTGTGTCAGGGTCACGAAATTATTTTTCATATTAGTTTCAAATTTTATAACGGGTCATGGGAAAATTAAGAGTAGCACACACATGTTCATCTGTCTATCTAAGAATTTGTTTGTGGATTAACTTTAAATGTACCAATGTTGATGTGTTCATTACAGCAAATGAGTATGTTCTGTTTAGATATATGTTTGAATCGACCGAAGGTCATCCTTACTTGACCAACATTAGCAGGTGTTGATCTCTGAACCTTATAATAATTGAGTTAACAAGTAAACACAATTCATAGTACTAGAATGTTCAGATCTTTAAAAATAATGATCTCAATATCGTGATAGTCGCCATGCATGTACTGGCACATGTAAAATATGTATTAATCTGAAGTCAATAACTATTTAAAACAATTCGTATTCGGTCATATAACGTAATATGAATTACAAGTTAAACGTCAGTAATGTGATTACGCTGATACATACAGCATAGTGTGCACTTTCCGCCGAATTGAAAGACCACCAATTCTCCGTTACCATACGAATATGTCAGTCAGGGCTGTAACTGAGATATTTTTTTCAACCAACCAGTCGGGCAGGTAACTAACCAGAAAAGAAATTCCACCAGCCAGTGTGACTTTGAAAAACTGTACTTTTAGTAACTTCACCCGCCCTATGCAAAAACTACCCGCTATGGGCAGGTGGCCGGTGCTATTTCCAGGCCTGATGTCAGTGTGATAAAAGAATGCACTAAGCGTTGGCTAATACTGATGTTGTTGTTGTTTAATGCCTCGAGGCTTGCGAGGGAGAGCAGAGACAGGAAAATCAACACTGACTCTAAAGTTGCATTTGATATGTTAAATCGTTCTTTGTATCCATCCTACTTTAACACTGGTATACTTTGTATCCATCCTACTTCATTGATTTGATAACAAGACCTCCTCCTTTTTGACCAACAATTGCCAACATGTGATTTGTTTCTGATTTTCCACCCTTTTTTCTCACCTTTTGGCCTTTTTTATCATCTGCTCAAGGAAGTTTTTGATGGGATTTGTTGAATTTATCGAGTGCTGTAATTTTTGAACTATTAATCAAATGCATATAAAAGTATCCATTTTTGGAAAGAATTTGGGTCAGAGAATCAATTTTTGGTATCAATTTTGACCAAAAATTTTGCTTTTGTTGAGGAAATCACCAAAAATATTTTTTTGACCAAATTCATTTGGGGCAAGCTAACAAAATTATTTTTGAATAAAAAATGCCCAAAATTGCTTGATATTGAGACACTAAAATGTGATTTTTTTTTTAACCTCCAAAATTACATTTCATTCCAAAAATCCAAAATTACATTTTGGGTCAAACAAAATATGCTGAAATTGTACCAAATTCATCGTAAGACATGTACTCTGGAACATTTTTTAGTTGTTACATTAAAAAGTGTTTGTGATT
Source organism: Ophiura sarsii (assembly GCA_035610835.1). NCBI lineage: Eukaryota > Metazoa > Echinodermata > Ophiuroidea > Amphilepidida > Ophiuridae > Ophiura > Ophiura sarsii. Next base: position 8,303,630 of record CM069442.1, on the reverse strand, counting down.
TTGAAGGTTTAAAAAAATCACAATTTTGGCATTTTTTGGGGCAAAGGCTGCGATTTTTATTTTTTTTAGGTTTTATTGTTTTTCTTACCATTGAGTTGGGCGAGTCATCTTTTCTAAAAATCAGCAGTGGGTCATCTTTCTTTTTTCTTGGTTGGTGGGCAAATTAGTTTTTTTCTCCTGGATAGTGGGCAAAGTTCTTTTTTTAAACTTCCATGCCCGCCCCCCCTCCCCTGAGTATCGAATGGTGCGTCCCTAAGACACTTCTCTTCTGGTTTATTTTTACATGCAAATGTTTAGTTTTGAAATGATTTAAAAAGGTAAAAATCAGCATTTTAGTACAAAAATGGATTATCTGACTCATTTCATTTCCAAAAATGTATTTTCATTTATTAAATATCACATTAATAGTTCAAACGTTACAGCGCTTGATAAATTTCATATTAAAAGGGTTAACACTATCCTTTCAGTATCAAAATACTATAATATTATTTGATTGTGCCTTCAGATGTGCATTATAACACAATCATTGAAGATTAAGCCTACTTCACGATCAGGAATTCATCCACAATTGAAAAACTATTGATCGTGTTACTTTTGCTAGGCCTACTTAAATGGTTAATGTGATGTTTACTCGGAAGTGTTAATCCGATAGGTGATGCTACTTTTCGGAGGTAATCCACTTTTCTTTTCATTGTTTCTATTGTCTTTTTTGTTGTTCATCTGGTCAATATTTTTGGAAGAGGCTACTATAGGACAGACGACGTTATGTGAGCTAGAGGACATTATCAAAAACCTTTGTCTAATAATGGTCTCTTGGCTAGATAACGGGCTGTTCATACGCCGTGACCAGAATGGCGACCTCTTCCTACAAAATAAAGGGCTGATGCAACAATAGAAAGACAATAGATAATAATGAAAGGAAAGGTGGTTAGACATGTATTTATAGATATTCTCATCAAAGTGGTGGGTTGGTCGGGTGTCACAAAACTAAATATTGAAGTACGATTATGCAATACTAAATATATACGCCGACATTTAGACCTAAACTAGGTCATACGCCCGCATTTCATGATCTATCATTAATCTGTAGACACTTCGTTGGCTTGTAGGATTAATGAAGAAAAACAAGTTTGTCTCGGAAAACCGCGCGCGTAGCTTTTAAAAATTGGTATTTAACCGCATAACTTTTTTTGTTTTCAATTTTTCTTGAACTATCGAAAATGATGTTGTGAATGGATGGAATGGGGTTTTTTTAATACTGAAAGTGATTTAATAGACTATGCTTCTTCAAACTTTAATTTTACATTGTGAAGTACCATATCAGCTTCATTTTCTTGTTTCACATTTTGCATAGCCTCTTTTCAGGGTTTTTTTCTAAGTCAAATGTTTCTCTTTTTGGGCCTTACCCTGTCCTGTGCGGCTATTTTGATTTGTTGGTAAGGATTGCTTTGAATAAAGTACCGCCGCCTCCGGGGCTATATTTTGTGTTTCAATGGTATCAATTCTAAGCGCCTATCGACACAAATTTTACTAGCGCTTTGATTCTGCCCAAAAATAGAGTATATCTCATTTGAAATATATCCATTTGCAAATAAGTAAAGGAGCAAAATGTGTGCCTCGCTAGGTTCGTAGTAGTACTAATAAATTATGCTCCAGCAACATGTTCCCTATCGGTGTGGCGGGAAAGATATTGTTTAACTACCCATCTTCTTTTTGTATACAAGGGCTTATGTTATACTAGGGTAAAATGATATATACTTTCAGGCGTGTGTTGTGCACTACACGTTCGCATAAGATACACCAAAGGAATAAGAAACAGTTTCGTACACATAATAACTGGGACACCCACAACTTAATAATCCATCAATTATTCGCTACTGACACAACACTTGTAGTGCGGTACGGATTTGTCCTTGCCTTGTGCCAATTTAATCTGCTCAGGGGCATTACAGCTACGATCATTATTACGTTTGCCCGAAACGTCCTCAGGGAATATAACGGGAAGATAAATGTAATGGCTACTTAAGGACACATGATTGATTCATATAGAGTTCAATTACAATGGAAGCTTTCGCTTTATTATAGACCTTTTGAATGACGATATTTGAATTTCAGACTGGGCGGTGCAGGTTAGAGGACTTGACTGCCCTTTGAATAATATATCATTGACAAAAAGCAGGGGAAAAGTTGCGTAATACATCCTTGTGTGTAGGCGAATAAATACTACATTAACAAGCGATTTTCGCGATTTTGGTATACCTCAGGAGGGCTTGTCGTTCAGGGAATTTAGCGTGTATAATTCTTCACTCCTTATGACGACCCAACTCGGATACGTTAATTAATGGATTGTCTATGCGGTTTATTATATGTCAGGGGGGTGGTCTCATGCGATCTCTGTATCAATGGGTGGTACCTGTCCACATACGTCATATCTTTAGTTGGTGGTAAAAAGTCGTTCACACGTGCTTCAAGAAAGGCATCAACATCAGAGCAATATAAGTCTGCTATCACAGATCATGTAGCAGACCAATACCACGTGATCGACTCGGAGGGGGCCAAAATTCTACACCGAGAGATACACTAGATGGATACGGGAATCCATCTGGATGAGAAGAAGCGGTGAAAAAGCTATGGACAATGACGGGCGGGACTTATCAACTAAGTCATGCATACGATCAGCTGATCCAGAAACCTTCTAGAAACACCGGAAGTGATCATGGACCAAAACATAATTCCTGAAGAAACAACTAGAGAAGTCTGTTGTGAAACATCGATAAACAGTGAGTAAATCTTGGATTTGTTAAAAAGGAATTTCAAATATGTCATTACTTAATTGATTTTGCATGCAATGTATAATATGTCAAGGTATTGTGCGATCTCCGTATCAATGGGAGATACCTGACCACAGACGTCATATATATCTCGGTAGTAATATGGTCATCGTTGATTCATTGGGGTATATACGTATATATTTAAGAACAACAAGAAAATTCTGATGCACCTGAGGAACTTATTTACAGTGTAATATATACTTTGTGCATATCTTCTTCTATATAGGTAACATGTGTGCACTTATCTTTTTATCGAAAGTTTAACACAATACATCATTACATTATTTGGAAACATCATTTGATGTTTTAACGTCACGGTGCAGTACATTGTATAATAGAGGTATAATGGTACGTCTGTTATATGTTATAACCACAACTGTGCTTGCTTCTCCAGCTTGGTGAGACTCGACCTGAACGGACGAAGCATTGTAGATTGAAGCCATAATCTTTAGAACCATTTTTGTCTCGATGACACCAGTTCCCAAGACAACCCGACTATTGAGGATCAATATAGGACGTCTGTAGCAATAAAAAGTTTAGTCTATGCTTTAATATTTACGGGGTATTATTCCTTAATGCTTCTGTAAGTAATTACTGCAAATCAAAATGTCTAAATAATTATATCATTGGCTGGGTCATAACATCTAGTAGCAATAAGCAAAATAAAAGCACAAATCTCTGCATAATTAAGGTTATAAAATTAGACATTATTTCATTTATATAATAATAATAATAATACAACGACTCTTGTATAGCGCTTTACACCGAAGTCCCATAGCGCTTACAAATAACAAAACAAAACAACAAAACAAAAACAGAAACAAAAACAGAGCAAAACATATGAAAGACACAATATACCAGGAAACTAAAGATACAAAAATAAAATTAAATGTTACAAAATGCCATTTCAAAGAGATATGTTTTCAGAGATGATTTGAATTGATTAAGAGTCTGAGAGTTCTTAATATGAAATGGTAATTTGTTCCAGAGTTCACAAGATGCATGGCGAAAACTACGATGACCATATGAAGTTGTACTAACCAATGGTGGAACAAGATTTTGTTTTGTAGATGAGCGGAGGTTGCGAACAGGCTTGTATTCCTGAATCAAGTCAGTGAGATATTCTGGAGCAAGTCCATGAAGACATTTATAAGTCAAGAGAAGTATTTTGTACATGATGCGAAACTTAACAGGCAACCAATGAAGATCACGAAGCACAGGAGTGATATGTTCTGAGAAGCGAGTACGTGTGACAAGTCTTGCAGCAGAATTTTGAATACGTTGTAGCTTAGAAATATGGGAGTCTGGAAGTCCGTATAAAAGGCTGTTGCACATATCAAGATGACAAGTGATGAACGCATGAACTAAAGTCTCAGTCAATTTTTCATCAAGACAATTTCGGATGCGGCCAATTTTGTAGAGAGCAAAAGAGGCTGAACGGCATTTATTATTTATGTAGACATTCATGCTGAGATCATTAGCTACAATAACACCAAGATTACGGGCAGATTTAACAGGTTGAATAGGAACATTGTTAATGTCAACAGACGGAAGAGGAGAATTTGTTCTAAACTTAGATGTGATGTGAAGAACTTCAGTTTTGTCTTCGTTTAGTTTCAAATGATTAGCTGTGGACCACGCTTTGATGTCAACAATACATTGTTCCAATTTTGGAATGAGAGTGGCGCGTTCACTAGGTTTCAAAATAAGATAAACTTGGGTGTCGTCGGCATATATCATTCTGGGAAAACCATGCGATGCTATAATGTCCTCTAGTGGAGATGTGTACATCGTAAATGATAACGGACCGATGACGGATCCCTGCGGCACTCCTTCCTTTCTAAAAATAAATCCTTTTCTGCATCTGAGCTTTGGATCTCAGTAGCAAGTTGAGAACGAGCGTAAACACAGGCGAGACAACAACCAGACACCACAACTCTGACTTGATTAGTGAGTAGTGAAGCGAACTTGTATAGGTGTGAACCGGGGGTGGGTGTGAAGAGGAGCGTAACGAATAATGAATGTATCGTGATGTCGCCATGAGAGTTCTTTGACGTCATATCGTAAAAGCGCTACTCCATAATCCTATATCACCTCACTTTTTTTAATATTTTAGCGTAAGAAAGAAAAAAGTTTGACTCTATTTTCTTATAACAAAAAAAGTTCTCTTATGTTTCTATACCACGGGGGTGTTGTGTGGGTGTTTTCTATTCGATCGGTACCAAATCTGTCAATTTTGTTTAAGTTACTCATCACTTAATGGCCGGAATGAACCTTCAATAACATACTCCAATCAACAGTCATCAAACGAGAGCCTGTTAAGTGTGTTATGTTTTAATAGAAAGAAAATTATGCGAGAATAAGACTTCAATTTGCTTAATTTTCTGGTTTCTTGTAGGCCCCTCTGACTTTATCGGACGATACTTAACTAATTATGCGTTGAATAAGGCATATCTTGGATTCTAAATAAGTAGATCATTTAGCTGTGTAGGTTAAATGTAGAAAATGCGATGGTGATATACATAGGCAAATTCGTTCTCTTCAAAATCTAGACCGTGCTTACAAAACATGCTTATGGCCGCCATTTCCGGCAACATGAAATAAAGATATCTCATTTATTATACATAATATTAGCCGATAGCATTTGTAATTCTTATCTTATTCGTTGTCTTAGTATACGATCAATTGCATATCCCTTTCAACGAGGCCCTATTCCAATTCTAGATCAATATAGAATACACTTTGAATTTATGTCTAGTCTTTTAAAACGTCGGCTCAAGTTTTCATTTAGTACGTCCCAGTTTCAACAAGGATGATAATATGAAAATATTCGGCTAATGTAGGTTATGATATTACAAGGAGTCAATCTATGAAAGAATTTTCCTTTTGACAAATCCAAGATGTACTCACATTCGAATGCAAGAACATCAAGTAAAGCCGAGTAAACAAAGTCAACATAAAGTCGTTCACACGTGCTTCAAGAAAGGCATCAACATCAGAACAAAGTTAGCTATCACAGATCATGTCGCAGACCAAAACCACGTTATTTGACTGAGAGGGGCCAAAATCCTACACCGAGAAAACGAGAGATTCACTAGATAGATACGGGAATCCATCTGGATAAGAAGAAGAGGTGAAATAGAAATAGCCATGAACAATAACGGGGCGGGGCTTATCAACTTAGTCATGCATACGATCAGCTGATCAAGAAATCTTCTAGAAACACAGGAAATGATCATGGATCAAAAACATCATAATTCCTGAAGAAACAACCAGAGAAGTCGGTTGTGAAACGTCGATATACAATGAGTAAATCTTTGAAAATTTCAATTCTTTCATCGTAAATCTCAATCCTGATGAACTTATTCAAACAAGTCTATCATTTAGTCTCGCGAAATAAGATCTAAAATTTTACATAAAGTAATGAATAGCTGGTTCTTATTCAAAACGCTTCAAAGAGTCTCTACACATTATTGTTCAACAGTCAACATGTTTCGAGCCGATATCTAATATTTTAGAGGTTTGTAATATAATTACATTTCATGTTTCCTTTTTTATCACATACTCATTCGCTTCTCTAACGTAGGTAATGATTAATTAGCCCTGTATGTGTTAGATATGAGTTCGAATCCCGCGCTGGCTGATATCCTAAATTTAAGTTACGCTAGAAGTCGAGTCGTGCATTATTTTACATCCAATGTTTATCAACAAACGCAACGGGCGAAGGGACTGGACTGTCGATACACGCTTGAGGGAACAGCATATGGCCACAACACTGTCCGCTATGCCGTATTGCCCTTTATAATGCTTTGGCGCGAGTTTTAAAAGCACGGGTCCTAAACAAAACAGGATGCGTGCGCAAACTGCCGGGCAAAGAACAATAGCAACTAGCCACGTTTTGCCCGGTGTGACGTCACATGTCACCCCATCTATACAATCCTGTTTTATGTTGAAAAAGATGCGTGTCCCTTTGGATAGTCGCCGTGTCTTGGTCGGGTTATTGTACATTGCTTCAGCTGGAACCACGAAGGTCGTTGATTGTATCTATTTTTACAAATTGCTCACAATATCTTATAGCCATTCGTGCGCGCGGGAAATTGATGAATACACAATCACTAAAATACTTGCCAAATCAAAAATATAGATCTACCAACGCGTAATTGTTAAAAACGCAAATTCAATTGGAAACATAATTTGACGTTTTAACGTCACAGGGCACTACACTGTATGACAGTACACGTGTGACGGCAAATATTTTAATCATCCACACGAAATCCCCAGGTAGTAATTGTTTTTTAAGTCCATTATTTTTGTATATAAAGGGTTACTATGTGTAAATCAATAAATATTGCTAAACACTAAATCGTAAAAGGATTTCATAAATCATTTAAAAAATACTACTGAAAATAATGTGCCAACCTTACAGTTTACAAATACAACAAGGTTCATTTCGGGAAAGTAGTGCAAACCAATCATCCAACACCAAGGGACCAGTAGTTTGCACTACTTTGTTTTATTACACCTCACACCTATTTCATTGTCAAAAATAAATTGAAAATCGAAAAAAGCTCACGTTTTTAAAAGATCTTTTGTGTTCATTTTCCTCTCTGCATATACACACATGTTGACATAATTATTATTTTCATACATTTTGAATATTTTCATATACGTTATGTTTTTATTATACGTTTTCGTTATTTTCCACAAGTATATAAATACATCCTTTCATATTTAATTTTAATATAAATTTCAGAATACTACATTACATATTTCAATAGTCTGCATTTTATATCAATGTGCACCATGCAAATATCACTTTTATATGCTGATATGGACCTGCATTATATTATTTTTTACATTCTATATAGGCCCATGTATTATAAGTCTCTGATTTTCAGTTCATAGAATAATAAGTTGTATAAATTGGGATGCTTCCTACAACGGAACTTTTTTAATTATTTTGTCTATGTGATATAAATATATCAACATACATCCAATATTATCGTATTACTATTCATCATGTAAATTAAATAACCTTACGCATTATTAATTCAGAATCGAAAAGAAATAGCAAATTTGGGTGATTACCATATCTGAATTTACTTATACAAAGTTTCGCAATAGCTCCCACATAGTTGATGAAAATTGTTATCAGAATTCTTGTAATTATGTACCCCCCAAAATAACATTTTCAACATTGAGTTTAAAAACAAAGCTTACTTTGGCAGAAATGACAATTTCTGCATAGTTCCAAATAACTTTAACCTTTTCACAGAAGTAAAAGAAATATCTGTGTAGTCAATTACAAGTACAAGTATTGCAAATATAAACGGCCAGTATTTAACTAGTGAACTCTTTTTGTGTAGCAATATTTTGTCGGGTTAAGCGTTGTCAACCTTGCTTTTTGGAATTGCTTTCCAGATAAATTGCCAATTGAATATGAAATTCGGAAAACGTCTTATTCAGAGGTATCGACATATTAGGGGAGCAGCACTAGATTAAAGAATGCCCTTTCTGAATATCTTTACAGTCAATCGGTATGCCATTAAATGAAATAGCTGCGTTAACATTGACGTTTGGATTACGCATCCATTTCCAGACTGCTGGGAGTGCATTACGAATGACATAATAATCAAATAAGACATTAACTGTTATTCTGCATACGATCCTTGAAACTATCAAGTAAAAGAAGATTACCCTGATTATCGAATATTTATTTATTTATAACAATAGGCTGAAGAGCCAAGACAAACCCAATAGTGACGAGCATTGCATTAAAGGGATGTCCGAACATCTAAAATAAATAAAAAGGGACAGACCAAAAAAAACCAAAAGGGGAACAAGACAAATGAAAGGGAAAAACAAAAAGGGACCAGACGAGTGAAACAAAAGGAACTGGCTACAGGAGATGGTGGCAAACAGCAGTCTTGAAGGATGTTAAAGGTAGCACTCTTGACAACAACATCAGGGAGATAGTTCCACAAAGTGGGAGCAAAAGGATAAAAAGACATTTTAAGAGAGAAAGTCTGCAGAAAGGGGAATAAAGAGCACAGCTGTTGTGGTTGCGAAGATTGGGTCTGGGATGGGGCTTGTACGGATTAGGAGACGAACAAAGATGGTTGAAGATCTTGAAAAGATGGCAAAACACAGCAATATCACGACGCCTTGACAGGGGAGGGAGTTTAGAGACCAGAAGGAGGTCTTTGTGGGGAAGATTCCAGGATTGGAGAAATAACCCTGGAAGCAAACCGCTGCGTTGACTCAAGCCTGTTGGTCAAGGTAATGTTCAAAGGATGCCAAGTGATGCTGCCGTAACCAAGAATTGGACGAACCAAGGCCAAGTAACGAATACGGTGGGTAGTAGGAGACGAACTGTTGAAAACCCTATGGATGTAGCCAATGGATTTCCTCGCTGGTGAAGTGCCAGCTTTGATCCACTTCTTTAAGTAGGAGTTAAACTTTTAAAGTTTATAAGCACGTTTATTCCCTGGTAAGTTACTTTTGATGACTGTACTCTGCCGTCCAGACTTAGTGACTTGTTGAAATAGCTCTAGGATGGCTACATCATTGTTACTAGAGGGCATTCTATGAACTATTACATAGACTCTATTTTAGACTGGATTTCAGTTCAATTAGATTCATAAAAGTAGCAATTCATCTTTACGAGATTCGGCATTGTTATTAGCTGCTTCAATAAATAAGCCCAAAGCAGCGTTTGATATTTTGAGAAGCAATTTATTTCAGAATCTAACATAATATAATCTTGATAACAACTCGGTCGGTACCACCGTGAGGCGCCGGATTGTGAGCCAACAATAAATATATGTTTAGGTAATCCCGTAACATATTTCCGGTTTTAGAAGATTGCTATCGGGTGTTTAGGAATAAGAATACAGGAATCAAAGGATAGCAATCTCAGAATCAAATATGGTTTTGTAAAGCTTTATCTGGATATCAGGATTACTTGTATATATTATATAGCTTTACGAAATGTGGGTTGATTCTCTGAGGAAACTTGTATATTGGCAAATATTAACAAAGATCCCCTCTGTCTGTTAATATGTCACCAATTCGCCTTTTTTTCAAACATAAAAATATTGAATAAGGCTCACTTGCAAAATAGAACGAATGCATAATATATCTCACCTACTTCATATGACCAATGTCAGTTATAAAATGAATTGAAACAAAATTGTTTATTTAAGTTATTTTAATAAGAAACTCTCTCGAATGATTTGAGCACAAGAATGAAAGGCAACGCCTTTTAAACTTATTGTATCTAAATAGTTTGTTATTCCACTTCTTTCTACAGATGGAAGAAAAGACCTCAATTAACAAACTCGTGGAGCTTAATTATACTGCAGTCTGTTATGACTAAAGTTGATATATGTCCATACTGTGTTTGGATTAGGTCTCAAATTATCCACCGGTGTTTTCACAGTTTTCACATCCAACCATCGAACGGTAGCCGCATTGTATCGCGTTATTGACAAATTAGACGCGAGAAAACATCTTTCGACAAGAACTGATTGAAATTTGAAATGCTTGTTAGTAAGAGTTGCAACGTTGCTATCCATCAGATATGCCCATGAATTTAATTGCCGTCCATTTCGTACCCAATATCCATTGAATATATTTTCAGAGTTCAGAGTTCAGAGTTTTTATTCACCAAACATATATAATCAAGCAGTAAATGAAACAAGGAAAATGATGGGCTGACCAAGTAAGAGCACAGCTCGTGAGGCCTTGGCCACCCTTACAAAAAGAGAGGTGCAGGACAGCTACAACATGAAAGACGTAAGACAAGGTGCAAGACGCAGACAATACAAGGACAAGTGTGGACAAACGACAATGTTGGCAAAGGCAATGCTACATAATGAATAAGATGTTGAATACAAAGTCATGAAAGTACATACAGGGTGTCCCAAAAGTCTATGCACGACTTTGAAGCTTTGTATTTTACAAAATATAAGTTGTATTGAAAATATGAATACATATTTAGAAAGAGGAGATGTGGGAAATAATTTTGATACCAAACATTGGAGTAACATCTGTTTGTAATACCACCCTAGAAGTAAAATATGTATTACTGCAAAAAATGTAATTTTATACTTCGGAGGAATAAAGTTCATAAATACATACCTATTGAGATTAACAAAAATACGGGTAGAGTTGGTTACACGGAAAGTGATCCGTCAATTGTAATTAAAATTTTACATTACAGTGATATCATCATAATAAAAAAACTATATCACACATAATTTTCGTTTCTATAGTGAAATCTAATTTAAATGTTTTCCATTTATACAGAGACGTGTGCTAATGGAAAAACACAGCAGAAAAGTGAACACACACATCACACAGCTGTCAAACAGGTTACAATTTAAACTTAGCGGATTATTTGAATGCTGCTTGAAGGCCTCATCAAAGGTTGTTTTACCCATTTAGAATATGTTCCTGTATTCAAAAATGTATCCACCAACTTCAGAATGGATATTCTTCCTGGTGCGCGTTTCACTTTGAAATGTTTTCTGTACTTTTGTTGAGTAAGTTGAACTGAATGTGTTTCAGAGTAGAACCATACAATTTGTATTCGATTATCTATGCTGTAAACCATCTTGAATGAAGACTTTTGCTATGCAATGTTGTCTACTACGCTTATTTATGTTGTGAGTGACCGAGTTTGGTATTAAATAACATTAATGTTGCAAGGTAAGCAGTGAACTGTGACTAATGCGCAACGTTGCTTTCATACCGTTAATTTATGCGCGCATTTAGCGACAATGTGTGGTATTTGGTATGGGTTGGTCTGGCACACGGCCAATGACTTTCAACCAGTTGTATAATGTTTTGGGTTCACCAATAGGGTTGTGTTTGGTATCAAATTAATTTCCCAAATCTCCTCAAAATATGGTTAAATTAATACCATATGATTTATATTTCATGAGATATGACTCTTCAAAAACGTGCATCGACTTTTGGGACACCCTGTATATAGTATAATAATGTTGTATACAATAACAATAATAATGTTAACACTAACTGTAGACGTAATAACAGCGAGGTATATTATATAATAGCAATTAATGGTAATGAGATAACAAATACTGTTTATATTTAAACTTAAAAGTGAGGAGTGAGGTACTATTTTTAATATCGGAATAATTTTATTCCAAAGAATTGGTCCCTGACTCCTGATTGAATTTCTGGCCAAATCTGTGTTGAAGTTTGGCGGTCGGAAATTATTAGAGGACCTAATGGTGTAAGCGTGAATCATGTTAATTTTAATAAAATAATTGGAGAAAATATTTGGGAGAAGGTTGTTAAAGTAAAACCTGTACATGAAGATAGCTGTGTGGAGTTTATGAATATCATATATAGTGAGACTATTAAATGAGGCAAAGAGAGGTGGTGTGTGAGCAAGAAAATTTGAATTTGAGCAGATACGAATGATTTTCTTTTGTTTTAGATGAATGCAATTAAGGTTGCAATTATTTTGATCTGCCCAAATTATATTGCAATATAGGACATGTGGTAAAACTAAACTATTATAAAGGGAATATAAAGTACTATGCGGTAACAACATTTTAAGTCTAAACAAAATTCCCGAATATTTAGAGACAATATTTTTGATATAAATGGTATGTTGCTTCCAAGTAAGAGATTCGTCGAGGTTGACACCTAAAAATTTGATGCAAGCAACTTTTGAAATAGGAGTATTGTCAATGTTTATATCCGGGTCATGATAAATACGATTGCTATGCCTGTTCTTAAAAATCATATATTTTGATTTGTTAATATTCAGTGATAATCTATTTGCCTTCAGCCAGTTAGAAATGCAAGATAGTTCATGGTTTATAACGTGAATGAGATGTGGAAAACTTTTATGAGAAGCCAATAGATTGGTATCATCAGCATAAATTATAAAAGAAAATACCTTAGAGGAATAAACAATGTCATTTAAATATATTATAAAGAGTAGTGGGCCTAAAATTGAGCATTGCGGAACTCCACAAGTTGAGTTAATGGCAGATGACTTAACATTTTTAAAAGAAACAAATTGGGATCGGTTGCTTTAGTAGTTCTTGAACCACTCGAAGGTGATGCCACGAATACCATAGTGAGAAAGTTTATCAAGAAGTATGTCATGGTTTATGGTGTCGAACGCCTTCGAGAGATCCAGGAAAATACCAACGGTATGGTTATTGCTATCAAGATCGGTTACAATTTTGTTGTAAGCTTCCATAAGGGCCATGTAAGAAGAGCGCTTAGAACGAAATCCAAACTGAGAACTGTGCAGTAAATCAAATTTAGATATGAAATCATATAGTCTATTGTGAACAATTCGTTTTAATGATTTTGGAGAAAACGGGAAGAACAGAAATGGGCCTGTAATTGGAAACAGTATGATGGTCATTAGCTTTATAAATGGGAATAACTTTTGCAATTTTGAGATTGGTGGGTACAACCCCGGAAGCAAGAGACAAATTAATAATGTGGGTAAGGAGAGCCGCAATAATATTACGAACTGATTTAATTATGTCCGGTTTAATTTCATCAAAACCACTACTAGTACCAGATTTGAAAGAATTGCAAATTTTGATAATTTCATCATTATCAGTTGGGGAAAAAAATATGGAATTATTAGGACAATTAATATTCTTAAGGAAATGATTATGATCAAGGTTGGTGTTCTGGATTTTGCGGGCAAGATTCGGGCCAACATTCACAAAATAATGATTAAATGTATTAGCAATAACAGAGGGATCCGTTATAAGAGCGAGATTATCATCATAAAAGAATGAAGGTAGGTTACGATTAGTTTGGCGACCGAGGATGTCATTAAGAATATTCCAGGTAAGTTTGGTATTATGTTTACAGGCATCCAGTTTATTAGTAAAATAATTCTTTTTGGAAGTTCTAATGAGAGAAGTTATTTTATTGCGATAAGAATTCAAATTAGTTTTGTTAACTAATGTTGGGTTGGAAACATATTTTCTATACAACTTATCTTTGCGGTTGATAGATTTTAGAATCGCAACAGTTATCCATGGTTTGTGTGAGATACGGCGTTTGCGGGAGTTGTGAGTGTCATTTGAATGTGATTTAATAGGAAAATGAATATCATAAATATGACGGAATTTCAGAGTAAAAGCATCATAGGCTTTGTTTGTTTGGCGTTGCAGGATGAAAAGGTCAAGCGGCCTTTTTCACATTTCTTATTTATTGATACATATATAACATAGATGAAGTTCAAGTTAAAAGTACCTTTTGTTTTATAGGTATTATAAATACTAACACCTAACACACTTTGGCTGAATTGTAGCTGAAATATCTTCCAATCAAAGATGGTGTTTGTAGAGGCCATTTTCGCTTCGATAATTTATAACTAGGTGTGTGTCAACACGGGTCAATAGTTTGTTTACCATTTCCGATTTGTAGTATTTATTTAACAAGTTGCTGGGCATGGTTGTCATTCCATACGTTGAAGGAGTCTCGGAACGGTTTTCTAGAGTGCTAAAATCGTACAACATATCTACGGCCATGAAACCGCACTGCACTCTTAGGCACTTTCTTGTTCACCCGAAGGATAAGCGTGACCCTCTCCATACCACTGATGTCATCTATTCAATACCATGCTAAAACTGTGACACCCCGTACATAGGAGAGACTGGTCGACAATTCGGTAAGCGATTAGAGGAGCACAAGACAGAGTCCGAAAAAGCGGTGACTTCTGTTCGCACCAGAACGTCCCGTAAGAGCTCCCAATCCGCCATTAACAAATCAGCTATCACCGACCACGTAATGGACAAAAACCATGTCATCGACTGGGAGGAGGCAGGGATCGTAGGCAGAGAGGCTAATCGATACAAACGCTGGATCAAAGAGGCAATCGCTCAGAGACGAGGGGCAATATAATCTGAGTCACGAGTTTGACGATCTACTGATTGCGGATAAATCATCTAGCATCACTGCAACTAAGCAACCAATATCACGTGTTGTAAACAGCAGATCGTCATCAGTCCACATCAAGTGTTGATAAAGGAAACAGCTTGTTTCCGAAACGTCCACAAGTAAGTGGTTTTCCTTGGACTAGATATACTGAATTTCATCAATCATCTAATTATAACAGTCCTGATGAACTTTATCAAGAATAATGCTTAATAGATGAATATTCAATGCAAATTACATTACGTCACCATCCTTATGTCTGGCATGAATCGATAGCTTTGTTTTGGAACTGGAACTGTTTATTTGCACCAGTATTGAACGGTAGGCCTACACGTATATCAGTATCTTGGACTTAAAGTACACTTTTCCGAGAAGGTTTTTAATTCAATTGAACTAAATTCAATCAATCCTGTCGGTGGGGTTTTTACAACTCAGTCGGGTCACGCCAAACAAAACTATGTATTTGTATTATGTCATAGCACCATATACAAATTACAGTTCACGCAACCGTAAAGGAAATTAAATTTGGTCAAATTAAAATTGGGAAGAGAATAATATTGAACCGATGCAATAATACCAATTTGGAAATATGCAATTGTCCATGAACTTAATTAAAGACATATCCCGGCACTCGATCGCAAATTATACCCGAATATCTAGAATACGCTCTGGCTCTGCACCGAGTTAGATGAACGAAGCATATAATATATCAATATGGAAAACTCAATAATTCAATTCAGGGTACCAAACTCATAATTCTTAAGAATATTTGTATTATCCATCTTTCAAATGCCGCTTATTTACTTGACGTAGATCATGAGTACTGGCTAAGCATGTTCAACGGATATGAGAAGATGGCAGGAAGGCAAGATGGGTTAGCCTAGTCTATTTATCCAATTATTATCACTGAATGCACAGTCAGAACATTAAGGCAATCAATGTAAGAGACGGCATCGTGCAAAGAATGTGTGGAAGACGAATTGTTGGTTTAAACTTGAAGGGAGAAAATTGCAAAATTGCGCAATAATCATATCAGTTAATAGCTGTGGAAAAATATACCGGTTCCCTGGCATTTTATTTTTACAGGTGGATCATAGTCGCGATTTAATAGAATGACATTTTTCTTAAGATTGACATGTGAAATGAGTAATCTCATATTTTTAAAACTCTAAAATCAAAAGGTTTACAAGGATAAACCCAATCTTGTTCCTTTATTGCTGTCAAGTCTTTTTTGTTGTTGTTGTTATTTTTCATTTTAGTTTCAAATTTTATAACGGGTCATGGTAAAATTAAGATTAACATACACATGTTCATCTGTCTAAGAATTTGTTTGTGGATGAACTTTAAATGTACCAATGTTGATGTGATAATTACAGCAAATTAATATATATGTTCTTTTTAAAAATATATTTTTGAATCTCGTTAACCTTATAATAATTGAACCAAGTAAACACATTTCATAGTACTAGAATGTTCAGATCCTTAAAAATAATGATCTCAATATCGTGATAGTCGCCATGCATGTACTGACACATGTAAAATATGTATTAATCTGAAGTCAATAACTATCTAAAAGAATTCGTATTCGGTCATATAACATAATAGGAATTACAAGTTTAACGTTAGTGATGTGATTTAACTGATACTACAGCATATTGTGCACTTTCAGCCAAATTGAAAGACCACCAAATCTCCGTTACCATACAAATATGTCAGTCAGGGATGTAACTTCAGATATTTTTTCAACCCAGCCAGTCGGGCAGCAAACTAACCAAAAAATACCTGCCCGTAGAGAAATTCCACCTGTCAAAGTGACTTTGAAAAACTGTACTTTTGGTAGCTTCGCTCGCCCGATGTAAAGTTACCCGCTATGGGCAGGTGGGCGGGTGCTATTATCAGGCCTGATGTCTGTGTGATTAAAGAATGCACTAAGCGTTGGCTAATATTGATGTTGTTGTTGTTTTATGCCTCGAGGCTTGCGAGGGAGAGCAGAGACAGGAAAATCAACACTGACCCTAAAGTTGCATTTGATATGTTAAATCATTCTTTGTATCCATCCTACTTTAACACTGGTATACTTTGTATCCATCCTACTTCATTGATTTGATAACAAGACCTGCCCCTTATATAGCTTTGTATTATACAGTCATCAAAATAAGTAACTGACCAGGTAATAAACCGTAGCGTATCTCCCGGGGGATCAAGGGGGCATAGTGCCCCCCAGACGGCTTTGACCGGGAAGGCCAGCTCAAACTACCGGGCTAAACAAAATCGAGGAGAAGGGAAGAAGAGAGGGAAGCGAGGAAGAGAAAAGGGGAAAGGAAAGGAAAAGGGGAAGGAAAGGGAAATAAAGAAAAGAGAGGAAGAGAAGAGTGAAGGAAAAGGGAAAAGAAAAAAACAAAGGAAAGGGAGAAGAGGAAGATAATGGGCTTCTTTTTGCTTCAATTTTTCTTGAACTATCGAAAATGATGGTGGGAGTCAAGTTGCGACTGTATGGAATGGTGTTTTTTTAATATTGAAAGTGATTTATTGGACTATGCTTCTTCATACTTTAATTTCACATTGTGAAGTGTCATATCAGCTTCATTTTCTTGTTTCACAGAGCCTGTCTCATTTTTATATATTTTTTAATTACACATTTTGCATAGCTTCTTTTCAGGTTTTTTTCTGAGACAAATGTGTTTTTTGGGGGGCCTTACCCTGTCCTATACGGCTATTTTGGTTTTTTTGGTAAGGATTGCTTTGAATAAAGTACCGCCGCCGCCGGGGTTAGATTTTGTGTTTCAATGGTATCAATTCTAAGCGCATATCGACACAAATTATATGATGTGTTACTAGCGCTTTGATTCTCCCCGAAAATAGAGTATATCTCATTTGAAATATATCCATTTGCAAATAAGTAAACGAGCAAAATGTGTGCCTCGCTAGGTTAGTATTAATGGAACTAATAATGATGCTTCTTGTATACAAGGGCTTATGTTATAGGGTAAAATGATCTATATTTTCAGGCGTGTGTTGTGCCTTACACGTTCGCATAAGATACACCAAAGGGATAAGATACAGTTTCGTACACATAATAACTGGGACATGACCATCAATTAAGGACACCCACAATTTAATAATCCATCCATTATTCGCTACTGACACAACACTTGTAGTGCGGTATGGATTTGTCCTTGCCTTGCGCCAACTTAATCTGCACAGCGGCATTACAGCTACGATCAATATTACGTTTGCCCGAAACGTCCTCAGGGAATACAACGGGAAGATAAATGTAATGGCTACTTAAGGACACGTGATTGATTTATATAGAGTTCAATTACAATGGAAGCTTTCGCTTTATTATAGACCTTTTAAATGACGATATTTGAATTTCAGACTGGGCGGTGCAGGTTAGAGGACCTGTCTGCCATTTGAATAATATATCATTGACGGAAAAGCAGGTTAAAAGTTGCGTAATACATCCTCGTGTGTAGGCGAATAAATACTACATTAACCAGCGATTTTAGCGATTTTAGCATATCTCAGGAGGGCTTGTCGTTCAGGGAATTGGAAACTTGCTTGTATAAGTCTTCACTCCTTATAATCGGTACCAAGAATCTGAGACATACATTAAATGAGCAAATTTCTTCTCCGCAGTTTGATACCTCATTCAACAAAATCGAATGGATACTTTTAAAGTTATGGCGATTTCAATGACCGCGCATAACAACAGCAAAGTTGCACTAGGTATAGGACATCATTGATTTGTGTGTGATTACGCACTGAAAAAACTCACAGCTAGTCAGTTAAGACTTTTATTCTTCACAGCTTGTCAAACCTTTTGTCCCGCAAATTGTGGTTATCACTCCAGACTCATTCATCTGACTCGTTCAGATAGCACCCAGTTATGACAGTAATCACACACAAATCAATTATTTCCTATACCTATTGCAACTTTGCTGTTGTTATGCGCGGTCATTAAAAACGCCATAACTTTAAAAGTATCCATTCGATTTTGTTGAATGAGGTATCAAACTGCGGAGAGGAAATTTGCTCAATTAATGTATATCTCAGATGTTTTGTATCGATTATATATTTTGAATTTGCCAACCTCAAAGCACCTTGTCAGAGACTTGATGTGCTAGGTGTATATGTCAGGATGGTTGGTCTCATGCGATCTCTGTATCAATGGGTGGTACCTGTCCACATACGTCATATCTTTAGTTGGTGGTAGAATATTCATTTTAAAAGGTTTGATTTATTAGGGTGTATACGTATATTGGATATTATGCATCTTGGTGCTCCTGAATGTAATCACTGCAAATCAAAATGCATAATTATTTTCATTGGCTGGGTCATAACATCTATGGGCAAAGTTGTGATAAGCAAAATAACATCATCAAGGATTTCAAATTAGATATCATTTTATTTCTAAAACTTAATATTGTGCTGCATCTGAGCTCTTGATCTCAGTAGCAAGTTAATAACGAGCGTAACACCGACTTGATTAGTGAGTAGTGAGTATTGAAGCGAGTTTGTATAGGCGTGAACCGGATGTGAAGAGGTGTGACAAGACTGATAAATGTATCGTGATGACGCCATGAGAGTTCTTTGGCGTCATAGCGTAAATGCGCTACGCCATAATCGTATATACGAGGGGTATCAAAAATTTCTTGAAATCACCCAGAAGTGAAGGAGCTTTATCGATGAAATTTTGTCTGTGTAATCACTGGTCCCTTAAAACATTAAGGTGCAAAAATGGTCTCATAAGTATGTTTACTTTTTATACAGGTGGCGCTAGACGCCAATGCTTCAATAAATAAGCCCGTAGCAGAGTTTTATATTTTGAGAAGCAACTGATTTCAGAATATAAGTAAAATATAATCTTGATAGAAACTCGGTCGATGCAATCAAGAAATAGATTGTGAGCTGACTTTATATTGGCAAGTCCATAACGGATTTTCGGGTTTAGAATTCGGTAAATCGTACGAAGTATTATGAATATGAATACAAGAATCAGAGGATAGCAAGCTTAGAATCAAACATATTTTGTAAAACATGATCGGGATATATCAGGATTGCTTTCTTATATAGCTATACGAAATGTGGGTTGATATCTCTGAAGTCACTTGCATATTGGCACACATATCTTAGATCCCCTGTGTCTGTTAGTCTGTCACCAATGCAGCCAGGTAACATGTATATGTTTATTTTAAAATGAGGTTACTTGCATAAGTGAACGGATGCTTTTAAAATGACTTGAAACACAAAAGTGGTTTATTAAAGTTATTCTAATGAAGAAACTCTGTGGAGTGATTCAATTGCTTCGAGTACAATAAATAATGGCTCGCCATGTCAACTCATTGTATTTAGATAAAGGCTCCTTAATTTGTAATAACGCACATCTTCCTTCATACGAAGAAAAAAACTCATTTAAGAAACTCTCGAAGCTAAATTACATTGTGGTCTGTTATGACTAGATTTGATATATTATGTCCTTATTTTGTTTGGAATGGGTCTCTCAAAGTATTCACGGGCGTTTTCACAGATAACAATCCACCAGTGGAAGCGTTGTATCGCGTTATTGACAAATTAAATGCGAGTAAACATCTTTCGACAAGAAGTTATTGAGTTTTAAAATTGCTTGTTAGTAGTATGAGTTGCAACGTGGCTACCCGTCAGATATGCCGATTGATTACTTGCCCTACATTTCGTACCAAAAGCCATTGAATAAAAGTAGTTGTTTGGCGTTGCGGATTGAACAATTCAGGTGGCATTTTTTCCATTTCTTATTTCTTGATGTTTTTACTATTGGGTCTATACATATATAACAAAGATGAAGTTCAAGTTAAAAGCACTCTTTTCACAATTATTATATACACCTGAATTGTTTTTAATTTGGCTGAAATTTGTCCTGAAATATCTCATGTCTTCAGATAATTATTTAATTACCTTCCAATCAAAGATGGTGTTTGTAGAAACCATTTTCGCTTCGCTAATTTATATTAATGTTTGTGCCAACACGAGTCAATAGTTTATTTAACATTTCCGACTTGTAACTTTACTGGTAGCCGTAGTCTATGCACTCCGAATCATCAGTCGCAAGCGAATTAGTTTTATTTCAGCCACTTAGTTGTTTAATCTGAATGATACTGAGAAGGATTTAACTATATTCAGTGTTCTTAAAGCATAACTTCCCCACCCATCCACAGAAAGAATCGGTCAGAATCAGACAAACCAAGTCGGTGGTGTGTTTTTTTGTAACTCATTCGGGTCACGGCAAATAAACTTATAAATTTGTATTATGTCATAACAACATATACAAATTACAGTTCACGCAACCGTAAAGAAAATTAATTGGTCAAATTAAAATCGAAAGGGAATATAATAATATTGAACCGATGCAATAATACAAATTTTGAAAAGATGTAATTGCCAGGAAACTTTGAAAGAGTTTGAAGGAGTGGGCTTCCCTTTTGCCAAACCTTAGTATACTTGATCTATGAAGTATAACGGTAATATGATATTCTATGTTAGTTTGGAATACTAAACGTTACGTTTATTAGATGTGTTCACTGCCCTCATTCACTGGGGATTTCACTAGAGTGTGTAATAATATCATCTGTCGGATACCCTTTTATATAAATATCATAAAGAAAAAGGGGAAAGTATATACACTTTATCATCAAGGTAAATTCACATTAGGGAGATGAGGTTGATGAACAAATCTAAAATTGAAGGTAATTTAGCACTTTCTGGTAACCGAATTACTTCGACGGTAAATATATGCAGAGTATACGAAGAAATTGCCATGTTGAAGCTACAAAAATGTGTTCAAATATTGTTGTCGCGTAAAGCGTGCACATCTGCACTGCTATGGTATAATGATCCACCCCTTCCCCCTTTGATTAAAATATATAAGTCATTCTTTAAATTATCATATCGTATAATAATAATTCCACCTCGTTATCACGCGCGAGGCTGTAATACGCTGGCTTTAGTATCAACCCAGGTTATATAATTAGAGCGTTCTTGGTATCAACTCAATCAAAGACTTGTCCAGGTTTTAAGAAGGAGACATGGTCGACCTGCAGCCATAGAACACCCTGTACAGTAAAGTATAGGTTGGTAATGGGCACTCATCTCTACACGCAACACTAGCTTCACGCTTCATTCCGTGTATGTCTATAGAGGCCGGACTAGAGGGACCAGGCTCCTTTCACACCGACACGCGCGCGTAAATGTTACCCGAATAGCTCAAATACGCTCTAACGTCAATGCACATAGATAAATGAACTTATCGTATAAAAATATCAATATGGAAAACGAACAAATTAATTTCTCGATTCCAATCTCATAATCTTTGAGAATGTTTTTATTATCCATCTTTCAAATGCCGCTTATTTACTTGACGTACATCATGAGTACTGGCTAAGCATGTTCAACGGATATGAGAAGATGGCAGGAAGACAAGATGGGTCAGCCTCTATTTATCCAATTATTCTCACTGAATGCACAGTCGGAACATTATTAGGCAATCAATGTACGAGGCGTCATCGTGCAAAGAATGTGTGGAAGACGAATTGTTGGTTTAAACTTGAAGGGAGAAACTTGCGCAGGAATAATATCACTTAATAGCTGTGGACAAATATACCGGTTACCTGGCAATTTTATTTTTACAGGTCGGTCAAAGTCGCGTTTCAATAGGATGACATTTTTCTTAATATTGACATGTGAAACGAGTAATCTCATATTTTTAAAACTCTAAAATCAAAAGTTTAAACCCAGTTTTAAACCCAATCTTGCTCCTTTATTTTTCATTTTAGTTTCAAAAGTGTTAATTACAGCAAATGAGTATGTTCTTTTTAAATATATGTTTGAATCGACCGGAGGTCATCCTTACTTGACCAAAATTAGTCTTATTTTTTGTGACAGGGTAACGATTTTTTTTTTTTTCATTTTAGTTTCAAATTTTATAACGGGTCATGGTAAAATCTAGTCTATCTAAGAATTTGTTTGTAAATGAACTTTAAATGTTCCAATGTTGATTTTTAATTATAACAAATTAGTATGGTCTTTTAAAAATATATATTTGAATCGACCGGAGGTTATCCTTACTTGACCAAAACTCGCAAGTATTGATATCTTTAACCTTATAATAATTGAACCAAGTAACCACAATTCATAGTACTAGAATGTTCAGATCCTTACAAATAATGATCTCAATATCGAGATAGTCGCCATGCATACTGGCACATGTAAAATATGTATTAATCTGAAGTCAATAACTATCTAAAACAATTCGTATTCGGTCATATAACGTAATATGAATTACAAATTCAACGTTAGCGTTGATACATACAGCATATTGTGCAGTTTCAGGCGAATTGAAAGACCACCAATTCTCCGTTACCATAAAAATATGTCAGTCAGGGCTGTAACTTGCATGCCCGAAGAGAAATTCCACCAGCCAGTGTGACTTTGAAAAACTGTACTTTTAGTAACTTCACCCGCCCTATGCAAAAGCTACCCGCTATGGGCAGGTGGGCGGTGCTATTTCCAGGCCTGATGTCAGTGTGATAAAAGAATGCTCTAAGCGTCGGCTAATATTGATGTTGTTGTTGTTTAATGCCTCGAGGCTTGCGGGGGAGAGCAGAGACAGGAAAATCAACACTGACCCTAAAGTTGCATTTGATATGTTAAATCGTTCTTTGTATCCATCCTACTTTAACACTGGTATACTTTGTATCCATCCTACTTCATTGATTTGATAACAAGTTTTTATATAGTTTTGAATCATACAGTCCTCAAAATAAGTAACTGACCAGGTAATAAACAGTAGCGTAACTCCCGGGGGGTCAAGAGGGAAGAGTGCCCCGCAGACGGCTTTGACCGGGAAGGCCAGCTCAAACTACCGGGCTAAAAAAAATTGAAGAGAAGGGAAGAAGAGAGGGAAGAGAGGAAGAGAAAAGGGGAAAGGAAAGGAAAAGGGGAAGGAAAGGGAAAGAAAGGAAAGAGTGAAGGAAAAGGGAATATAAAAAGAAAGGAAAGGGAGAAGGGGAAGATAAAAGGGAAAAGGAAAAAGAAAATCTAAGGGATTTACTTAATTCCCATCTAAATTACAACTCTGTCCCTTGCCCGGTTTGATGATGGGCAATTTATTATAAAATGGCAAATTTTCTCGCGCTATGCCCGCATTTGTCCAGAAGCCCGTTTGAAAGAAAAAATAATGGCCAGATTCGTGTAGACATGTTGTTAAAATTTCGCGTGCGCGCGCATCACCTTTAGGATGCAACGTCATTCCCTGAAATAAACAACCCATCTTGCGCAATTTTTGTACTTAATAGGATCGAACTGGTTTCACCGGGAAAAATCCCCTTTGCCACCCCCCCCCCCCCCCCCCCCCCCCTCCCTTCAGAAAAAACCCAGATGCGCAACTAGTAAAAAAAAATACTGTTGTAAATAAATCACTTTTCTTTAATTGGAGATATTGTTCACGAAGATCGGTTAAATAATAAAGAACGCTACATTAAAAAGG
This sequence comes from Ophiura sarsii, assembly GCA_035610835.1. NCBI lineage: Eukaryota > Metazoa > Echinodermata > Ophiuroidea > Amphilepidida > Ophiuridae > Ophiura > Ophiura sarsii. Next base: position 8,279,327 of record CM069442.1, on the reverse strand, counting down.
ATTTAACAAAGTGCAGTATAAACTTTCACACTAGGGTTTGAACACGCAGGAGAGAGAAACAGGTATGTGTATTGGCTGCATTGATCAATTGAAGCATCCCCAATCCTCTTCCTACTATCGACCCAATCGTGAGTTGTCGATACCAGTTAATCAATAATCTGCCTGTTGCTAGTCCTAGGCTGCGTGTAGGCGAACAAAATGTTAAAATAAAAACCGGACTTTGTTTTGGTTTTAGGCACATAACTGAGTTATTATTCATTCAATCTTCACGTGTAATATCTCAAATTTATAGGAAAGAAATTTCCTTAGACTTTTATAATTTAATATTTTTCGTAGGAGCTATAGTGTTGGAGGTGAGAGCATATTTATTACCGGGTCAGGTAATTATTTTGAGGACTATACGTATAAAGGTAGACATATTTTCGGCATATTTTAATTATAGATATTCTCATCAAAGTGGTGGGTTGGTCGGGTGTCATGAAACTAAATATTGAAGTACGATTATGCAATGCTAAATATATTAAGACCAAAACTAGGTCATACGACCGCATTTCATAATCTATCATTAATCTGTAGACACTTCGTTGGCTTGTAGGATTATTGAAGAAAAACAAGTTTGTCTCGGAAGAACTTCTTTTTTCTTCAATTTTTCTTGAACTATCGAAAACGATAGTGTGAGCCAAGTTGTGCGTGTATGGAATGTGTTTTTTTAATATTGAAAGTGATTTATTTGACTATGCTTCTTCAAACTTTAATTTCACATTGTGAAGTACCATATCAGCTTCCTTTTCTTGTTTCACAGAGCCTGTCTCATTTTTATATTTTTTTAAATAACACATTTTGCATAGCCTCTTTTCAGGTTTTTTCTGAGACAAGTGTTTCTCTTTTTGGGCCTTACCCTGTCCTATGCGGCTACTTTGATTTGTTGGTAAGGATAGCTATGAATAAAGTTCCGCCGCCGCCGGGGTTAGATTTTGTGTTTCAATTGTATCAATTGTAATCGCCTATCGACACAAATGATATGATGTGTTACTAGCGCTTTGATTCTGCCCCAAAATAGAGTATATCTCATTTGAAATATATCCATTTGCAAATAAGTAAACGAGCAAAATGTGTGCCTCGCTAGGTTCGTAGTGGTACTAATAACGATGCTCCACTAACATGTTTCCTATCGGTGCTGGTAGGAAATATATTGTTTAACTACCCATCTACTTCTTGTATACAAGCTGATGTTATAGGTAAAATGATCTATACTTTCAAGCGTGTGTTGTACCCTACACGTTCGCTTAATATACACCGAAGGAATAAGATACAGTTTCGTACACATAATGACTGGGACATGACCATCAATTAAGGACACCCACAATTTAATAATCCATCAATTATTCGTTACTGACACAACACTTGTAGTGCGGTACGGATTTGTCCTTGCCTTGTGCCAATTTAATCTGCACAGCGGCATTACAGCTACGATCAATATTACGTTTGCCCGAAACGTCCTCAGGGAATACAACGGGAAGATAAATGTAATGGCTACTTAAGGACACGTGATTGATTTATATAGAGTTCAATTACAATGGAAGCTTTCGCTTTATTATAGACCTTTTAAATGACGATATTTGAATTTCAGACTGGGCGGTGCAGGTTAGAGGACCTGTCTGCCCTTTGAATAATATATCATTGACGGAAAAGCAGGTTAAAAGTTGCGTAATACATCCTTGTGTGTAGGCGAATAAATACTACATTAACCAGCGATTTTCGCGATTTTAGCATATCTCAGGAGGGCTTGTCGTTCAGGGAATTGGAAACTTGCTTGTATAAGTCTTCACTCCTTATGAAGACCCAACTCGGATTAGTTAAATAATGGATTGTCTATGCGGTTTATTATATACACCTAGCACACAAAGTCCCTGACCAGGTGCTTTGATGTTAGCTAATTCAAAATATTTAATCGGTACCAATAATCTGAGACATACATTAAATGAGCAAATTTCTTCTCCGCAGTTTGATACCTCATTCAACAAAATCGAATGGATACTTTTAAAGTTATGGCGATTTCAATGACCGCGCATAACAACAGCAAAGTTGCACTAGGTATAGGACATCATTGATTTGTGTGTGATTACGCACTGAAAAAACTCACTCATATTCTTCACAGCTAGTCACACCTTTTGTCCCGCAAATTGTTGTTATCACTCCAGACTCATTCAATTCATCTGACTCGTTCAGATAGCACCCAGTTATGAGAGTAATCACACACAAATCAATTATTTCCTATACCTATTGCAACTTTGCTGTTGTTATGCGCGGTCATTAAAAACGCCAAGACTTTAAAAGTATCCATTCGATTTTGTTGAATGAGGTATCAAACTGCGGAGAGGAAATTTGCTCAATTAATGTATATCTCAGATGTTTTGTATCGATTATATATTTTGAATTAGCCAACCTCAAAGCACCTTGTCAGAGACTTGATGTGCTAGGTGTATATGTCAGGATGGTTGGTCTCATGCGATCTCTGTATCAATGGGTGGTACCTGTCCACATACGTCATATCTTTAGTTGGTGGTAGAATATTCATTTTAAAAGGTTTGATTCATTAGGGTGTATACGTATATGGGATATTATGCATCTTGGTGCTCCTGAATGTAATCACTGCAAATAAAAATGCATAATTATTTTCATTGGCTGGGTCATAACATCTATGGGCAAAGTTGTGATAAGCAAAATAACATCATCAAGGATTTCAAATTAGATATCATTTTATTTCTAAAACTTAATATTGTGCTGCATCTGAGCTCTTGATCTCAGTAGCAAGTTGATAACGAGCGTAACACCGACTTGATTAGTGAGTAGTTAGTATTGAAGCGAGTTTGTATAGGCGTGAACCGGGTGTGAAGAGGTGCGACAAGACATATAAATGTATCGTGATGACGCCATGAGAGTTCTTTGGCGTCATATCGTAAAAGCGGTACGCCATAATCGTATATACAGCAGCAAAGCTATATTCCATCAAAATATCACTTCAGAAATATTTCGGCGTAAGAAAGAAAAGGTTTGACCCTACAAAAAGGGTTATTTTATTGTGTGCGTGCCTTATTCAATCTGTGCCAAATCTACATTATTCTATTGAAGTTGTCCATCATAATCGCTGAAGTGAACCTTCGATAACAGACCCAATCAACAGGCACAAAATAATTTAGAAAATGCTATTGGGATATATGCACGTCGTTCTCTTCAATATCTAGACCATGCTTTCAAATAATGATTATGACTGCCATTGTCGTGCTTCCGGCAACATACCGGTAGACTATTTATTGAATAAAATATAGAAATCTAATATATAATAAACACGTGGTACTAGGTGAGCCCGGGATAATGGCCTCTTCAATATTGTCCTAGCTTCGATGAGCATGTCTTCCAAGATTGAAAGACATAATCTTCGAAGCTAGGACAATATTGAAGAGGTCATTATCCCGGGCACACCTAGTGTTACGTGTTTACCTAGTGTGATGTATTAGCTGATAGCATTGTACAACTCTTATTTTATTCGTTGTATTAGTATACGATCAATCGCACATCCCTTGCAACGAGGCCCTATTCCCATTCTACATGAATAAATAACTATTTTGTTTATAAACAACAAGCTATTAAATTTATGTCTAGTCTTTTAAAACGTCGTTTCTTGGGCTCAAACTCTCTTTCAATACGACCCAGTTTTAACAAGGAGGATCATTAAAAAATAAAAATAAATCGGCTGTTTTTACAATATGGGTTATGTATTTGCAGGAGTCTATTATCTAGTCTCGCGAAGTTTGATATAAAAACTTGACTAAATGCAATGATCACTGGTTCTTATTCAAAATAATTCAAAGAGACTTAACAAATTATTATGCAACAGTCATCATGTTTGGAACCGATGTATACTATTTAAAGTTTTTTAAAACTTTCATGTTTCCTCTTTCATTTTCTTGGTATGTTCGAATCCCGGGCTTGCCGATTTCCTAACTTCAAATTACACTAGAAGTCGAGCCATGCATTATATATTCCCCTTTTATGTTGACATAGATGTGTGTTCCTTCGGCTAGTCGCTGTGCCTTACATCGGGTTAATGTATATTACATCAAATTTTCCGATGCTGCCTGCTTCAGCTGGAACCACGATGGTCGTTGATTGTAATATATTTGTACAATTGCTCACAATATCGTATAACCATTCGCGCGCGCAAAAATGTGATGAATACACAATCACTTAAAATAGTTGCCAAATTAAAATAGAAATCCACCGACACTACTAGCACGTAGTTGTTCCTAACACAAATTCGGTTGGGAAACATAAATTGACATTTTAACGTCACAGGCACTTTACTGTATAATACATGTGTGACGGCCAATATAAATCACCGTTGGAAGTAAGTCCAGAAATTTTGTTTATGGGTTGCTGTGTGTAAATCGATCATTAAGGCTGACCACTTAATCTTAAAAGGACTTTATAAACTAGTCTAAAGTATACTTCCGATAAGAAACTTTTAATCTGATACTCATAAAATTGTTTTTTATACCACCGTAATGCTGTAAATGTAGGAGGGTTGATTTCGACTTCAAACGTGTGATTCATGAACATTTATAGATGCTCCGTAGATTCATCTGTTAATAACACTCTGAATTCCGTCAATGTAGCTCTCTTTTTCAACGAATATTCATTTAAGTATTAATCTATATGAAATGTAGCATAACTTTTATGTATTGTTAGTATAACATATTAGTAAAATAGATATGAACGATGAGGTACTGTTTTTAAATCACTAGAAATAATACCAACTCCTAATCAGATACGACAGTGTTCGTGATCGCGCATCTTACCGTCAAATATCCACGATCTGAATACCTGATGAATCAAACGACTCTTAGTAATAATAGAGACACATCGCATTTTAACATTGCAAACGCCCTCTATAGAATAATAATAATAATAATGGTAATTTATAAAAGCGCCGGTATCCGCCGCAAGCGACGCTCATGGCGCTTCTCTGCATAACAACCAAAATAACATAAACACGAATAGGAACAAAGATGAGGAGAGTCACATCAAGCAAATGCTTCAGAGTACAAATATGTCTTCAAGTTTTTCTTTAAAATATGTACAGAGTTTGACAGTTTCACATATTCAGGCAAGCTATTCCATAGTTTCGGTGCTGCGACTTGAAAACTTCGCTGTCCCCACTGATGTTTAGCCAACGTTTCCTGAAGACAAACAGGTTGTTACCGAAAAAATTGTGAATTCCCATGACAAAATGGGAATTACGAAAAGTGCTTCAAAATTAGTGTTTTTTGTTTCGTGTGGTGTGTTAGGTGAAGTGTGGTTTTTTTATTTTTTAGGGGAAGTTCTATGTCTTTTATAATATTCTGAAACAACGTGGAACTTTTGGGGGGAATTCCCACCGTCTAAAATTGATTTATCTTTATTTTTATTATGTGATTTCCCTTTCTTTCTACATGGGGTGTATCATTATTAATTTTATGAAATAGCCCATTGCAAGCCTGCTTCATTGCTGCTGCAGTAGTAAAAAATGATTTTGTTTTGCCCTTTGAATTCGGTGCTACGGTATTTTACATAAACGAAGGAGAGACTATGATAAAAGCGATATAAACTGGAACGAGAAATACTGTACTATAAACGTTGCCATCAAGACTTTGTGACTCGTGAAAATAGCTCGCGGCTGGCAACATCGTTGTAACTTGAGGGCACTCTATGAACTATTTTAGACTAGGATTTCAGTTCAATTTGATTCATAAGTTACAATTCATCTTTACGAGATTCGGCATTATTATTAGCTACTTCAATGAACTAGCCCATAGCAGTGTTTGATATTTTGAGAAGCAATTTATTTCGGAATCTTCACAAAAATATAATCTTGAACAACTCAATCGGTACCATCGTGAGGCGGATTGTGAGCCAACCATATATAAGTAATACCACAACGTATTTCTGGGTGTAGAAGATGGGTATGTTATGAAGTGCTATGAGAGTGAATCTAAGAATCAAACCTCGGAATCAAATATATTTTACAAAACTTGAATAAATATATCAGAATTGCTGTATTATATAGCCATACGAAATGTGGGTTAATATCCCTGAAGGCACTTGCATATTGGCACGCAATATATTAGATCCCTATACGAAGTGTTATGGGGTTGATTCCAAGCATTAACGAATAACAAGCTCGGAATCAAATACATTTTACAAAACATAATTTGGATATCAATATTACTTATGATTAAATATACAATAAATGAACTGTGAGCTGATGCCTCTGAGGCACTTCATCATCACCTTCCTGTCAATATGACCTTATATCTACCAGTTTTACCTGTTTAAAAATAACAAATATCAAAAATGGGTTACTGTCACACTCGGAAGATGTCTAAGCTTTACCATACAACCAATAGTTAGATTTATCCAAGTTAATTATAAAATGACTTGAAACAAAAGTGGTTTATAAAGATTATTTTAATGAAGACACTCTCTAGAATGATACAATTGCTTCGAGCACAATAATTAATAGCAAGCCAGCCCAACTTATAGCATTTAGATAATAGCTTCTTAATTTGTTATTCCTGATATATACGAGATTTGGCATAATTATTAGCTGCTTCAATAAATAAGCCCGTAGCAGCGTTTGATATTTTGAGAAGCAATTTATTTCAGAATATAACTAAAATGTAATCTTGATAGAAACTCGGTCGGTGCCATCATGAAATGGATTGTGAGCTTACCATTATATAAGTAAGTCCATAACGGATTTTCGGGTTTAGAATTCGTAAATTGTACGAAGTGTTATGAATATGAATCCAGAATCAGAGGATAGCAAGCTCAGAATCAAATATATTTTGTAAAACATGATCTTGATATATCAGGATTGCTTTCTTATATAGCTATACGACTTGTGGGTTGATATCTCTGAAGACACTTGCATATTGGCACACATTGTATTAGATCCCCTGCTGTCTGTTAGTCTGTCACCAATGCAGCCATTTCAATTTTCAATCATGAAAACATGTATATGTATATTTTAAAATGAGGTTACTTGCATAAGTGAACGGATGCGTAAATAGTTCAACTACATAGCATAAGTGAACGGATGCGTAAATAGTTCAACTACATAGCATACGTACAATCCAAGAATCAGAGGATAGCAAGCTCAGAATCAAATATATTTTGTAAAACATGATCTGGATATATCAGGATTGCTTGCTTATATAGCTATACGAAATGTGGGTTGATATCTCTACAGTCACTTGCATATTGGCACACATATGTTAGATCCCCTGCGTCTGTTAGTCTGTCACCGATGCAGCCTTTTCATTTTTCAGTCATGGAAACATGTATATGTATATTTTAAAATGAGTTTACTTACATAATTGAACAGATGCTTAAATTGTTCAACCATATAGCATACGTACACTTTTTCTTCTAGATTAATTATAAAATGACTTAAAACACAAAAGTGGTTTATTAAAGTCATTCTGATGACGAAACTCTGTGGAGTAATTCAATTGCTTCGAATACAATAAGTAATAGCTCGCCATGCCAACTTATTATATTTAGATAAACGCTCCTTAATTTGTTATAATGCACATCTTTCTTCATACGAAGAAAAAACCTCATTTAAGAAACTCTCGAAGCTAAATTACATTGTGGTCTGTTATGGCTAGATTTGATATATGTCCTTATTTTGTTTGGACTAGGTCTCTCAGAGTATTCACTAGTGTTTTCACAGATAACCATCCACCAGTGGCATCATTGTACCGCGTTATTGACAAATTAAATGCGAGTAAACATCTTTCGACAAGAAGTTATTGAATTTTAAAATTGCTTGTGAGTAGTATGAGTTGCAACGTGGCTACCCGTCAGATATGGCGATAAATTACTTGCCCTACATTTCGTACCAATAGCCATTGAATAAAAGTAGTTGTTTGGCGTTGCGGATTGAACAATTCAGGTGGCATTTTTTCCATTTCTTATTTCTTGATGTTTTTACTATTGGGTCTATACATGTATAACAAAGATGAAGTTCAAGTTTAAAGCACTCTTTTGTCACAATTATTATATACACCTGAATTGTTTTTAATTTGGCTGAATTTTGGCTGAAATATCTCATGTCTTCTGATCATTATTTAATTACCTTCCAATCAAAAATGGTGTTTGTAGAAACCATTTTCGCTTCGCTAATTTATATTAATGTTTGTGCCAACACGGGTCAATAATTGATTTAACATTTCCGATTTGTAACTTTACTGGTAGCCGTAGTCTATGCACTCCGAATCATCAGTCGCAAGCGAATTAGTTTTATTTCAGCCACTTAGTTGTTTAATCTGAATGATACTGAGAAGGATTTAACTATATTCAGTGTTCTTAAAGCATAACGTCCCCACCCATCCACAGAAAGAATCGGTCAGAATCAGACAAATCAAGTCGGTGGTGTTTTTTTGTAACTCATTCGGGTCACGGCAAATAAACTTATATATTTGTATTATGTCATAACAACATATACAAATTACAATTAAATAAACCGTAAAGAAAATTAAATTTGGTAAAAAAAATCAAAAGGGAATAGCATAATATTAAACCGATGCAATAATACAAATTTTGAAAAGATTTAATTGCCGGGAAACTTTGAAAGAGTTTGAAGGAGTGGGCTTCCCTTTGCCAAACCTGAAAATACTTGATCTATGAAGTATAAAGGTAATATGATTTTCTACGAGCGTATATTAGTTTGGAATACTAAATACTACGTTTATTTGATGTTTACACTGGGGATTTCACTAGAGTGTGTAATAATATCATCTGTCAGATACCCTTTTATGATAAATATCATGAAGAAAAAAGGGGAAAGTATACACACTTTTATCATCAGGGTCGTAAATTCCCATTAGGGGGATGAGGTTGGTGGACAATTCTAAAATTAAAGGTAATTTAGCACTTTCAAGTAACCGAATAATATGTGCAAAGTATGCAGAGTATACGAAGCTACAAAATGTTTTCAAATATTGTTGTCGCGTAAAGCGTTCACATCTGCACTGCTATGCTATAATGATCCACCCCTCCCCCTTTGATTAAAATCCATAATTCATTCTTTAAATTATCATATCGTATAATAATAATTCCACCTCATTATCAGCTTCTTCTATGCCGCAGTTATCGCAAACATAAAATAATAAAAGTTGAAAGAGAATTTAAAAGATTGTCAACGAGGTAGTTGAACCTCTTTTGTAATGATATAACGCACTAAAGCGTTGCGTTGTACAATTTGTGTCTATTGCGTCTTTTCGTGGAGTCCAGTCACTGGAAAGTCAACACTGACCACTTAGTCGCCAAGTTGCATTATATTTGTTATTTAAACCATCTTCTTCCTATATTCCTAAGCTTGCTTTATGATCGCAATCACAATCACAAGGCTTGCCAACATTTTCATAACCAAAACTTTGACTTCCCAAAAGTTAAGTTTAAATAATGAGATAATTATCAGGAACTGAAAATCATTTTACATATTATGGTACTTATAAGATCATAGCTTAAGAATCAAGGACTGTCCTCCCAAATACAGTGTTAGAGCTCTTTGATGTATTGGCCCTTACAAATAATATCAAAGTTGAAAGATGATTGATAAAGAAGGTCAATCGAACCACGCTTCCCACGGTTAAATTTTATATAAGACGCACTATTGCTCAGTTGTTTGCTATATGTCTGCTTCGGAGCTTTGCGGGAAGTCCCGTCACCGGAAAATAAACACTGACCCAGTAGTTACCTTTTCGTATTTGATTAGTTAGAGCATCATTTCTTCTATCTAGCGTACTTTTATAACACTTCGTTTTTAGATTGTAATAACAAGACCTGTCACAACTTCAGATATATTTTTGTATCTCGTATGCATATCTACAACTACATACATTGTCTGTATATCATTATGCTCCGCCGCATAAAAAACACTTTGTTATACAGAGCAAAGACCCTGCTGAGGCCATAAAATGGCTGTTTTTCAGGCTGTTAGTCCTCAGTCATTGTTGACTATAGCAAGGCCACGAGTGGGATTTACATCAAAGCAGTACTTTAAGGAATACCCACGGGCCGGCCTTATCTTGGAATTGGAGAATTTATGACCGGCCAATGGCTAAATCGTCGGTATAAAGTATAAAGTGTAATGACTTATATATAGTCGGAAACGGAAATTGTCTGCTTTTAAGGTAATATAAATTTTAAATTAAATATAACTTGATGGTGAAACCATTGCTTAAATTTCTCGGTTCTTAAATTACGTACTTTCTAAAACGGTAGATATGAGGTCATAGATGGGTAGTGATCACATTTAAATTATCTTAATTACAACAACCACAAAATCACACACATCCGCAACCCCAAACCTATGCAAGAATAATGCTTAGACGACCAGATTTGTTTTGGGTACCGTTAGACCCTTCATTTGCACATTTTAAGAATTTTGTTTTAAGAATTTTGTCTTCCATTTTGGCGGTGTTTAGCCTCCGCCCGATCGACACAACCTCAAAATATTTTGTTCGCCTTATTTCAAAAATATGGAACAATAATTTAACGGTACGAGCTGCAAGTAAAGTGTCAAATCATTTCAACCATTTCGATTTCCGAAATCCAAGACTTTACAACCTCTTGGTTTCAAATTTAAATGGATGTAGGTTAATTGAACTACACTGTTTCACTCAATGTATGTGCTTCAACACTTTTACAAGTGATATTCTTTTCAAAGTCGTTCGTGCTTAATGGTTTGTTTTTTATATTCCATGAGTATTCTTGGTGTTCCAATTATGGTAGTGAACAAATAAATTAGCAATGAAATAGAGCACCAAGGTCATGTTAGTCTCATTGTTAGTATGGAAAGGCGAGGTATATAGGGGTTACGTCGTATAGGTATTTATACCATTATAAAAAAGGCAAAAGTGTACTTTAGGTCCACGATTCTTGAATGTACTAGAATCGTCCGATACTTGAACAGCCAGTATCGTCCGATACTGGTACAAAGCAGAGCAGTGCCTCGGCCGATGCTGGCGCATTTAAAATGTTCCAGTATCGGGCGGTACTGGAACATAATTATGTACCAGTATCGTTCAATACTGGGATAAATCTCACTGGTATCACGTGTACCAGTATCGTCCGATACTGGAACATAAAAATGTTCCAGTATCGAAAAACTGGAACACAATTTTGTGTTCCAGTATCGACCGATACTGGAACAGTAAAATCGGACCCGTATCGCTCGAGCCTGGCAACGTTTATGATCGAGTATTGAAGGATACTGGTATACCAGTATTTGGGACCTAAGTAAAGTACACTTTTTCGAAAACAAATCAAAGTTTGACCAGGTGCCACACACTGACTGTTATGCAGTGGTTTTGATTAATGGCTTTTGTATCTATTTATCCTTTTTAATTTATTTATTTGTGTGTTTTTATTTATCTGCTTTGACAATTCTCTGGAAATCTAAGAATAGGAAAATCAACATTGTCCCCAATTCCCCAAAGTTGATTTTAACTTTTTAAACCATAATTTGTCAAACATGTTCGAGTTTGCATTTATCGCCAGAGTGAACGTTCGATAACAGATCCAATCAACAGGCATAAAAAAGAAAGTATGTTGATTGTGTTGTGCTTATAAAAAGAAAATATGCGAGAATAAGACTTCAACTTTCTTAATATTCTAGTTGATGAATACTTAACTAATTACGCGCTGAATAAGGCACATCTTAGTTTCTAAATAGGTAAAATCGTTTGGCTGTGCGGGTAAAATTAAGAAAATGCGATTGGAAAGGATATATTTACACATGCACGTCGTTCTCCTCAATATCTAGATCATACTAACAAAATATGATTATGACCACCATTAACGGGCTTCCGGCAACATAGACTATTTATTTCATAAAATATAGATATTTCATATTTCATACATAATATAGATGATTGGAAGACATACTCTGCGAAGCTAGGACAATATTGAAGAGGCCATTAACCCGGGCACACCTAGTGTTACGTGTTTACCAAGTGTAATGTATTACTAGCCGATAGCATTTGCAACTCTCATTTTATTCGTTGTATTAGTATACGATCAATCGCATATCCCTTGCAACGAGGCCCTATTTCCATTCTAGATAAATACGAGGGTCATTCAATAAGTTCTACCTCCTACCTTATAACTTTGCTATTGTATAAGCCAGTCTTATGAAATATTACACAATTGTAGCTCGGAATCTCAACTACAAATTAATAGTAAATTGGTCTGAGTAGTGGTTGTACTTTTTCCAGAAATGCAGTGAAAACCAAACGTCCATTTAGTGCGACGGAAACGACAAAAAGACAGCCAAATGTCTCCCAAGTGCTATTCACTTGGCCAATTCTAATAGATAAAACGTCCCAATTGGTTAATTAAAACCGTTCTAAATTACAAATATCTCTTGAATGGACTATATACAATAACAGTGACTGATTTCTTGGGGAAAATTGCCTCTAATTAGCCAGAACCAGACCAGGACAGCTATTCCTTTTAACCCTACCCTAAGAGAACCACTACAAAAGTCATTATTTGCTTTTCATAAGAACTAAGGGATGTTCATTATACAGGACTAATGGAAGATTTCAAGTCTCTCAAAGATAAATTTGTCTATCACTGACTACCTGATTGATTATTCTAAAGGTTGTATAGAAGGAAAACTCATAAAGTGACTGTCATGTTAAGATTTAACACTCGAGGCATCACTGTGGCTTGACTTGTAACAACGAACATTTGACTGAATAGCAGCATTCCAGTTTGCTAAAGACGTAGCATTACCTTCGAGTTGATATTATACTATTTTCAAGCCTACAAAGGTTGATATTGCCTACGATCTCACTTATACATGATAATACAGTATTTTATTTAGAAAACATCCACTGTTTTCTATTTTCAGTATTTAAATCGGACTGTTATATCTTATCATGTCATACGGAGAGAAAACGAAAAAACGTGTATTTATCTTTAGGGTAATTTTCCGTGTCCGTTGTCCAAAATCTCTCTCTGGCTTTGATCGCATCATAACAAAAGTAAAACAGGTGTCAATTATCATTTACTATATATCGTCAGCCTGCTTCGATAATTGCCTAACTCATTTTTTCTAGTTCTTAGAAAACAACAAAAGTATGAAACCTGTTACCTGTGTACCTGTTACTCATTTTGCATTATTGATAGATGGATATTCATTATGTGGAATGAGGCCTTGTATTGTTGATGTGAGGTTTGTATTGTTGATGTGATTTGGATTAGTGCATCCATGCACGCCAATTGAGGATTGGCGCACGCCAATTGAGGATTGGCGCACGCCAATTGAGGATTGGCGTGCATGGATGCACTAATCCAAGTCATATAGAAACAGATGAACACAGCCATACAATAATTTGATTAATTCCATGGATTTGTCAATGCAAATTCAATAATGCAAAATGAGTAACATGTTGGAGTTGGTCACAGGTCACTAATAGGTATATCAAATGAGGTGGGATCGTTTCAAAAAACCCTTAAAATCGTGATACGTGTCTCTATTTTAAATAGAAGTTGTCAAAAAAACATAACATTTTTGGTATCATATTAAAGACAATTTATCCAGCTACCGAATAAAAAAAGCATTAAAGCCACATGTTTAGCAACAGTGAAGTTATCAATCTAAACGTCGAGTGAGTCAAGGGTGGGAGCGGTGGATGAGGAGCCGGTGGATGAGGCGCCCATAGGTTTCTACACAAAATAGCGGAAAACTAGAACTTTTGAAATTGATGCCATTTTAAAAGTATACATAGGAAAGTATTCAAACTTCTCATATGTGGTAATAACATGTGCCTGCTACTATGAATACTAATATTGAATTGATATCTAGACATTCTCTACTAGAATATGATGTTCAATTCAGGGAGTGTTTTAATGTAAAGAATACACAGTTTTATTCATTTTATTGATTAAACAATGGCCAAATCGCAGTCTCTCTATTTCATTTGTGTGACTCTTTGGTCCTTTTCTACCCAGGGTAGTAAAACATTTAACTAAAAAATCCAGAAGTGTTTCTTCACAGAATTTTTCATAGATTTATGAAAAATTTGCTATTTAGACCTATTTTGGACCACCCTGTATTCAAAATAAAAAGAACTTTAACGATATTCATATAGTTCATTTTGATAACCATTTTCTTTTAAATTAAATAGTCCATGCTAACTAAATTTCATAGAATATTATATACAAACCTTCATTTTATGCATTATTTCATCATAATTTTAGACACCCTGTACTTTTTCTGTGTACATTTTGGGCAAATGATTCTTAGCAAATTTGGTAGCACCTTCTGCAGTTGTTCTGATTTTGGTGACTATTTTCAGCTAAACCCTAACTGTACAAACTATCAAAATATTTTGTGAGGAGCAAAAACAATCAACTTTTGTATGTTCCACCCTGTAAAAAATTTACACACCCTGTATAATTTGATTCTTTTTTTTGCAAAAATGAAAAACCTTGAATCATAAGCTTTCCAACAATATATAGTTTGTGGGTCATAAAGTATGTAAAACCTAAGTTTTGTCCCGTTTAATCCGAATTGGTGCATTTCTCAACATTATTAGAAGTGAAACATATTTTTGGACCAGTTTGTGACTTCTGACCAGTTGTCTGGTGGCCCTTTTGCAACAAAACTCTTCATTTATCAACACTTTTGATTGGTCAATGACTTAGGTATTATAACAGCATGTGCATAATGTAATGAAGTCATGATTTATGCAAAAAACTCAATTTTGCTGAAAAGTGAGTTAGGCAATTATCGAAGCAGGCTGACGATATGTGAAGCTGTGATTCAGAGCTATAATTATGACAAATGTCATGAGGCTGACATTCATAATAGCGATGTTATGAGTTAGGAGGTAGAACTTATTGAATGACCCTCGTATATAACTTCTTCTTTTTTATAAACAACAAGAAAATCTTAAATGTATGTCTAGTCTTTTAAAACGTCGTTTCTTGGGCTCAAATTCTCTTTCAATACGACACAGTTCCAACAAGGAGGATAATGTAAAAATGTCAATTTTCGTTATTATAACAATATAGGTTATGATATTTTCAAAGTTAATTACCTGTTATTTACGTATACGCAGTATAGGACTTTCCTATCCTAAGTTAATAGTATCCCTGATCAACTTTCCCGATGCCAGCCTGCTTCAGCTGGCACCACAGTGGTCGTTGATTGTATCTATTTTTACAAATTGCTCACAATATCATTGTGCGCTCGGAATATCGATGAACACACAATCACTTAAATAATTGCCAAATTAAAAGAGAAATCCACCACTAGACACTACTAGCACGTAATTATTCCTAAAACAAATTCGGTTGAGAAATATAATTTGATTTTTAACTTTGATTATAACTTTTATAAGTTATTTGATTATAACTTTTGATTTGATTATAATTTGACGTTTTAACGTCACAGAGCACTACACTGTATAATATGTTTAACGGCCGATATAGTTACCATTACCGTTGGAAGTCCAGTATTTTTGTTTATGGGGTGCTCTCTGTAAATCAATCATTTAGGCTGACCATTAAATCTTAAAAGGACTTCATAAACTAGTCTTTGTATACTTCCGATGAGAAACTTTTAATCCGATACTCATAAAATTGTTACCAATGCTATATGATAATTGAACGTAATGCTGTAAATGTAGGAGGGTTGATTTCGACTTCAAACGTGTGATTCATGAACACCTATAGATGCTCCGTAGATTAATCTGTTCATGACACTCGAAATTCCATCAATGCAGCACTCTTTTTCATCAAATATTCATTTAAAGCCATATTGTGTGATATTTATCAAATTTGTACACATATTATTATCTCTCTTATAATGTAGTTTGACTATCAGGAAAGACTTTCTTGAACTTCTTGAAAGACTGTATTGTCCGTAAAAAAAACCCATCACAGAACTTTACTAAATCATAATGAAATCTGCATCCAATTTAACATTTAAGGAATTGTTAAACATTATTTGCATAATTTGTTTCGATTTTTATCATAACGCATTCCGTATGGGATGTGTTGACTTGTGTACAGGTGCGGTCGTAACAAGAAACACTGTAAACTGTGTTAACACGGTGTCAAGCCATGGAATTCTATTTACGAACGAAAAAACACTCAGAAAATAAACTTTCCTGGTACCAGGACAACTTATTTCAAAATCTGATTTCGAAGTAATTAGGAAACAAATTGCTCTGTAACATACACGATATTATTTTTTCATGGTAATTTGACCCAATAATGCTTTAAATGAAATTGATAGCGTTCCATGAACATTATCGCATAATATGCCTTTAAGTATACACAAAATGTGGCCTTAAATGCGAATCACGAAACTGCCTTCTCAATTGAGAATTCCGAGCGCTAAACCGTCAAAGATTCGCTGTGTTTTTGTTTGTTTTTGGGTGTTGGTGTAGGGTTTCTTTTTTCGGGGTTGTGTGTGGTGTTGGGGGTGGGGGTCCCATCGGTACTTTTATGGGATTTCCATGTCTTCTATAGGGGTGGTGTACCATTACTGTATGAAATAGCCCATTGCAACGCCTGTTTCATTGCTGCTGCAGTGGTAATAAATTGAATGTTATGCCCTTTAAATTCGGTGGTACGGGATTTTACATAAACGGAGGAGACACCATGATAAAAGCGATATAAACTGGAATCATAAGTACTGTGCTATATTCTTTGCCGTCAAGACTTCATGAATCGTGGAATTAGCTCGAGGATGGCAATATCGTTGTAACTTGATGGCACTCTATGAACTATTAGATTAACTCTATTTTAGACTAGGATTTCAGTTCAATTTGATTCATAAATTACAATTCATCTTTACGAGATTCGGCATCATAATTAGCTACTTCAATGAACTAGCCCATAGTAGCGTTTGATATTTTGAGAAGCAATTATTTCAGGATCTTAACAAAATATAATCTTTAACAACTCAGTCGGTACCATCATGACTATCGTGAGGCGGATTGTATATCAACCATATATAGGTAATACCACAACGTATTTCCGGGTTTAGAAAATTGGTATGTTATGAAGTGTTATGACAGTGAATCTAAGAATCAAAGGAAAGCAAAGCTCTGAATCAAATATATTTCACAAAACTTGATATAAATATATCAGAATTGCTGTATTTTATAGAGCCATACGAAGTGTGGTTTTTAAGATTATTTTAATGAAGACACTCTCTAGAATGATACAATTGCTTCGAGCACAAAAAATAATGGCAAGCCAGTCCAACTTATCATTGCATTTAGATAATGGCTTCTTAATTTGTTATTCCTGATCTTTACGAGATTCGGCATAATTATTAGCTGCTTCAATAAATAAGCCTGTAGCAGCATTTGATATTTTGAGAAGCAATTTATTTCAGAATATAACTAAAATGTAATCTTGATAGAAACTCGGTCGGTGCCATCATCAAATGGATTGTGAGCTTACCATATAAAGGTAAGTCCACAACGGATTTTCGGGTCTAGAATTCGGTAAATTGTACGAAGTGTTATGAATATGAATCCAAGAATCAGAGGATAGCAAGCTCAGAATCAAATATATTTTGTAAAACATGATATTGATATATCAGGATTGCTTGCTTATATAGCTATACGAAATGTGGGTTGATATCTCTTAAGTCACTTGCATATTGGCACACATATCTTAGATTCCTTGCGTCTGTTAGTCTGTCACCGATGCAGCCTTTTCATTTTTCAGTCATGGAAACATGTATATATATGTATATTTTAAAATGAGTTTACTTACATAATTGAACAAATGCTTTATAGTTCAACTATATAGCATACGTGCAATCTTGTTTTAAGTCTTCCAGATCAATTATAAATTATAATGACTTGAAATACAAAAGTGGTTTATTAAAGTCATTTTAATGACGAAACTCTCCGGAGTGATTCATTTGCTTCGAGTACAATGACTAATGGCACGCCATGCCAACTTATTGTATTTAGATAATGGCTCCTTAATTTGTTATTACACACATCTCGCTTCATATGAAGAAAAGACCTCATTTAAGAAACTGTCGAAGCTAAATTACATTGTGGTCCGTTATGACTAGATTTGATATATGTCCTTAATTTTGTTTGGACTAGGTTTCTCAAAGTATTCACTGGTGTTTTCACAGATAACCATCCACCAGTGGCAGCTTTGTACCGCGTTATTGACAAATTAAATGCGAGAAAACATCTTTCGACAAGGAGTTATTGAATTTAATAATTGCTTGTTAGTAAGAGTTGCATCGTTGCTATCCGTCAGATATGCCGATGAATTTACTTGCCCTATATTTCGTACCAATAGCCATTGAATAATAGTATTTGTTTGGTGTTGCAGAATGAAAAGGTCAGGTGGTCTTTTTTCATTTCTTATTTCTTGATAGAATGTATAACAAAGATTAAGTTAAAGTTAAGGGGGGACTTAAGGAAGTTTTTTGTTGAATTTTGTTAGTGCTGTAATTATTGAACCATGACTCAAATGTATATAAAAGTATACCTTTTTGGAAAGGAAATGGATCAGAGAATCCAAATTTGGCATCAATTTTGACCAAAAATGTTGATTTTTTGAGAAAATCACAAAAAAATCACTTTTTTGACCCAATGGTTTTGAACAAAGCTAAAAAAATAAAAATCCATATTTTGTTCACGTTTTTTGGCACTTTTTGGTCAAAATGTTCAAAAATATTAGATAAGGTTTTTAAAAAAAATCGTCCCTTCATTAGTGTCTTAACATCATTATAAAATGATTTGGCCATTTTTTTTTACTCAAAATTATTTTTGTTAGCTTTGTTCAAAAAAAATTGGGTCAAAAAAGTGAATTTTGTGATTTTCTCAAAAAATCTACTTTTTTGGTCAAAATTGACGACAAATTTGCATTCTCTGATCCATTTCCTTTTAAAAAAAGTGTATACTTTTATATGCATTTGATTTAATAGTTCAATAATTACAGCACTCACAAAATTCGAAAAATCAAATCAAAAACTTCCTTAAGTCCCCCTTAAAACACCCTTTGTTTTATAAGTATTATAAATACACCTATTTACACATTTGGCTGGATATTTTAGCTGAAATATTCCATGTCTTCAGATAGTTATTTAATTATCTTCCAATCAAAGATGGTGTTTATCGAGGCCATTTTTGCCTCGCTGATTTATAATAATGTTTGTGTCAACACGGGTCAATAGTTTATTTATCATTTCCGATTTGTAACTTTACTAGTGGCCGTAGTCTCTGCACTCCGAATCATCAGTCGCAAACGAATTAGTTCAGCAACTTCGGTAATCCCTCAATGATACAGAGAAGGATGTAACTTCAATTGAACTATAATCTGTGTTCTTAAAAGCATAACTTTTCTCACCCATCCACAGAAATAATCGATCAGAATAACAAAAATCAAGTCGACGGTGGGTTTTTTGTAACTCAGTCGGGTCACGGCAAACAAACTTATATATTTGTATTATGTCATAGCACCATATACAAATGACAGTTCACGCAACCGTTATGAAAATTAAATTTGGTCAAATTAAATTCGAAAGGGAAGAGAATAATATTAAACCTATGCAATAATACCAATTTGGAAAATATGTAATTGCCGGGAAACTTTGAGAGGGTTTACTGGACCTTTTACCAAACCTGAAAATTTATGACGTATGACGGTTATGTGCTATTCTTTATTTGTTCAGAAAAACGAACGTTACGTTAATTGGATGTGAACACTGGTGATTTCTCTAGAGTGTGTACTATTACCATGTGTCGGAGTTGTAAGAAAATGGGAAAGTACAGACTTTATCGTCAGGGCATAAAATCGGTGATGAGATTGATGAATAAAAAAATTAAAGGTAATCTAGCACCTACTGATAACCGAATAACTTCGACAGTACAAATGTATGCAAAGCATGTCGTATTGCCATGTTGAAGGAATTGCCTTGCCATGTTGAAGCTTAAACAATGTTTTCAAATATTGTTGTCGCGTAAAGCGTGTAAATATTCTGTCTATGCGTCTTATATTGATTCCACCTCGTTATCGTGCGCGCGGTAATACGCTGGCGTAAGTATTACCACAGGATGTATATATTAGAGCGTTCTCGGTATCAACTCATTCAAAGACTTATCCAGGTGTCAAGAAGGAAACATGGTCACGCTGGAGCCATAGTCCGCCCTGTTAAGTAAAGTATAGGTTGGTATAAGGCACTCATCCACGGGTGTTTCCGTAACCTGACATACTTTATCTGACACACTGACACACTTTTATCTGACCGTGACAGTTTTTTTAGGCGTTTGATGAACTCCTGAAATCAAATGAAGTAGTTATAAACCCCATGTGGCTCCAAACGTATGTGTGATAGAAATCAAGTGATTCCCTTGATACTGTACAGGTTTATTTTATCTACAAAAATCGTAGGCTCTGTCACGTAGATTGTGGAGAGAAACCATGAGTGCAGTGAGCCCTGATTATGGGCGATACCGTAAAATCGTAAATGGCATTTTTACAATACAATTTTATAATGCGCAAGAGAGAGACAGAGAGGGGGAGAGAGAGAGAACACCCTGGTGGATGCATGTGTGTGGGGTGGGGGAGGAGGAGGTGGGAGGGGATTACTGAACTATCATTTGTGCAGGAGCCCGGTTTATGAGGGACTATAATACTGGAATAGTGCAGATTGGTTGAGCATCGCCAGCACTAATAAAACTCTATTGTACATTTCACGGACATAAATTATGCTAATGAGCTCATTAAATGACGTCACTCGCATCATCGGGTTTTCCCGATGATTGAAATACGTTGATTGAAATTCTAGGTCGAGTAAAATGATGTTCTTATTTGTTGTCTGTGAGCTTTTCTGATTTTTTTCCCGTATTGGAATATTTTTTTATTGAAAATAGACAGTTCAAAGTAAACGTTGGTTCCAAGTTCAACTGACAGCACATGTATTAAAGGCGACAGCAACGGCAATATGCAAGGAACATTTGAGAAAAAACGATGCCCGACTTTGCAAGAAAGTGTACGGGGAAGTGTACGGGTGAACATGACAAACCAAAACAGCCTAGTAACTAATCACCTCCGTGGCGCAATTGGTTAGCGCGTTCGGCTGTTAACCGAAAGGTTGGTGGTTCGAGTCCAGCCGGGGGCGTTGTTACTTTTTGCATTTAATGCAGATTGACAAACAAATCACAGTAAAAATATAATATTGACAAAATCACAGACCACTTACACAAAATCGCATCTGCGCATGCTCCTGTCGTGATCGAAATCCACCACACAAGCAATGGGCGAGTTTTATAAGTGGCCAGGGTTTTCCCACGACAGCAATAACAACATGCAAAGGGTGCCGAATTTAGCAGATTTTCCCGATTCTTAAATACACGAAACGAAAAGCCCCCATGCCTATCTCAAGAAGGCCGCAAGCTATGCTTAAAAACTCTTCACGATTTATCTCACAAGGGATATATCTTTAGACATCATTTTAAAAGAAAATACCATCTTGCCTCAAAATCCAGAAAATAACGGCCAAGTTGAACATCTAAATCCAGTTTCAACTAGCGTAAATTCCACAATGTAGAACTTTGTCAAAACATGACGTACGGAACTATTTCTTTTTTTATGAATGAAATTAAACATTGTATTGTGATCAACCAAAATAATGATGACGTGATACCCCAGACCTAATCACATTTACACAAATAAAATATCAAACCGCTGCCCTGTAGTAAACCCAAGAGGACGCAAGTGAAGTGCCCATTGACATGAGACGCTAATAAAGTGCGCCACCACCGTCGATATATTCTTATAATCCTACCATAGACTGTAAACGGAGCAAGCTCGTGTACATAATCAACAGCCTGATGAGTGCAATGATCCTACTATTATTCACGCGAAAATAATTGCAAGAGCCAGAACGGTTTTAATTAAAAAGGCGAGATAAATTACTGGGTTTAAAACAATTGGTGCCTCGAAAATATCTTTAATAATACCATATATTTTCAAACTAATTTCAACACCTAATAATCACATAAAAACTACGTCAGATAAAACTATGTCAGATTAAAGTGTGTCGCCTTACGGAAACACCCCTCATCCACGCAACACTAGTTTCACGCAACACTAATACCGTTTTATGGCAAAACACTGTATCTCACTGAGTTACTGTGTTTTGCTAAAAAACACGCACACTCCACGTAACTCCGACATACAGTGTTTTGCCAAAAAAACATTGGTTAATGTGCATACAAACTCCTGAGTTAGGGGGTGCTATCTCGAAAAGGGAGCATATTGGGAACTTGAGAGCTCAGAAATAGAAACAGCGCCCCCAAATTGCTTACAAATGATTTTATCTCAAAAAGTCACATTTTGTAGTTACAGTGTTTTGCCAAATGAAGGCCCACTAGTTTCCGTGTATGTCTATAGAGGCCGGCGTGCGTAATTGTTACCCGAATATCTCGAATACGCTCTAACGTCACTGCACAGGGATGGATCAACGAATCGTACGATATATCAATATGGAAAACTAACAAATTAATTTCTAGATTCCAAACTCATAATCTTTGAGATTGTTTTTCCCCAAATGCCGCTTTTTTACTTGGCGTAGACCATAAGTACTTGCTAAGTGCGCTCAATGGATATGAACAGATGGCAGGCAGACAAGGGCGTCAGCCTCTATTTATCCCATTATTCTCACTGAATGCACAGTCGGAACATTAAGGCAATCAATGTAAAAGGCGTCGTCGTGCAAAGAATGTGTGGAAGACGAATTGTTGGTTTAAACTTGGAAGGGGGAAATTGCAAAATTGCGCAATAATCATATCAGTTAATAGCTGTGGAAAAATATATCGGGTCCTTGAAGATTTAATTTTTACAGGTGTGTCAATTGCATTTCCATCGGATTGCGTCTGTCTTAAGATCGACTATTCTTGAGTAATCACTTGATCTCATAAAAAAACTCTTTTAGAGTGCACTACACCAAATAAGATATCACACACCCTTGAGAAGTGTTGCTAAACTGGAATGGTAAAATTTGACAGACTTGAAAGTACGAACAATTCTGTAGATGCCTAGAATATATTATTTATTATGATTAATGAGATATCACCTACATGCACACTTACTATTAAGGGATCTTTCGAATTGAAGTTTTTTACAGGAAACAAGAGTGATTAGCTTGTCGAAAAAGTAGCCTCTTAAGCCTCTCAAGCAGGCTATTGTATGTACTTTTGGATGAGAAAAATTAATCATTTTCTATGAACATTCACTCTCACAGGTCCCATGTCAAAATGTATTAGTCTAAAGTAGAGTTTTATATCTTTGTTTTTTGTACACATCCTTAACCTTTACAATACAATACAAACATTTCAAATCTTGCTTCTTTATTGCTAAAGACTTATTTTGTGCCAGTTTCAACGAAATAATTTTTCCTTTTGAGTTTCAATGTTATAGTTGGTCATGGTAAGATGAAGAATAACGTAAAAATGCTCATCTATCCAAGAGTTTGTTTGTGGATCAACTTTAAAGGTTCGAATTCTGATGTGACGATGACGAAATTGCGCAACTAATAGCTGTGAAAAATATACCGGTTCCTTAAATAATATGTTATTTTAAGGTGGGTCATAGTCGCGTTTTAATAGGATGACATTTTTCCTAGGATTGACTTGTGAAATGAGTAATCTAAATATTTTAACAACTCTAAAATCAAAAGTTTACATAGACAGAAAGCTACAGTGAAAGAAACGATAGTTTCCAATTTTGCTCCTTTAATGCTGAACACTTATTTTGTGCCAGTTTCAACGAAATAATTTTTAATTTTGGGTTTCATGGTATAATTGGTCATGCTAAGATTAAGAATAACATAAAAATGCTCATTTGTCTATCTAAGAGTTGTTTGTGGATGAACTTTAAATGTACCGATGTTGATGATGCGTTACTTGCAGCAAAATAGCATGGTGTTTTTTTAAATAGATGTTTAAATCAACCGGAGGTCATCCTTACTTGATCAAAACTCGCAGGTGGTGATCTCGTTAACCTTTGAACCAAGTAAGCACAATTCATAGTACTAGAATGTTTAGATCTTCGGAGTACACACCACTAATAAATTCCCCATTGCTTACTGTGTAAAATGGACCATGATTATTCGTCATTTTCTCGCTTATAAAGCAACTGGTTGCTTCAACTTTGCATTCTGTGTGAAGATCATGGTCTTGGCTTTCCTGTAAACAAAAAAATATATATAAGTTCAAGGCAAAATTTTCGAGATATGCGCCGTCAAAGATACACATGTTTGTAGATTGCCCAGGCCTAGCCTAGGTCTAAGCAATTCTAATCAATTATCTGAAGTCTCTAAAATGACTAAAAAAATCATTAAAAAATTGGTAAAAGAAGAAAATTTGCACTGATATTGTTTGATAATCTTCATTTAATAATCATCCGATCGAAAGTTTGGCCAACAACACTATTTTTGAAGCATTTTCATATATTTCACTTAGAGGAGGGTCATCCCAACCAATTCAACAAGCCTTTCGTGGACTTTTCCATTATTTATTTAGTGGTGTGAATCCTTCGAGACTAATGATCTCAATATCGTGATAGTCGTCATGCATATACTGACACATATTGTGAAATAAGTATTAATCTGAAGTACAATAACTCGTATTCGGTCATATAATGTAATATGAATTACAAGTGTGATTTTGCTGATACCTACAACATATTGTGCACTTTAAGGCGAATCGAAAGACCACCAATTCTCCATTACCATATGTCTGTGTGATAAAAGAATGCATTAAGCGTTAGCTAGTTGTTGTTGGTTTTTGTTACTTTTGTTAGTTGTTGTTGGTTTTTTTGGAATTTTGTGAGTGCTGTAATTATTGAACTATTAATCAAATGCATATAAAGTATACATTTTGGATGGGATTTGGGTCAGAGAATCCATTTTTGGCATCAATTTTGACCAAATATGTTTAATTTTTTGAGAAAGTCCCCAAAATATTTGTTTTGACCATTTTTTTGTTGGACAAGCTAACAAAATTATTTTTGAGTAAAAAATGCCCAAAATTGCTTGATTATACTATGAAACAGTAATCTATGGACTTTTTATTTTTTTATTTTAAAGCCGGATTTTTGAAATTTTGACCAAAAATTGCCAAAAAAGTGAAAAAAAGGAAACAATCACTTTTTGGCACTTTTTGGTCAAAATGTCAAAAAATATGTTTAGGTGAAAAAATGAGAGAATCGTCCCTAGATTAGTGACATTACATTAGAATCAAGCAATTTTAGGCATTTTTTACTCAAAAATAATTTTGTTAGCTTGTTCCAAAACAAATTGGGTCAAAAAAGTGAATTTTGTAATTCTCTCAAAAATTCAACATTATTGGTCAAAATTGACGCCAAATTTGGATTCTCTGATCCATTTCCTTTCCAAAAATGTATACTTCTGTATGCATTTGATTAATAGTTCAATAATTACAGCACTCACAAAAATTAAAATTAAAAATTAAAAACTTACTTTTATATAGATTAAATGAATAATGAAGAAGTTACGGCAGTTTTAAGGAGGCTTTACCTGAAGGTGCACAGCCCCTTAAGTGACCATAGCTTAAGAATATGGTATAAGGACTGTCAAAGTTTAAAGATGATTGATAAAGAAGGTTAATCGATTGGCCAAACTACGTTTCCTACGGTGGTTTCTTATAGGACGCACTATTGCTCAGTTGTTTGCTATATGTCTGCTGTGGAGCTTGTCAGGAAGTCCCGTCACAGGAAAATCAACACTGACCCAGTTGCATTATTTCTTACTTCCAGCGTACTTTTATAACACTTCGTTTTAGACTGTAATAACAAGACCTGCCTCAAATTATTATATATTCTTGTAATCCGTATGCATCTACAAGTACATACATTCTCTGTATATCATTATCTGTAAAACATTTTTATATTACAGATAAAAGACTCTGCGGCGGCAATAAAGTGTCTGTTTTACAGGCTGCTAGGTCTTCTGTCATTGTTGACAATAGCAAGGCCACGAGTAGTATTTACATCAAAACAGTACTTTAAGGTATGACCACTTGCATGCCTAGTATGGAATTGGAGAAATTATGACCGGCCAATGACTAAATCTCCGGTATGAGACCGGCCAATGGCTAAATCGCCAGTGATAAGGCAATGAAATATAATGTATTGAGATGGTGATATTTTCTCCAAAGTGTATGGTTTATTGGTTGTCATGGGACAAATGAATACTTGTAATCTCAGAACCAACGCAGCAATAGAGCGTGTCAGATGTTCCTTGTAGTTCATTAATGTAATTATCAATCCACATTTTAGCTAAAACCAACAAATGGGTACTACCAATAGTTGTAAGATATTAATGAAATGAACAGTATTAAACCTGTTGAAAAAAAATTAACACAATTCAAGAAGTGTGTTAATCGATGAGCTTTAATCTGTTCATGAATATCTTACTTATATATAGTTAACACCGACAAATGACACTTCATTATGTCATAATTATTTATCCAAGATGAGGAGAGTAAATCAGTTCTTAGTTATTCATGTGCATCTCCTTAAAGGCTTGACCATACTCCACCAACGCTGCAACGCTTGCGCTCTGACACATGCGTATTAGTGCCATACCAAAACCAAAACAACGCTCGATCAGGAAAGCGTTTTCCAATAATTCGATCAGCCTACGCTTTGGGTGAAAGCGGCGAACGCTCGGAAGTTGGATTCAGGTCAACTTTGTAGCGTTGCCGCTGTCCACGGACCAATCAGCAAGCAGAACACTTTGCCGGACTTCTGGCGTCACATATTTTTTCTTGAGCTCCCATTCATGAAAATACAGCCGAAATAGGCAAATCCCAGGCTAATTAAACTATTTTTGCTGATGGAATACTAATTTGGATGTTAAGGTATGTGCAAATAGTAGGCCTAAGCAAGTTTGTTACGATGTTGATGCCTGTGATGTGCTTAAAATACAAATTTACGGCGTTTTGTGAGGTAGTTTGGTCGTCTGTTCTCCAGAACACCATAGGCCCCGCCCACAGCGTTGACGCATTTGTTGATTTGGTCGAGCGTTGACCAACGCTAGCGTTCAGCGTAGATTCCCGATGAGCGGCAGAGCGTTGATTCATTTTGTGACAAGCGTAGCTTTGTCAACGCTTGCGCTCAGCGTTCGAGCGTAGTGGAGTATGGTCAGGCCTTAAGTGGTTGAGAGTGCAATGCGGAGTGTAACGACTTATATATTATCAGACCCGGAAATTGTCTGCTTTTAAGATAACACATCACTTTTCACCATTGCTTAACACTTTCCACGTTGTACCATATACAAAACAGATTTTTCAGAAACCTTTTCCAAATTTCAAATTCTATCACAAGAAATACTGAACCAATACTAGGAATGTTTGTACTTATTTTAATGCATTTCTCCTGGTGATTCCAAAAATGATGATGAAATTTAATATTGACCTTTAAGTAAGCATCGTATTCTACAAAACGGCTACTGCAAGGGCGGAAGAAATATTCTATAATTCAATAACTCATTACTGTGGTGTGCGTAAGTGTAATATATGTCTAGTGGTTTAGAATGTGGTTAAAAAACACGGAGGGGGTACTAAGTGGATATAAGGTCACGGGGTTGTGCCGCCAAATAGGGTCCCATTCTTAAAACATTTTGTGAAATTTTAGAATGTCGTCTGCAGACGCCTGCCGCGTGGAAGTGCAAATATTACACGTACTTTCTAAAACGAACATTAAGTATGAGGTCATAGTTAGGTAGTGAATCCGGTCATTGTCAGTTAACTAAATTAGGAGACACTTAGTTTTCTGGGTCACTAGAATGATCAACAAACAAACAAAATGATTTGTTTCTAGTTAAATAAGAGTACAACGAAACATCTAGCCAAATCTAAAAGCCACGGACAGTCTACAATTGGCGCAATCGTGCACGCCGATTCCCGCAAAACAATCTCCCAAGACGATTTTATAATAATCATTCTAGCGGGCTGATACTGATGGACAGTGATGGAGGAGTTGAATATGACCCATGCAGAGTTCATTTTCCAGGTATTACCCGCTATACAAGGCGTGTCACAGAGACGTCAGACGTACTTGTGTTAATAACTTGCTAAGGGAGCAGTTCCATTTATACGCGATAAATTTATCGCGACTGTATCGGGGCCTGATATGTTTTGGACCCGATGTTTTTCAAGTTGATTCGCGATAAAATAGTCATCAGGCCCCGATAAAATAGACATCGGGGCCCGATACGAGGCCTCTGCCATACCCTGGGGTATGTTTAGCAAATAGAGCGGGACATTGTTTAGCAAATACACGAGGATAATACAATTTACGTTAAACATCCATAATCAATAACATTATCTCTAAAAACATGAAATGCTGAATTTGTACCTTACAACTAGAATAAATAGCCCGAAGCTCTATTTACATACCGACCACTTATCTTTCGTTATATTTAAACAAGCGGTAATACGCTACTCGATAAATAATCCTTTGCTTCTCGCAACTGTACGCGATAAAAATCTCATCGGGGCCTGATAAAAAACTCATCGGGGCTCGGAACATTCTCGCAATTTTTATCGCGTACAAATGGAACTGCTCCCTAAGGTGAACTAGCTTTTCACCTGTCCATTCGTTGACAGATGAAATACAAGGCCGTTTGAAGTGGTGGTGCTTGGGTTCTGCAGCACCCCCATGATTTTCTAAAGGGTGCGCGGCACCCCCTAAGATTTTAAGGTTTTTAAAAAAATGTACAGCGTGTGTCCATAATAAGTTCAAGAGCTAGAGCCTGGATCTATATTGTACTACACAACGATTTAAAATGACCAAGTAGAAATCGCACCTCTACTCTAAAATCAGTTTCAATTGTTTAATTATTCAAGCATAACAAGATAGCTTCAAAAACGTTTTCATGACCATTTTAGTTTAAAAACTGGAAATGTTAGCGCGCTTCGCGCGAATTGGTTTCAATGTTTAATTATTCAAGCATGCTAAGACCCAACAGCTTCAGAGGGCGGAACCGCCTTTAGCCCTGCAAAGGGCTTCGCCCCTGGAACACACAAAGGACCCTTAAGCGATGCGCCGCATTGACTAAGACTTACAAATGTATAGCACCCCATCCATAAAATACTTCTAATGGGCTTGGAACTAGAGATAAGATGGAGAAATCTCAACCTTGAGATATTCAAGATTTGCCCAACCCTATAGTATAGAATCATAAGTTTTGTGCACATGAGCCTTCTGTGAACCACGTTCTAACTATGATGACCTAATCATGCTAATTGACAATGTTGATCAGAATTTTATTAAAGCTTTTAAGTTTGTGTGGTTTTTTTAAATCTATTTTCATTCATTATTCACACCTTTTACATAGCATGATCACAATAAATATATTCACAAATTCATAAGTTAATCCATGGTTGCATCACATGATCAAATCATATAGTATAACAAATAGATTTGTTAAAGATTGGTACATTCAAAACATAATCTCTTATTTTGTAAAACACATTTTATAAACTGAATCATTTGATCATTTTACTCTATTTTAAAAACAAATGGAAATCTTCAATTTTATTATTAAAATATTGCATTGATCGTGTTGAACCATCTTCGTTGCACAATGAAGATACAATAATATAGCCATTTCGAATCGAATGTTTGAAGTACAATGTTTTGCCATTATATTTTTATATTTCATTATTCCAAAGAATTTTTTGTTCGGCATTCTTTATTTCATTAATGTTTGAAGGGGAACTTCACTAAAAAAAAGAGCTGTTCCTCCTAGAGCTCTCGAAAGAGTGAGTTTTAGCTCTTTTACATTTAGAGAGTTGCAACATGCCTGCTTAGATGCCGTTCCGCGAACGGTTACTAGGCTGCATGCGGCCATTCGCAGTCCGTCGCTAAGATGGTCGACGTCCACCACCGTCCATCACTGCCCTGCGAATGGGCGCGAAACGGGTGCGAAACGGGCGCGAAACGGGTGCGAAATGGGTGCGAAACGGGTGCGAAACGGGTGCGCCGTCCTTATACCGTCTTCATACCGGGCTCTCATCGTTCGCCGCCGCTTTTACTCACCCGCCAGGAGTTTTGAGCATGTTAAAAACTCCGGTGGCCGGCAAAGTCCCCTGAACGTGTTCAACGGACGGGAAATGGCCCACCGGGTGTGCCGCCGTCCGCACCCATTTTTCACACGGTAAGGGGCCGCTCAGCTCACACGGATACATGTGAGGGCCCCATTACAGATTAAGTATCACAAGTTTATTTTATTGCCACATGTCACGGTTCAGAGATTTGCAGGTTTTATTGAATGCATCTCGTACATTGATCGGTTGTTAACTGCATCAGATCCATAATCAATCCCATACCTACCTAATGATAATTTACATTATAACCCTTTTCTGCTAATATCTTTGGAAAAAAATCAATATGAAAAATGGAAGAAAATTCACTTTTGCGAGGCAAAACTGGTTTTTGGATGATACGTTTACAAACATCTAACGGTGATCTGCCACGTTAATGTGGGAAGCTTGCAACATACTACTGTATCTATTGTGTGTTCGCCAAATTCAACCAATGGCCGCAAAGATGAGAATCACGTGGTGGGCAACCCTGCCCATAGGACGTACACTATCCGCTCTCCCCTACTGTTGGGACGCCTCATCATGTGACACTTATGAAAGTGATTTTGAATTTGAACGTTATCAAACTAGGGCGTGGTTTCCGGATCTAGGAATTGCAAAAATTAATAGACATTTAAACTCGATTTAGTTGAACTAAAATGTACACACAGGGCTGTATAACCTTCATGTGACACTTATGAAAGTGGTTTTGAACGTTATCAAACTAGGGCGTGGTTTCCGGATCTAGGAATTGCACAAAATTAATAGATATTTAAACTCGATTTAGTTGTACTAAAATCTCCACATAGGGCTGTATAGCCTTTTTGTAAATCAGTAAGAGCTTATATATATTATATCGAGCAACATTGGCGACTGCTTAACCAATCGATTGACTCAAGATGAATAACATTCTTAAGGTTGGCGTGATTCTCACTACGCTTACAATGTACCTTGATTCCTGTTACTCACAGGATATGAATCGAATTTGTTTAAGAACAAAGTATATTCCGAATTACTTACGAAAGGCATGTGACGAATATCTTGCAAGTGTTGATGCGGTAGAAACCACGGATGAGGACAGTCAAACAAATAGCACGGAAGCTGATCAAACACCAGATGAAGTCGTTGGGGAAAATACTGGTAAGTTCGCTTTTTGAATAAATACATCATCAATTCATGAAAACTGTTTTTAAAGTTAGTATGCATACTACAAACACTGTTTAACAGTTGTTATGAATACTACAAACACTGTTTAAAAGTTGTTATGAATATTAAGTACAAACACCGTTTAAAAGTTGTTATGAATACTACAAACTCTGTTTAAAAGTTGTTATGAATACTAACAAACTCTGTTTAAATGTTGTAATGAATACTACAAACAATGTTTAAAAGTTGTTATGAATAAGCTACTGCATACGCTGTTTAAAAGTTGTAATAAATACTTAGTAAAAACACATTTTAGAAGTTGTTATGAATATTAAGTACAAACACCGTTTAAAAGTTGTTATGAATACTACAAACTCTGTTTAAAAGTTGTAATGAATACTACAAACAATGTTTAAAAGTTGTTATGAATAGGCTACTGCATTTACGCTGTTTAAAGGTTGTAATGAATACTTAGTAAAAAAAAACATTTTAGAAGTTGTTATGAATATTAGTTGTTATGAATACTACAAACTCTGTTTAAAAGTTGTAATGAATACTACAAACAATGTTTAAAAGTTGTTATGAATACTAGGCTACTGCATACGCTGTTTAAAAGTCCCAGAAAACTTGCAACTTATTTTGACATAGCTCTAGTTTGACTTTTACGCAATGGGTCTTAATCATGTTTAAACATTCTGGAAACCGTAGGATCTCCACATTTATGTGGTGAAATGATAATTAAGATTGTTTTTCAAAATATGCGCAGGTAAAGAAAGGTATGTCGAAACCTGTTCAAACGATTTGACGGAAAATGACGGTTCTACTGTTCAGTCCAGTTCACTACTTAAACTTGCAACTAATATTGACGGTGTTTTAGTTTCACTTTCTCACCATGTATTGCAATCATGTTTGTACATTCTGGTAGCCTTAAAATCGCCAGAATTCAATTGTGAATAGATAATCACCATTGTTGAATTGGTTTTAAAATCACGTGCGATCAAGGAGATACATGTAACGAGTTCAACCGATTTGACAAAAAAGTATACCGCTACATTGCTGTGCAGCCTGAACCGTACAGAGTCTGCTCATCCGAATTTATGTTAACACTTTCCATGCGGCAGGCGGCTGCAGACGACAATCAAAAATGTAAAAAATGTTTCAAAAATGTCAACATTATTGAACTTCATTACTATTTCTGGAATCACCATGAGAAATGCATTGAAATAAGTACAAACATGCCTAGTATTGGTTCAGTAATTCTTGAGATAGGCTTTGAAAGTTGGGAAAGGTTTCTGAAAGATCTAATTTGTGTATGGTAAAAGTAATGGACGCGTGGAAAGCGTTAACGTATTTATGGTGTAATAGCAACATCCTGCAATATATCATTTTAAATTTCCCAAAGTAAAGTTTATTAAGATAATATAAAAACACTTGTTCAGTAGTAACAAATTGTGTGTTTCAGTCCATTCAGTAACGTATATTCTTTTGGTTTTACAACTCATTAGACTTTTGCATTGTTATCTTTAATTACCATTTTTTTTATAAAATACAAATTTATTGTTCAATATTGCACATAAACATTTTTTTGACAAATCACAAAGGGATGAACGGAGCGTTGCTATGGGTCAAACAATATCGAGTAGTTGACAGTGCTGCACAGCTTTAACACCGTCGATTTCCGTGAAATCGGTTGAATGTGTGTTTTGCCTTCCCTCTCATTGACCATGCGTAATTGGAAAACCGATTGCGACTTCTTGGATTTTATGTCGTGAATAAAAGGTAGAATTTTTGAGATTTAAGAATGTGCAAACACGTGTGTAATCCGATCTCTGAAAATGAAAATAATAATAACAACAATTTAGAAATATCTGCCCTCAAGATTCGTCAGTCCTTTTTGTTTCTTCTCTTCGCCTAAATTGCTGCTTTGTCTATTGTGCTTTTTGTTCTAAGAACATCTGCAATCCAAGATAAGATTGCCAATGACGAGCAGACAACCAACCAGAATACCGACAACCGACGCCAGAATACCGACAACCGACGCCAGAATGCCGACAACCGACGCCACACCATTATTTCTAGAACATATATTTGAAATCTGTAAAGCAAAGGCGGTACTTCCTTTCCATCTACAATCTATTTGCAATGAGTACCTTGTTTTGATCAGATTTGATGCCCAAAATCCTGAAGACATTGGGAAAAATAGCAGCAATCCACGTGAGTACCTTTGCAGAAGTATTGACTTGCAATAGGGGGTACGTAAGGGGTGTTAACCCTAGAACATTAATTTTACAACATGTTTAGAGTTTACAGTTTTTACCCAAAAGTGCCAAAAATCTGAATTTTTTTTACATCCAAAATCACATTTTTGGCATTTTTGGTCAACATTTTAATATCCTAACTATAGAAAACACCTAGGTAAGTATCTTTTACATGATTTTGGTGCAATTTTAGAATTGTTTACCAAAAATTAAATTGGCTATGAATGCAGCAAATTGTTAGCCAAAAAAGTGGGGGTTTTTTATCCAAAAAAATAATTTCAGCGTTTTAAGTGAAATTTGATACCAAAAATGGAATCTCCGACTCACTTCCTTTTCAAAAACGTTTACTTTTATATACATTACATTAATAGTTCAAAAATTACAGCAATTGATAAATTTCATGTTTTTAGGGTTGACGGCACTGAGAGATTGGAGTGCGCCCTAAGTTTTTCTGGAAATCGTGGGTTTTTTTTGCACCTACGTAATACATACTACCATCTACAACCGTTTACCTTAATTCGCCGTGTATCATGTGAAATCTCACATTTTGGTATTTCGATGTAGATTATATATAAACTGCTCACAAAAGGTTAGGAAACTTTTTTAAGTCAAGTATATTTTTATTATTTATTACCCTCTTTGTATATGTTATATATCAATAGAAAGCTAAAGTGTTCCTCTTTAAAATTATACCACATTTGCAATGATTACATGTTGCTGAACTTGGCCACATGAATGAGAATGAGGCAAAGTCACAAATCAAATGTGCCAACATTACCGTTATCTGTGCTAAACAGTCAATAGGTAGTGATCAATTATCAAATCGGTCATGCTTGAGAACCATGAATGGTTTACACAAAGATTTGCACCATTGAGCACAACACACACAAGTTAACCCTCATCTCTATCGAAAACCATTGTTTGGGTATTTGCAAGACTGGGTTAACAGGTAAGGTCATGAAGGTAATACACCTATCAGTTGTAAGACGCACTATACGACCCCCGGGAGTGGTGCGTCACTTTACCGAGGTGCGTCAACTTCTCATGTACCATGACGCAGCCTGTGTCAAAAAAACGACGGACCATTGCCATCCAAATACGCACCCTCAGTCAACTATCAGCCCATTCGCACCCATGTAAAGTGACGGACCTTTACGCACCCTCCGTCATTTTTTGACGGACCAAAGGCTGACACTGACGTACCCTCCGGCAAGAATTATTGGTAAACGACGCACCAACGACGCACCTCTCC
This sequence comes from Ophiura sarsii, assembly GCA_035610835.1. Classification (NCBI taxonomy): domain Eukaryota; kingdom Metazoa; phylum Echinodermata; class Ophiuroidea; order Amphilepidida; family Ophiuridae; genus Ophiura; species Ophiura sarsii. The sequence continues at coordinate 8,244,444 of CM069442.1, read as the reverse complement.
CGGGGGTCGTATAGTGCGTCTTACAACTGATAGGTGTATAAGTGATGAAAGGTTTCTAGGCCTACAACTTACATGTAAATTTTTCTGAGACACGGTAAACGTTTTTTAAAGATAATATCAGTTTAACAGTCTCTGCCTCTAAGGGCGTACCATGTGGTGATTCATGGGTCCTCAGATCAACTTTTTAAAAAAACTAGTGATACATTACCATAACATTATACTACTGCCAAATTCCTAAAAGTTTTGGTTCGGTCGTAAAAAATCACCGAAATGTCAGGAACAAATCCCAGTAAAATTATTACTACGTTGCCTATAAGTATAACTATGCGCACCATGCACATCCCAACGAAAGGAAAACATATTTTGAAACCTCCAGTTGGGTACACAACAAAAGTGAAACAAAATCATTGGGATCTCGTTGGCGCGTCACATTACCCTGACCTTGAAACCGTGACGAACAGCGTCGTTAGCAGTTTTCAAGCCCTTATAGTTTGGCGCGCCAATGAGATCCCATTACATAAACAAGTTCATATGGAAGAACTCAGAGCCTTTAACAAATTCAAAAGTAAAAATTGTTGGGATCTCGTTGGCGCATGGAGATAATCCAGGTCAAAGGTCAAGTTTTACCATTTTGAGCCATTTTCACACCTCCGTAAATCCGTGCGCCATCTTTAAAACACCTTGGAAATGACATCTACTTGCAAAGATGGTTTACCTTGAATAAAAAATGAAGAAACTGGTTTGGGATCTCAGAGATATTTTTTTTAATGATTTTTTACAAATTTGCTTAAGAGCAACTTGCACTGCATGCGAGATAGCAATTTGTGCATTGTCCAAGTTCTTATAAATCAGTGCGCCAACAAGATCCCATCAACTTTTTGATTTATTTGCTTAGTTTGGCCACCATTCAATAGATACCACTGGAAAAAACTTTGGGATTTTGATGGCGGTTAATTCTACATGATCGCAAAGTTGAGGTGTCATCAGCTTTATTCTCGAGCCTTTTTGGGCCATTTATCAGATTATCAGAATATCAGATTCCTTTGGTGAATTTTGACATGTCATATAGGACATTGTTTTTCATGCATTTTAAACCATTCTCAACCCATCAACATTAATCTGATGCATGATGTTTCATAAATTGCATATTATGTCTTCAGAATTCAACAACCCTGTCGAATTCGGAAGACATGACTTACATATTTTGAAATCGACATTACAGACTAACATAGATGTGTTCAGAATAGTCTAAAATGCATAGAAATCAATGTCCTATATGACATGTCAAAATTCACCAAAGTAATCTGATATCCTGGGTCTGAAATGGCTCAAAAAGGCTTGAGAATAAAGCTGATGACACCTCAATTTTGCGCTCATTTAGAATTCACCGCCATCAAAATCCCAAAGTTTTTTCTAGTGGTATCTATTGAATGGTGGCCAAACTAAGCATATAAATCAAAAAGTTAATGGGATCTTGTTGGCGCACTGATTTATAAGAGCTTGAACAATGTATGTGGGCTATTACTGACTCGCATGCACTGTAAGTTGACCTTTAGCAAATTTTTAAAAATCGTTTTAAAAAAAAATCTTAAAGATCCCAAGCTGGAATCTTCATTTTTGATTTAAGGTAAACCATCTTTGCAACTGGAGATCATTTCCAAGGTGTTTTAAAGATGGCGCACAGATGTACGGAGGTGCAAAAATGGCTCAAAATAGTAACATTTGACCTTTGACCTTGATTATCTCCATGCGCCAACGAGATCCCAACAATGTTTCCTTTTGAATTTGTTAAAGACTCCGAGTTCTTTCATATGCACTTGTTTATTGAATGGGATCTTGTTGGCGCATCGAATTATAAGGTCTTGAAACTGCATAAGAACGCTGTTCGTCAAGGGTTCAAGGTCAGCGTAATATGACACGCCAACGAGATCCCAACGATTTTGTTTCACTTTTGTTATGTACCTAACTGGAGGTTTCAAAATATGTTTTCCATTCGTTGGGATGTACTTAGCGCGCATAGATATACTTATGTGGAACGTAGTAATCGTTTTACTGGGTTTTTTCCTGAAATTTCAGTGATTTTTAACGACCGAACCAAAAATGTTAGGAATTTTAAAATTTGGCTATGGTATAATGGTATGGTAATGTATCACTGATTTTTTTATAAAGTTGATCTGAGGACCCATGAATCACAACACCCCCCAAAATGGTACACTCTTACAGGCACAGACTGTTAAGTCGTCTTGCTTGTTTTCTTTGCAGTGTCAATTTGTTTGTTCACACAGTAACACAAAATTGCTAATGTTGGCACATTTGATTTGTGAGTTTGTCTCATTCTCATTTATGTGGCCAAGTCCAGCAACATGTCATCATTGCAAATTTGGAATCATTATAAAGAAGAACACCATTGATATGCAACATAATACAAGGGGGTAATAAATAATAAAAATATACTTATTAAAAATAAGTTTCCTAACTTTTTGTGAGCAGTTTATATAATTATGTATACACACCTGAGTGCACCCCTATTGGTTGCATGAAACAGTACTGTGGTGTAAATGGAATAAACAAGATTTAATTTGGATTATATCTATCTGCTATTATGCAGTAGTGGAAATACCCACATGACTTTTATTTCCACCCGGGGTTGACGATCATGTGTGTCTCAGCTCTATTAATAATATTGCATGTACTGATCATAAGAGCTATCATGTATTGGCTAGTTCACCCCCTCGCTAGTCTAGTGGTTGACTTACATGCTTTACAATACATAGGCCCATGGTTCGATTCCCACTAGGACCACTTGTTCATCTGATTTATTTCTATTTGTAAAAGTTGGATTAGAACATAGACGGTAACCCACGGAAAGTCCAATGGTTAGAAATATTCTAAGTCCACAAAGTGTGTAGTTCCTATTTAACCCCGGTTGGAAAGTCATGTGTGTATTTCCATCGCTGCATATCGATATCAATATTTAATTCCAAAAGTGAGGACGAGAAACTTGTTTGTTGTTTTTGGCCTAATTATTTCAATGGAACAAGTTACAGGCTAATCCTGACCTCTCATTCGAAGATGCTATAATTAACACAATGAAAACGGAATGTATGATTAAATTAATGATTTATTTACATATATAAAGGGTTCAACAAAAGAAAGTATACCACTTTGTTTATGTCATTTTGAGTAACATTCAATTTGTTTTAACCAGACAGGCTAGATAGGCATTTAGATGAATCTTTTAGGCATAATTTGATACCAAATTTGCCCCATAACAACAAAGATAAACCATGATTAGCACCATTTAAAGAAAATTGGTCACTTTTCAAAAGTCACATTTTCAACGCACGCAAGCCGCGAGAAAATGCTGTGCGTGGCACTTCGAATGGCCGGGAGTGAAATGGATATTGATCACACAGTGCGGGGTGCGTTGGGTTGTGCCTGAGTGAGCCGGCTATTTGATTATGAACAGGTAACATGTAACATGTGGTCTTTTCTTCCCGCGTATGTGTATTGAAAATGTGACTTTTGAAAAGTGACTATTTTCCTTAAATGGTGCTAATCATGGTTTATCTTTGTTGTTAGGGGGCAAATTTGGTATCAAAGTATGCCTAAAAGATTCGTCGAAATCTAGCCTGTTTGGTCAACAACAACAAAAAGTTACTCAAAATGACATAAACAAAGTGGTATACTTTTGTTGAACCCTTTATAATTTTATCAGGCCCCTTTGGCTTCAGATATAAATGTTTTGTTCTTCTACAACTTCAAAGTTATAGAAGAACTAAATATTAATGTTATCGACCATGACTTTGCCGTCACCGTAGCAACCAAACGAGAGTTTCTGATATATACTGCTACAGTGCCCTTAATGTGTCGGATCTGGTTTCAACCAATCATTCACTCTCCTGGTCACAGGTCACTAATAGGTATATCAAATAAGGTGGAGCCGTTTCAAAAAATCCATAAAATCGTGATACGTGTCTCTATTTTAAATAGAAGTTGTCAAAAAAACATAACATTTTTGGTAACATATTAAAGACAATTTATCCAGCTACCGAATAAAAAAAGAATTAAAGCCACATGTTTAGCAACAGTGAAGTTATCAATCTAAACGTCGAGTGAGTCAAGGGTGGAGCCGGTGGGTGAGGCGCCGGTGGGTGAGGCGCCCATAGGTTTCTACACAAAATAGCGGAAAACTAGAACTTTTGAAATTGATGCCATTTTAAAAGTATACATAGGAAAGTGTTCAAACTTCTCATATGTGTTAATAACATGTGCCTGCTACTATGAATAATAATACTGAATTGTTATCTAGACATTCTCTACTAGAATATGATGTTCAATTCAGGGAGTGTTTTAACGTAAAAAATACACAGTTTTATTCATTTTATTGATTAAACAATGGCCAAATCGCGGTCTCTCTATTTCATTTGTGTGACTCTTCGGTCCTTTTCTACCCTGGGTAGTAAAACATTTAACTAAAAAAAACAGAAGTGTTTCTTCACAGAATTGTTCATAGATTTATGAACAATTTGCTATTTAGACCTATTTTGAACCACCCTGTATTCAAAATAAAAGGAACTTTAATGATATTCATGTAGTTCATTTTGATAACCATTTTCCTTTAAATTAAATAGTCCATGCTAACTAAATTTCATAGAATATTATATACAAACCTTCATTTTATGCATTATTTCATCATAATTTTAGACACCCTGTACTTTCCTGTGTACATTTTGGGCAGGTGATTCTTAGCAAATTTGGTAGCACCTTCTGTGGTTGTTCTGATTTTGGTGACTATCTTCAGCTAAACCCTAATTGTACAAACTATCAAAATATTTTGTGAGGAGCAAAAACGATCAACTTTTTTAAGTTCCACCCTGTAAAAATGTTACACACCCTGTATAATTTGATTATTTTTTGCAAAAATGAAAAACCTTGAATCATAAGCTTTCCAACAATATATAGTTTGTGGGTCATTAAGTATGTAAAACTTAAGTTTTGTCCCGTTTAATCAGAATTGGTGCATTTCTCAACATTATTAGAAGTGAAACATTTTTTGGACCAGTTTGTGACTTCTGACCTCCTGCAACTCACTATGCAATAATCAATAATGCAACTGTCCGTAGGTCCCTTCAAAATGTCCAGAGTGTTCGCCGTCAACTTAAACCATCCCAATCTGTAGTGTTATTCCAGTATTTTGTGATGAGGGTGTCTACCACACACCATGAAAGTACTAGACCTGGAAGCTGCATGGGCAGCTCTATGATCACAGTCAGATGCATACTTGCCGCTCGACATTTATCACTCAAGTGGTTAATAAAACCAAGACGCCAAGGAGGCGTCATGAATGTGAAGTCAGTAATACTGTAGATGCTGTTGACAGAAACTAAGCTCAAAATGAACGTGTGATTACCTAAATTTTGTTGACAAGAAGGGCACATTAAATTCAGGTAATTCCGGGCAGATTTGAAAAACTAATATCATACTTTTGTAACATTGACGAGACCAACAGACCCAAGAAATGTTTGCGCCATGGTGAATAACATGATTTAAAAGCGATTCAAAAACAGCCAGATTGAATAAAAATGGCTTTAAGCGCCTATTCATACCCCAAGGCGACAACAAGGCCTTTATCGCTTTCGTAATTTACTCCACCTGCACCGATTGAGCCCGGACCGGCAAGCGCATGATTTCACCAACGCGCAGGACAGAATCGTGTGTATAGCCTTGAAGTATGAATCGACCTTTTATTTCCCCAATTCGAAAATTCATTCAACCATCAAATAAATGAGCAACACCACGGCAAACCTGATCGTAGAACAGAGACGGGATTCAGAATGGAGTGCTATTGTGTTTACATCTGCCATAATTGATAAATCCATAGATTCAAATCGGCGGGGACCATCATCTTTACACACTCACCACAATGATGGCTTATTTATCATACAATATAATGAAAAAAACATTGGGAACCCGAATTTGGAGGTTAGATATTCGTCTCAGGTTAGACGATATCAATTAACTTTAGACTTTAGGTGAATTGAGATGTTCATAAACCTACCACTGTGATTAACGTCTTAGGATATTTTGGGATGTAAGATGAACAAAATGTACTTCTAGTCTACAATATCAATTAAATTCTGATAGACCGCAGACTTTTAGGTGAATTGAGATGTTTAAAAACCTGTCAAACGTGTCATTGTGAATAACGGTCTCAGGTATTTTACTATTTATTTAGGTTATTTATTTATTTCCATATATAACAAACATTTACAAACATCAACAATATCAAAACACATTTATCAGACACAATTAAAATACAGCAGTATGACAATATGGAGGAAAAGGCAGGAAGGCCAATAAGGCCTGTAAGTTGCCTTTCCCCTTGGGTCCGATTCTGTTCCAGAGCGAGAGTGGAACATTTTAATGTTCCAGTATCAGGCGATGCTTGTACACATATGATACCAGTGATATTTGTCCCAGTATTGAACGATACTGGTACATAATTATGTTCCAGTATCGCCCAATATTTGAACGTGTTATTATATGTGCCAGTATCGGCCGATACTGGAACACTGGCTTTGTACCTGTATCGGACGATACTGGGTGGTGTTCCAGTTTCGGCCGATAATAGTACAGTCCAGAATCTGGGACCTAAAGTACATTGAAGGCGGCCTTATTGAGTGAGACAGGACTGGGGTGTTTGACAAGCTGACTCTGAATTCTGTATTGGAAGGCACTCATTAAATTGGTTTTTTTATGTATTATGTATTCATTTTAAATATAGATTGGCGCCAACAAATGAATTCACAGCTACGCCAATTATGGACTGAGGCAGAAAGTAAACATGATAAACTCGGAAGTAAGAATGATGAGACCGAAAGCAAACATGATGAGGCCGAAAGCAAACATGATGAGGCCGAAAGCAACAACGATGAGACCGGAAGACCGCATATTCGCCGGCGACATCGTCATCGTCATCGTCGCCAACGTCATTGTCGCCAACGTCATCGTCGCCAACGTCATCGAGGCAGGTGTAGTAGTATGAATGATGAGGCAGAAAGTAAACATGAGGAGACCGAAAGCAACAACGATGAGACCGGAAGACCGCATATTCGGCGACATCGTCATCGTCGCCAACGTCATCGAGGCAGGTTTAGTAGGAGACACAGTGATAGTCCCCCTAGTCCGCCTAGTCCGCCCTGGTCGCGAATTTATTAACGGTAAACAACATTTGGCCAAACAATGTATACATGTATTATCAGTCTCATCATGTATATACGCTTTATTCCGTCAAGGTATCAACTGTTGTTTACGGTAAATAATTTCGCGCTCTGGCCTGTACAGTAAATTATAGCTACAAAGCAACACTATCCGACGCTTCATTCCGTGTATGTCTATGGAGACCGGACTATAGCTCAAGGGACCATGGCTCCGTTATCACTCATCTCTGCACGCAACGCTAGTTTCACGCTTCATTCCGTGTAGGTCTATGGAGACCGGACTATGGCTCCACTGACATCGGCTCCGTTATCAGAAAAGTATATATTGGTATAGAGCACTCATCTCTACACGCAACGCCAGTTTCACGTTTCATTCCGTGTATGTCTATGGAGACCGGACTATGGCTCATCAAGACATCAAGACTTTGAAATGAACATTATACTCCCTGTCATAGTCCCTTGGGCATAATTCGCGTTATTTTACGCGAGCTTATTCTGTTGTTTGCGGGCGCGGCTTCAAAATGCTTGACAGGCGCGAACAAAGTCACGCGCCGTCAATCAGGGCGTGTGACGATTTCACAATTGACCAATTAGGATGCGCGATTATTTGTTTACGCACTTCCGTGTTTACGCACAAGCGCACCTACGCATTGCAATGCGCACCTGCGCACATACGTTCGCAACTCAAACGTACGCATGATTTGATGGAATTATGTCCAAGGCATTATGACAGGGAGTATAAGTGCATCATCAAGTTCTAAACTTCAATATGCTTCAATGTTTATATTCAATATTAGGCATATTCAATGTAGGCATATTCAATGTAGGCATGTTCATTAAAGGCATATTATGTGATCTTTTCCAGAAGGCGCCCTCTATCCATGATTTCTTTTTAGAAAGTAGATTTGCTTGCAAATGTACATTTCTGATCATAAATCATAAACATATTCTGAGCTACAGAGCGATACGATTCCTAATTACTTCAAAATCATGGTTTTAGTATTTTCACCTCTTCAAACCATGAAAACTTATTGTAAAACCATTTTACCAGTGTGCCCAACAATTTCTCCTTTGCACACTTTGTTATAATTTACATTCAGAGATGTCACTTTCAGCTTGTTATAGCTAGGCTAATATACGATTGTAAGCAAGTTTGCGACCTCTTTGATTTCAGGCTGGTAACACAATCCCATAGTGCATTTCGTTAAAACAGTGTATTTTTTTTAACGATACGTATCACGTGATAACCATGATCGTTTTCGCAAAATATCACAAAATGGCGCGGTACCACCCCCCCCCCCCCCCCCCCCTCCCACCTAAAGCACAGAGCCAATTACTATATAGGTATAAGCAAAGGGTAATAAAAACTTGTATCGTCCTGTAATTTGGGATATGTTTAGTTTTATGATTAGAAATGTCGCTGTGTAGTAATAGCATTAGGGAGCAGTTCCATTTGTACGCGATAAAAATTGCGAGAATGTTCCGGGCCCCGATGAGTTTTTTATCGCGAACAGTTGCGCGAACAGTTGCGTGTTTAAATATAACAAAAGATAAGTGGTCGGTATGTAAATAGAGCTTCGGGCTATTTATTCTAGTGTAAGGTACAAATTCAGCATTTCATGTTTTTAGAGATAATGTTATTGATTATGGATGTTTAACGTAAATTGTATTATCCTCGTGTATTTGCTAAACAATGTCCCGCTCTATTTGCTAAACATACCCCAGGGTATGGCAGAGGCCTCGTATCGGGGCCTGATGACTATTTTATCGCGAATCAACGTGAAAAACATCGGGTCCAAAACATATCAGGCCCCGATACAGTCGCGATAAATTTATCGCGTATAAATGGAACTGCTCCCTTAGTAAGACAAAACAAAGGATTGAGGGCACTATTTGAAAGAGCCCTACAGCTCAGAGCCAATTCCAAGGTATTTTGACAAACTTGTATCGCCTGTAATTTGGGATTTGTTTAGTTTGATGATTACAAATGTCTCAGTGTAGTAAAAGTGGCATTAGTAACTAAGCCAAAACAAAGGTTTGAGATTATATCTTTCATGTTGTTCTAATTGTAAATATTGAAAGTGAAGTGAATTAAAATCAATACAGGCTGTCCCAAAATGATTAGTACTCATCGATGCCAAAAGTTCAATAATTTGTTTCATCATCAAAATCAATGATATTAGATCCGTTGTTTCTTTTATCATATTTGATATACTGTACCCTTTCATTAGAATGTTAGATCATGAATATCGGCTTTATTTAACGGAAATTACACTCTATTGGGCAAGACATGGTGATTTCACCTTTTTGGCAAAGTGCAAAAATGTGTGGGTAAACAGCTTGTTTGAAAGAAACTTATATATTCTATTAATTTCTTATCTGCTTATATTTGGTTCCTTTCTATTTTAAACTGTTGCGGTATCATATGGTTGTTCAAATCATTAATAATTCTTAATTTTGATTCAATTCGAAGAGTAAAAATGGATCATCACGCATGGGCAACCCCAAGCTCCGTTTCTATATGAGCTAGTTTTGGGGCTAAACTTGAGGGACATTTAAATAGGTATAGCCGTGGTCATGGGTAATAAGAAGTGGCTTAGACTTCTTTTTCATATTGGGGATGCAATTTTCTACAAACTTGGCATAAAAATGATATACTCCCTTACTATTTAACCTCACCAAATCCATTCTCCAATGTGAAAATGAAATTAAGCCACCGCTAATTCACAAATACCACTTCATTCGCTATTTAGAAGTCCCTAAACACAACTAAAACAAAGCATGGAGTCACTCAAGTGTGACGAATTTCTTTTATCCTTTAAATTGAATTAAAGTGAAGAATAATTAATGATTTGAACAACCATAACTATATAATAACAGTTACAACCGAAAGAAACACAAGCTTGTCAAAAAGGTGAAATCACCATGTCTTACATAATGGTGTCTTGAGTTTGATAAATCCGATATTCATGAGAGTACAGTATGATAAAGATGATATTAAAAACAACGGGCCTAATCCCATTGATTTTGATGATGAAAAAAATTAATGAACTTTGGGCATCGATGGGTACTAATCATTTTGGGACAGCCTGTAGTTAGGTGCCTGAGCTAATATCTGTCATGTTTCGAATTGTAAATCGGGATAATGTTATCATAGCATACAGTAGCGTATCTCCCGTGAGGTCAGGGGGCAGAGTGTATCGGCCTATACAGGGTGAATAAAAAAAGATTGTGCACGATTTGAAATGGCCATTTGACCTTGCTTCGTGCATTGAACCATAACATTTTTGTTGTCTGTATAAGGCGTTGTTAATCTTGTTTATCCTTCCAAAAATGAAAGTAATCGACTGAAAAAAAGGCAAATTGTGACACGTTTTGTAAACTGTCTGCATTTTTTGCCATTCCAATGGGATTTACACAGTTAAGACACAACTATTACTGCAGCTTGATGACATGGAGTGAGTTTACAAGCAAGGTATTGTTGTGCCTGTAATTTATTACAGGTTTCTGGTATATTAAATGAGCCAAAGGTAGTAAAACATTGTCGAAATAAATAGTTCAGATGATAATACTTTACGAATTAATAATATTGCACAAATAAAATGTTCTGAAGGCACTGAATTCACATTTGCTTTTAGGCTAACAAATTATACGATATGAGTTACGGTCTTTTTTAAGACATAAAATAAAATGTTAGCTTCCTTGCCATTTAAAATAGAAATCATTCAGTTGTTTGCTGATATTAAGGGTTTTTTAATTAAACCTTCCTTCGACATGGCCACTATTTTGCTGAAGACATGTGTGTTCCCTGTCCAACATGTTGCGAACAGCTCGTCTAACCATTCCCCTGTTGCGGTGTGGGGATATGTCACTTCGTCTCTGACACGTGCCTCCTCTTCTTGAAGACTTCTTGCCTCCTTTTCGTGGTCTGTAACTGGTAATGCTTGTATTCAGATTTGCCTTTTCATGATTTTACAACTCGGTATCAGACTATTAATTACCTATCCCAGGGTGAAAAAACAATTAATGTGATGATAATGACCATTTTAGCATAACCAATTTACTGTGTGTAAATCCCATTGGAATGGCGAAAAACGCGGTCAGTTTACGAAACTTGCCACGGTTTGCTTATTTTTCAGTCGATTGCTTCCATTTTGGGGGAGGATAAACTAGATTAACAACGCTATGTGCAGACAACAAACATTTCATGGTTCAATGCACGCATCAAGGTCAAATGGCCGTTGGAAACGTGCACAATGTTTTTTGATTCACCCTGTATAGTAACTGTTACTCAATCTTATTGTGAAAGACGACCAACATTTTTGCATTTCTACAAACGAAAATAAAATGCAGATTTTCTCCAGATATATTAACGAGAAAGATTTTAAAACAACTTTGTTGCAGTCACATCTGTACCCTATTTTTTTTTTAAATAGGTCCATGGATAATTTGAAATCTTCACCGCACATTTTAATTAAACGTATCTGATGTTTAAAATATCAGGTTTACACTTGTTTTGATAACGGCGACATATTTTAATGATTTTATTAATTTGGTTCTAATTCATTGTGACTCTCACCCTGCATTATTTACTGATTGCTTATCTATCAATAATCAATCAATAATCATTCACAATCACGTTATCAATGTCTGTAAATATTATTGTGACGAGTAGGCCTATAATATTCATGAAGGATATTATCGCGATCAAATTCCAATAAACTTTTAACTTTTATATTCAAATCATAATACCATAGATAACGGGAATCGCGATCACCCCATGCTGTCACCCCATGCTGTATTATATAATGTACACCTGGAAAAAAGTATCGCACAAGTGCAAATGTGGCCTCGAATTTTGCCACCATGGTGTGATATTAAGGATCATTTGTTTGCGTAAGCTTTCCAACAAAATGTTATGCAATAAAAGGGCCACATTTTAGTTTGTGACGTAATCGATGTAATGTTTTCAAGGCCAATGGGAAAATGCATGTTTTTGTCCAAAAACATGCATGAAACTAAACTGCGCCAATAAAGTATCGAAACACTTACAAATGGTCAGATCTATCGGAACCTGAATTAGTATGCAAAAAAATAATTAAATAATTCGATTCACAGTTATCTTCTGCGCATGTTGACACCTCTTTTGTTGCGCTATGATGTTGTTTGGCGGATTTATGGGCACTTGAGTGGCTTAAAGTCGAATTATAAAGTTGCAAAAGCTCCTATTCACCCCAATTCCAGAAAGGAACTCGCACAAAGCATCACATACAGATAAAATTAAGACAAAAGACACCAATTTGTTCTGTTTACTTAACCATGACAATTAATGATTGATTAATTATTGATTTATGCCTCCCATCTCTGACCCTTTTGTTTTGTTATTGAAAATTAATGCTGATATTCATTGCAATCGATTTATCCAACACGCGACATACACATCATTTAAAAAAGGCGGGCAAAAATAATGATGATCTTATTCGTTGCTGGAATATGGGCTTTTGCAACTTTAGAATTCGACTTTAAGCCACTCAAGTGCCCATAAATCCGCCAAACAACATCATAGCGCAACAAAAGAGGTGTCAAAATGCGCAGAAGATAACTGTGAATCAAATTATTTAATTATTTTTTTACATACTAATTCAGGTTCTGATAAATCTGACAATTTGTAAGTGTTTCGATACTTTATTGGCGCAGTTTAGTTTTGGGTATAACGCGATATTTTTTTTGTTACTCATAAATTCAGCATATACGAAGAGGTCACCGTTGATTTTTTTTTTACCTAGGTCAACACTTCCGCAATATTGCTTTTGTCATTTTAACTTATTTAAAATTTGACCAATTTTGACCTTTTACCCCATAACCGTTGGGCGTACGAAAAGGGGAGATTTTTCATGTTTGAGGACAATCGGGCAACTTTTGAAATTTTATCCCAGATGACCTTTGACCTTGGAAGACTTGAATATGTTACCAAGGATTACAACTATAGAGATTAATCATCGGGCCTCTCAATATCGCGTTATACCCAAACTTGTTTCATGCATGTTTTGCATTTTCCCCTTGGCCTTGAAAAACTTTACATCGATTACGTCACAAACTCAAATGTGGCCCTTTTATTGCATAACATTTTGCTGGACAGCTTATTCAAACAAATGATCCTTAATATCACACCATGGTTGCAAAATTCGAGGCCACATTTGCACTTTTCATCAAAAAACCAGCGGTGCGATACTTTTTTCCAGGTGTACAGGGTGAGTCAAAAAGAAGTTTACTCAACTTCAGCGATTTTTTTAGAAAAAAGGTTTCGTTTGTTTTCAAAACAATTTACCACTGTATAAAGACAAATCAATTAGCTTTAATATGAATGTTATCTGGTTTAGATTGGTTGAGGGAAACTTATTTTACGCTGTTTTGAATAAAAGTGACCAATTTAACGTCCGAACACGCTTCCAGATCTTGACCATTATATTTCATAAGATACGACCAATAAAAAATTACAATACCGACAGCGAAAGGATCAATTCCTTTGTTATGAAATGATTAAAGTGTGTTAATTGTGTCATAAATAGGCCTTAAAGCTGTCTATTGTTTTAATCTATTAGGAGACAATTTTGAACAAGTCTATTGTCTACTTAATTCTTTTAATAAACAAGATGTGTAATGCTTTACATCATAATCCTAGTAAACATTATTAAGCTCGAAATTAAAAACCGTGTTTTTGGTGAAAAAACAGCTCCTGTACAGAAATAGTCATAATTACTTAACGGTATCATCAAATAGCGTGATTTTTTTCTAGATGGAAGCAAAGAAATGGCGCAATCATTTAAAGTTTTGTTTGCCTTGATTTTGTGGTCAGAAATATTTTTTAGATTTTTTCAATTAGGGTAAACTTTTTTTTGACTCACCCTGTATATATTAAATTCATAGCATAGTTAATATTAACGATGCTTAATTATTGAATTGACTCATGGAAAATTACAAATATCTTCTGTTTAATAGTCTGTCATATAAGTTTAACAATTCATTCATTTAACGGACCTTAAGCAGATGCAGGCATATGACGCTCAAATTGCACTCCTCGTCCAATTTCTGAAGCGTGAAAATATTTGTTTTAAACGGTAAGTTAGATTTACACTTCATATTTTACCAGTGTACGGTATTAGGATCAAATCATTTATAAAGAATTTTTAGTCAATTGTTATTGAATTTTAAAAAGTTAGCTTGAGTTCTTTCCTGGTTAAATCAATCACAGGAAAAAGTAAACTTTATCCCAACTTCTGGACTGTACTAGTATCGTCCGATACTGGAACATCCAGTATCGTGCAATACTGGTACAAAGACAGTGTTCAAGTATCGTCCGATACTACTGGGACATATTAAAATGTACCAGTAGCGGGCGATACTGGAACAACATTTTGTACCAGTATCGTTCAATACTGGGACAAATCTCACTGATATCGTGTATACCAATATCTACCGATAATCGATACTAGAACACTATTTGGTGTTATGAACAGTAAAATCGTACCAGTATCGAGCGATACTAGTAACTATACTGGTAAATGTTATGTTCCAGTATTGAACGATACTGATATACTGGTAACTTTTATGTTCCAGTATTGAACGATACTGATATACCAATAGGACCTTTTCCTCATTTTCAATTCTTACTCCTTTTTTCATCATAGATCGAAGAAAGCCTACCAGAATTTTAAAAAACAATGGCAGTTGGGAGATTTATATCTTCTGTGGTGTTTTGCCTTGTTTTCTGTTCCCTGGTGGTGCTAACCAGACCCCTGCCAGAAGAGGAGAACTCTCACCTAGGTCTGTCAATGGTGAAAGCATGGACCAACGTAGAACTCGCCAACTGCACGTTATCGACAAACGGATCTTTCCAAATCATAAGCGATATTTTATACAGAGAACCTGCCTTGTTATATGTACATCTGGATTTCATAGACCTAGACTTCGGTGAGTCTACAACAGCATACTTATCAAACGATTCTTTTATTATAGACCCGCTCGCTTGGACTTGGGCTAGTAGTGACGGCAAAGGTTACCTGCTGCGAAGTTTGTCACCCGATTTTTATCATTTTTCTCTTGGTACTCTGCACCAGGATGTAGATTACTTGACACTTAACGTATCGACCCAGTTTTGTGACGGATTTCTCGACGCCTCTGATGATGCGAAACTACTGGAATTGTCATCCTCGCTCATCGATACTTTTAAATTTGTATATTATCAGATTCACGAAGATCATGAATTCAAAGTTTGCCAGGAGTTTTATAAGCCTATAAGTAAACCATGGGGAACAATTTTATCAACGTTACTCAATATACACGTGGTTCTCTTCCTGCGCGAATCCTTAAACATCAGTTGTTGGTCTTCGGACTGGTCTCAGAGTCATAGCGAGATAAGTAGCGGTACCCATGAGCACAGAGTTTCAAAAGTGACAAACTTTGTGTATTATTTCTTCCTAGTAGCTATACTCGTTTGCTTTCCATTATTTCCGATGTCCATCGTCAATCAGAGTCATCCTCCGATAAAAGACGGCTCCGATTCGCTTCGTTTTTATCGCTATACGACACTCCCCGTTGGCTTCAAACATTGCGTTTTTGTTTGGAAGGACAACAATTGTATATGCTGGTTCTTTAGACTATTCCTGTTGTTGGTAATCTTTCCGATAGTAATCAGTCACCTAGAGGTCATAGTTTTAGCTTCGATTGGAACAAACTACGGCTACTATGGACACTATAGCGTTCGACAAGAATCAGCGTTCAGATGCATAGTCGACAAGGTGTCGTACTTAACACTACGTATAATAGTTGTAGTATGCTACCTTGGTTGCGTTGGTTTGATTATAAGGTACAAAAACGTCTTGATAGAAACTGACGAAGCTAGGAAGTCATTATTCTGGTTTGAATTGCCTGAAGATTTCTATATTCCAAAAGCACCCGAGTATTTGCCCTGGGGGAATAAGCTTCTATATTATATGAAATGTCGTTGGGCAATGGCAATAGATTTGAGCCTTCTTTGGAAATTGTCAGAAAAAATCTTTTCCTCTTGTCGTCCCGCTCCTTCTACTTCCACTTCTCATTTACGTCAAGGCTTTGTTCAGATTCTTAATTTCGTCATGGATTTGTTAAGTTTCTTTGTTTGTATATTTTGTTCTCTTATCCTTTTAGTCTTTAATTGCCCTTTCTGCTACATTTCCAGACACCTTTTCAAAGGTGCGATGGGTAATTCAAGGCCAATTACGTTACCTAAAGACTTAACAAATTGTATTCTTATAACTATAACACTTGCACGATTTGTAATTGGGTTTTTTTTTGCAATATTGTGTCTTTTCGGCACCGTACGCGTTGTTGTTGGCATCGCATCGCTAATAGCGAACTTATCGGAATACACGTTTACCGGTGCTATCCTAAATACAACTGAGCTGGACCCAATATTACTTTTGGTCTTAGCTATTTTAGTTTATTTGTTCAAGTTCTTCAATGAATTGTACGACAGTTATTTCAATCTCCATCTTCTGATCATCAAGAATGTTTTGAAGAATAATGATCCAGATCCGTACGTATCCATATCCGATCACCTGTTTTGGTATATTGTAGACCGCTGTCAACCAGTTCGTTTACAAGTGCTAAAGCGTTTCGTATATCTGCTTGCCAAATCACTCACACTTCTGATAGCTTTTTTGATCCTTAAGGAAGTCAATCTTTTAGACCAGATTTCTAACACTGGAACTATTTTCATTGGTTATCTATTTTACAATACCGATCATCAACAGTACTATACAGTCGCGTACAAATAAGAAAGTTTGTAAAATTGACCTTGAAAATGATATAGAAATTGCATTGAAAGACTACAAAGGAATTGTGAATGAATGTTTTACAGAATACAACAACAAACCTGGTAACATAATCGGCCCTTCAGTCATTGACAATCTAATCATCAGAAAGAATACACCTTCATACTTCAATGTTAAAAATCCAAGCCTACCGAAATCATTTCATGAAAAATCGAAGGTGCTCCCCTCCTACAGTGCCGCAAGATAAACCCAGACATACTTACATTGCTTGGCTTGGAAACCCTGGAGCCAAATTTGTTTTAATCTACATTTCCAACCTTTTTCACTTTGCTCTACTTCAGACTCTAATTTGGCTATCTTCTTTTTTGTGTTTTCACTTTTTGTTTACGGTAATTAACTGTGAAATCACGTATCTTAATTTTACATAACTCCAAGGCACCACCTTGGCATCATAAATAACTTTTGTATTTTTTCATTTGTAACTTGATCTTGTACAAGACCATTTTTATCGAAACGAAACCAATAGTCCATCCAGTGTAGATGCTATTTTCAGAGAATTGTAGAGGAAGTTGTCTCTGTGTATAATATTTTATTTGTGGGTGCTTCTCCCTCCAATTGTCTATGTAAGACTGAATTTTATTATCAATTGGATCAGTTGCCTTTGAAATTCATAGTATCATATGCTTGGTTTTGAATACAATTAAAATCACCACCTGCATTTTCATGGATCTATCTTATGGGACTTTCTGCTATTTCCAGTCTTTTGTTTTCTTTTCCGCTCTCCATTTGGGGATGGTGTCTGTGCCCTCATACTAGAAAAGTCAGCGGTGTGGAACTATTTCTCTTCATGCTCTTGGTAATCCGAGTTATGTTCTGCAATAACTGTGTCTGTGTCATATGAGGATGAGTAGTTCTCTTCTTCACTTGTTTCTTCTTCAGTGTCATTTTCCGTATGTTCAACTCCTGAGTTACGAGGATCGCTCGTTATTTCGAGCAACCCTGCGGTTAGTTTTAAGAAAACAATTTGCTTGGGTTTGCACTCTTTTTGCTATGCAGGGTGTCTCAGAAAAAATTACAACGCTCCTTTATGTGATCGTAACTTTCAAAATATTAATCAGAATAGAAAAATTTAAACAGCAAAATTAAGTATAATTAGTTGGCTATAGTTTTTAAAAACCGCATTCAATTCAGCTCAGTGGTTATGGAGAAATTAGCGATTATATAGAGGTAGGTGAAGAACCCTCCCATCCAAGTTTGCGTAAAAATTGCAACTTTTATCAAGTTTTAAACCTAAGTGGAAAAATAATCACGATAACTTGCATGTGCAATATTATGTTGAACTTGGTTAGCAGCTGGCATATTAATAAGAATGACAAACAGAGAACATTAAAAAAGTTATGATCATTATCTTCGCGAGAAATATCGATTAATTTCTTGTGTGTGCTGTCTGAATCACCCAATTTGAGCAAACTTGGATGGAAGGGTTCTTTACCTACCTTTACGTAATCGCTCATTTCTTCGTAACCACTGAGCTGAATCGAATGCAATTTTCTCTCAATTATAGCCAACTAATAGGACTTTATTTTGCAATTTAAATTTTCCTGTTCCGATTATTATTTTGGAAGTTACGTTCACGAAACGGAGCGTTGTAATTTTTTTTGAGACACCCTGTAGGTGTGGAAATATTAGTTGGGAGTGGTTCTGTGATATGCGCTTCATTTCGTGCTGTATCTTTCTTGGGCAGACCCAGTCATCGTGTCCTTTTTCTCGGCGTGTGTTGTAATGTAATATTGATTGTTGCATCTACATTCTCCTGTACGGTGTTCTTCCTTGCAGAGTTGGCATTTCTCTTCTTTCCTGCATGCGGCTGAGTTATGTCCTTTCTCCTGACAATAACTGCACGTCACATATTTCATTTGTGGTTCCCTTGATGGTATAACTTAGCTTTGAAGTCATTTACCACCAAATATCTCGGAAGGGGTTCTTTTGGCATTTTAATTTCGATTCGTCTGTTTCCTGTTAGACAGTTTACCAGTTTACCAGTTTACCGTTTTCTCTTAGTTTTTCTTTAGTTCAATATAGCCTTGGTAGAATGGTAACAATTCAATTAGATGCACACTTATTTGAACTTAGGCCAACTTCATTAATTGTAGAAATAGTATACATTTAAGCTTATCGTATTTTATTTTGTATAAATGGAACTCGTGCGTATCGATCTGATGCCTATGGTCACGGTCGGAAATAGCAAAATCAGTTCGAGTGCTCAGATCCCATAATAATGTTTTGCATGGTGATTTAGCGATAGATTATCAAAGTATATGTGACCAGAGTGACCAACCAGGCCAATATGGGACTCGGAGTTGACACGGTGTTCAACAGGAACAAAATGTTGAAGCTCCGCATTCCATCTTTGAGGACCCACAGTGTGTCAAATGTTGGAAGATCTGCTCACAGTAATTTAAGTGTATAGGCCATTTCCTTTCAAGACTGGCTAAACTTCCAAAACGCAGATATAAAAATTACAGCTAGAAGCTTCAACAGTAGAAAGGGAAGAAAGACTGGAAAGGGAAAGATCAAAAAAGGGCAGAAAGAATTAGAAGGGAGGATCGAGAAGACAAAGTGAGATTGGAAGTGGATTGGAACGGGGGAAATAAGAAAATGATAAGCTAAAGATAGAAAGTGAAAATTATATCAAAATGAGAAAGATAGAAGTACAAAAGGAGGTCAGTGAGACAGGGAGCATCAATAGTCATGGAGGTCAAAAATGTGAAAGGTTTGACAAATCTTGTCAAACAAAACAGACGCTGATGCATATTTCACAGCCTTTGAGAGCTACGCCCTGGTAAATGAAACGAGCGCATTGTAAGTAATGTGGTTATGTACTTGGCCAAAGGTGAGAGATTTGAAACAAGGACAATCACAATTTAATCACATTCCAAGCACTGTGATTGGATGATATTTCTCATTTTCTAAGCACAATTTGCATGATTTAAGCACATATTATTAAGTAGGCCTACAATTTAAGCACACATTAAGAACAGATTAAGCACAATTCCAAGCACACTAAAAGGACTGTGCCTAGACTGATCTTATTCTATACTAGAGCGGTTCTCGGTTTTCGCGGTTCTCGGTTTTTGCGGTTCTCGGGGTTTGTGGTTTGAGATTTTGAACAAAACCTGACTGGGCCCTGTTAGTTAATAGAGTTGTATATTTGTAAGGGGAACAGTCTTTATCAGATTTCAGACGAACTGATATAATGAGATGAGTGATAATGTCCCCATTGAAATATTAAGGTTACCGTGGGTATGCTGTTTTACTGAATTTGGTGCATAAACATGGTTATTAAAACATTGAATTGATGGATATGACATATTTACAAAGCTAATATTATTTTCAATTTTTGTAGATGTATTTTTAATTGGCGCATTTACGTGGATGTGGGTTATGTAAAGTGAAAGTGGGACAATATTTGTAGGATATAAACAAAGTGTATGCTATTTGTTTGCCGAACAATGTTTATTATGCACACATACAATATCTTTACTATAAAAACATTTGTAGTTTGTTCATTAAAAACAAAATTTCTAGGATATATTCCTTCTGCGATTATTGTTGAGTGCTATAGTTTACTTAGTTCCAAATTGGCGAAAACTGTTTACATATGATTGAATTTGGAAGAGTAGGCAATTCAAATACTTGCATTTTTGTTGTTTTGTTTGCAAAAATCGTTCTTATAGGCTTGGATAAATTTTGTGCGCGGATGATAATGAGCTGAATATATCTTGCTATGATGGAGCTAATTAAACTATAGCTTATAACTATATTCTAAATCTGTTTACAAGAACAATATTGCAATTAAGGAATTTGTGTGTGCTACAAGTAAAACAAATGTTAATATTTTTGTCTAATTGTCATGATGGACCACAGTCATATGCATAACACCGTTTGAAAGGTAAGTACTGTTTAGATCGAATGTTGGTTTGTATTTATAAATGGTCATGTTTTATTACTTCAGTTTCCATAAAGGTGGTTTGTTACATTGTTATTACATGCCAGAACCGGTAGTTAACCACGTGGAATTGACACCGTAATGATCTTTACTAAATAGTTCAGGTTGAATTAAGTTCTGCATACTTCAGCCCCACATCCCCTCTCGGTATGGCACGGGGTCTATACTGTTCTTAAATGTCATTAGTAAAGATGCATCTTCACGTGGATCGAATTGATACAATGTCCTTTTTAAACATTTTGTGAACTTTTGGAATGTCGTCTACAGACGCATGCCGCGTAGAAAGTGTTAATGACACTAATGATCTTTACTAAATATTCAACGTTGAATTAAGTTCTGCATACTTCCGCCCCCCCCCCCCCCCCCTTCTCGGTACGTCACGGGGTCTACAATGTTCTAAAATGTCATTAGTACAGATACATCTCCACGTGGAATTGATACAATATGTCATTTTTAGACATTTTGTGAACTTTTGGAATGTCGTCTACAGACGCATGCCGCGTGGAAGTGTTAATGACACTAATGATCTTTACTAAATATTTACATGATTTAAGGTTGAATTAATTCTGCATACTTCCGCCCCCCCCCCCCCCCCCTCTCTCTCTCAATAATGCACTTGGGGTTAATGTTCTAAGTAAAATGTCATTAGTAAAGATACATCTCCACGTGGAAAAGTGATACAATATGTTATTTTTTAGACATTTTGAGAAATTTTGGAATGTCGTCTACAGACGCATGCCGAGTAGAAAGTGTTAATGACACTAATGATCTTTACTAAATATTTAACGTTGAATTAAGTTCTGCATACTTCCCCGCCCCCCCCCCCCCCCCCCTTCTCGGCCGGTACGGCACGGGGTCTACAATGTTCTAAAATGTCATTAGTAAAAGATGCATCTTCACGTGGATCGAATTGATACAATACCGTAGATGATGTCCTTTTTAGACATTTTGTGAACTTTTGGAATGTCGTCTACAGACGCATGCCGCGTAGAAAGTGTTAATGACACTAATGATCTTTACTAAATATTTAACGTTGAATTAAGTTCTGCATACTTCCGCCCCCCCCCCCCCCCCTTCTCGGTACGGCACGGGGTCTACAATGTTCTAAAATGTCATTAGTATAGATACATCTCCACGTGGAATTGATACAATATGTCATTTTTAGACATTTTGTGAACTTTTGGAATGTCGTCTACAGACGCATGCCGCGTAGAAAGTGTTAATGACACTAATGATCTTTACTAAATATTCAACGTTGAATTAAGTTCTGCATACTTCCGCCCCCCTTCTCGGTACGGCATGGGGTCTACAATGTTCTAAAATGTCATTAGTAAAGATACATCTCCACGTGGAATTGATACAATATGTCATTTTTAGACATTTTGTGAACTTTTGGAATGTCGTCTAGACGCATGCCGCGTGGAAAAGTGTTGACACTGTACTAATGATCTTTACTAAATATTTACATGATTTAAGGTTGAATTAATTCTGCATACTTCCGCCCCCCCCCCCCCCCCCCCCCCCCCCCCCCCTCTCTCAATAAGGCACTTTGGGGTCTCCAATGTTCTAAAATGTCATTAGTAAAGATACATCTCCACGTGGAAAAGTGATACAATATGTTATTTTTTAGACATTTTTTAAAACTTTTGGAATGTCGTCTACAGACGCATGCCGCGTGGAAAGTGTTAAACGGACACTAATGATCTTTAAGGTTGAATTTAGTTCTGCATACTTCCGCCCCCCCCCCCCCCCCCCCCCCCCCTCTCTCTCTCTCTCTCGGTAGGCACGGGGTCTAAAGTGTTCTAATGTCACTATTAAAGATACATCTCCGGTTCTATAAACCACGTGGAATTGACACTAACGATCTTTACCAAAAAGTTAAGGTAGAATTCAGTTCTGCATACTCCCATACTCCCGTCTGCAACACAATTGAGCTCTGGTTAAAAAATATGACCATATACAGCTGAATAGACAGCAAAATTTGAATTGGATTTTGTTCTCAAAATTAAGTGATAACAACTAATTCAATGATTCAATGATAGCGCGCCTTCTTATCTTAAAGGTAGATGTTCCGATTTTCAACTTGAAACGGTTTTCTATTCTACATGAAAGGTCATCCTTATAAAGTTTGAGTTGCATAGCTCTAATGGTTAGTCTTATTTTAGACGCACAAGATGCTGTGAACTATACCCATAACTGTTAGGCCTTGACAACAATGAATGACTGGATTGAGGAGGAAAAAAACCCAGTTCTTGAGACCTATATTTTTTTTTCTTGAGAAAAACAGCCTTTAACCTATTTTTTGCCATTCCATTTGGACTGGTTTCGTATATATATTTTTTGTTTTGCCAATCAATAAAAAATACCAGCTAAGTTCCGAATTTCTAAGACTATTCTTATAGACCTTCAAATATTTGCTGTGCTAACATATAAGCCTTCGTAGATACGGCATATGAGTGCCCCACCCCCGGCAAGAATGGCTGTAGCTTCCCGTGCGCGATGACAATCTAGTCATTAATTAAGTACCCCCCCCGGGCCAAAATGGTGATAGCTTCTCGCGCGTGACAATGTTCATAATCATGATAATTGTAAGTACTTTACAAATAGATACATTCAGTGTTGCTATATCCATGCGCCCAACTGTACGCCAACTTGGCGATTTCAGCCGATAAAATATTTACAATTATGAAAAATAAAAGTAAAATAATATAAAATCATAAAATATGGAAACAATATACAGAAGTATACAGAAATATAAACATTAATAACAATCATAAAGATAGAAATTAATGTGGGCGCGTTTTGTGTATGAGTCAATTTCGTCGGCTCGAGTATCAATAAAAAACCCAGTTAAGTTAATTTCAGAATTTCTAAGACTATTATTCTTATACCAGGGAGGTGTAATAATAAAAATTAGTATAAATAACATCTCTCTGCTTATACTAGGCCTTCAAATTATTAATTGCTGTGCTACATTGTAACATAATAGGCCTATACTACGTAGATACGGCATATGAGTGCACCCCCCCCCCCCCCCCCCCCCCCCGGCAAGAATGGCTGTACCTTCCCGTGCGCGATGACAATAGTCATTAATTTCAAGTGCGCCCCCCCCCCCCCCCCCCGGGCCAAAATGGTGATAGCTTCATAATTTTTAAAGTAATTACAAATTGATACAATCAGTGTTGCTATACCCATGCGCCCAACTGTACGCCAACTTGGCAAATACGGCCGATAAAATATTAAATACTTATGAAAAACGTAAAATAATATAACATCATAAAATACGGAAACAATACACAGAAGTATACAGAGTTGTAAATGTTAATAACAATCATAAAGATCGAAATTACTGTTTCAAGAACGCATGCAAACCGTTTTTCCTCTATGTTGGGCGCGTTTTGTGTAAGAGTAAATATCGTCAGACTATTGACTACAATCGATACAATCAGTGTTGCTATACTCATGCGCCCAACTGTACGCTAAACTTAGCGAATTCGGCTATAAAATACAATTATGAAAAATGAAATAAATGATAAAATATGAAATATTATTTCAGAATCATACATACCTAAATTAAATATGATAGCTGTGCGTGCAGAGCAGCCCATCTCTGCCTATGAATGTTTTTCAAGAACGCATGCAGACCCGCTTGGGCGCATTTTCTGGTGCGTAGTAAATTCGGTAAGCCATACCGATTCGTCAGCTAGATTTACCCGTCAATTGATTAGCCACAATAAAACCGCTCAAGTGCATATTTCGCCGACGATAATGACCGCACTTGGTCAATATTCTCACGTAACTATGAATGGGCTAACATGCCGCTATTGTCTTCAACTTCAAGTGTTTATTTGCTTTATGGCCGTGTGTCTTGAACTCGCCACCCTTACCGTTGCATGTTCAGATTTTTACATTTTACACCATCTGAGATTCGAATTAGCATATCGCAATAACTATTTCTTCTACCCCATAAAAAGTATATATTTTCTGAACGGTAATCTCACAAGGAATCTAAATATGCTATTGGAATTTAGATAAGACTTAATGGTAACGTGTTGTGATTAAGAATGTTCAAAAAATATAGATTTCTTTCATATTTTGATTTAAGCTCAATAATAATTTTGTACCTATCCCAATCATAATTTTACTGTGCATATTTAAGTTCCTCATGCAATTACCCATTAGAACATAATAGTTGTTAATGGTAAACATGTTGAAATATACTATATCGAGAAGTAAATGAGCACAAACGTTTAAATTTCATATTTATTAGAGTTTACAAGTATATTTTTTTTGGTATGCACCCTATCCTGATTTCCAAAAATGTATAATTTTGCTATCATCGGTTAAATATTTCTTTTGTTATAGTCATGTATGTAAAACCGATGAATTAGGGCAAGTTCACTGTGTAGCGAATAGGGAAAAAGCCAAGGACAACGCAATCGATTCATGATTACAATTGTTGAACAATAGTTGTCACATTTGTTGAAACAGATTCTTATAGAATGTAAAAAAATCTATAAAATGAGATCAAAATCATTTTTGTACCGCACAGGGATGAGGAGTTATAGTAAATTGAACGTAGAATTGGGAACATTTTCTATATTTCCCATAGAGATTGCACACAGCGCCGCCGCCACCGCCGCCGCCGCCACCGCCACCACCCCTGACTTTCACAACATAATCAATCATATCTCAGCCAAACATTTATAGAAATACCTGATTTATTAACACAATGTAGCTAGATAAATAGGCTTTCACATAACACCTCAACCATAGCTCTACCACATTTAGTTGTTGAGTTAATAGAGAGAGATGGATGATTCGTCACCAAAAATGCAACGCCACCACCCTTTTTGGGTGGTGAGTTCAAAACACATGGCCTTATGGCTTTTAACATTCCATGTAATTTATTTGTAAAGCTGAATATTCCATTAGACTTTAAGGGGGTGATGGTTGTAGAATAAAATACCAGCAAAAAACTTCGCAT
The DNA here is from genome assembly GCA_035610835.1 of Ophiura sarsii. Lineage (NCBI taxonomy): Eukaryota > Metazoa > Echinodermata > Ophiuroidea > Amphilepidida > Ophiuridae > Ophiura > Ophiura sarsii. The sequence goes on along the minus strand of CM069442.1, from coordinate 8,218,413 downwards.
AAATACCGATAAAAAAACCCCCCAAACTTTGCCCACCCAACCCAAAAGATATACCATGGCAGGTAGTAAGCTCGCAATTCTTACTACATGTACAACCTGCCATGGAATGGACCGGGGAATGGATATTAGACTCGCCTTGAGGCTAATAAAAATTCCACCTGAACCCAACATCCAACAGTCCCACAACTTAATGGTGAATCCCTAATATAGTGTATACCGGGGCCTGGTACCGAGGTTAATATAGGTCACACCCCCTGTGTTTAGAGTTATTGGACTACGCAAATTCTCAGCTTCAAGGTCGATGCCTGTTTTATGATGACCTCGAAACTAACAGCCAAAGTTCACCTTCGGCATACCTTAACGCACACACAGCGACGTGTAATAGAGGAGATTACAATATTATTGGACTGCGCAAATTCTCAGCTTCAAGGTCGATGCCTGTTTTATGATGACCTCGAAACTAACAGCCAAAGTTCACCTTCGGCATACCTTAACGCACGCACAGCGACGTGTAATAGAGGAGATGACAATATTTTCCCGGCATTTCTTGATTAAAGTCCCAACGATACGAACTTATATACGGATTACAGCTTTGTCATAATCGCGTCTGTCTAATAAAGTTCTCTATCGATCAACCATAGCACACTTGACAGTGCAGTGATAGTGACCTTAGTCAAATGAACGAGTATGTTGGGACATTTCTTCCGGCATGAGCTGATCAGGCGAATTCAATACTGGGGCCCAGTAAATATCGCAAGCACATAACTATACCACTCACCAATGAGAATCCAAGTAAATGTATGCTTGGATCGTACTTCTTGGACAAGTACATTCCAAGCACCTTCGTTGACCTCTAGCTGACCTTTGCGAGCAATGACATGCTCCACACACATGGTTGTTGTATGACAGCATCGATCTTCCTTATTTTTGACTCTCAAACTCCATAGTAGGTTAATATTGTGTGTTCAGAATCCATTCAATATACACCTAGCACATAAAGTCCCTGACTAGGTGCTTTGAGGTTGGCTAATTCAAAATAGATAATCGGTACCAAAAATCTTGAGATATACTTTAAATGAGCAAATTTCTTCTCCGCAGTTTGATACCTCATTCAACAAAATCGAATGGATACTTTTAAAGTTATGGCGATTTCAATGACCGCGCATAACAACAGCTAAGTCTTTTATTCTACACAGCTAGTCACACCCTTTATACATATATATCACTCCAGACCCATTCATCTGGCTCGTTCAGATAATAGCACACAGTTGTTATATGATAGTATCACACACAAATCAATGATTTCCTATACCTAGTGCAACTTTGCTATTGTTATGCGCGGTTATTCAAATCGCCATAACTTTAAAAGTATCCATTCGATTTTGTTGAATGAGGTATCAAACTGCGGAGACGAAATGTGCTCATTTAATGTATATCTCAGATTTTTGGTACCGATTATCTATTTTGAATTAGCCAACTTCAAAGCACCTGGTCAGAATTTTATGAGCTAGGTGTAGATGCTTCTGCACAACACATTGGCTTACGTATCCACCCAGACTTATGATCAATGCAGTCTAAATGCTACATGTTGCATCTACATGTACATGTATCAAGAATGCACTGTAGGCACGTGTTAGTTTTGCTCATTTGTCAAATCAATATCTAGGAATATTCCTTAACGATTTCGAAACACACAGTCGTTGAAGTAGAGTTCTGTGATTTACACATTTAAAACTAATCTAAGCGTGAAGATTGGGATGAAAGTAATGAAGGCAACATATTATATAAACTGCATTCCCACGCCCACTTATGACTAAACATTCTAAAAATTGCAGTTAATGGAAAAATAATTCAGCCCGCCCCTGAAAATCACAGACCGTAGAAACTCAGAAAAATGTTTAAACATGAAATTGAAAGTCATACATAACAAAACTAGGACATACATGTACCTATGACGCTTGGGTCAAATATTCTGGTAATGATTACAATGATGATGCAAAATCAGTTTCTCAATTAGTGATAAGGAAACAAGTGTATGCATCCAAATAAAGGAGCAGACAGATATGGAAGTGCAATTTCATATTATCAAACCTCAACACAAATACACGTCATCATATGAACTTCTGTTCCCAAATGGATGGTGAAGTCAAATGAGAGACTACAATTATCGTGAGCATAGGAATGGCTATGCAAACTGTACTATTACAATGTAAGGATAGTTGGACAATCATCATATTTCATGTGAAACAGGCCCGTAAACCAGGAAGAAAAAAAAATTGGGGGGGGGGCGTTTTTCCGGAAAAGGTACATTGGTACCCCCAAAATGTACATTTGTACACAAAAAAGGTATATTAGTACGCAAAAAGGTACATTGCTACACAAAAAAGGTACATTGGTACACAAAAAAAGGTACATTGGTAACAAAAAAAGGTACATTGTCAAATTGGGCCCCCTCCCCTCCTGGTTACTGGCCTGAATCCTAGATTACTCTAGGAAAGTATAGACTCTATGTATAATCAATGAATGTCTGTATTATTGTTCACAATATATCAATGTTTCGTATGTATAATTGTATGACAGGATAAATATTGAAATAACATCAGGTGTTAAACCCATGAAAGTTACAATTGTATATAATGGTATGTACATACTGTGTAGTAGAAGTACACAATGTAAGAACGAAATCTACAAGACCGAAAGGTAGAAAATAGTCGGCGCTTATTATTATCTGTTATTGGCCAATTACGAGGCATGTAAGATATTTTGCGTACTTACCGTATTTTTTAAATGAATTTAAGACCAGTTCGTTATCCGACTCCGTGGAGCACGACTACATGTATGTTGAAAATTAAGATTCAACGTTATTTGTTGCAGTATTTACTATGAATTAAAGAAAATATAAACAGACGAAACTGTCTCATGTTGCTTTACTTCGAGTTCGAATCAAATTTGAAATATTCGATATTAGTTGAATTTTTAAACAGGTTTACAAAATGTTCACGAGAACTTTCGTTTAATTGAATTTTTTTCATTAAAGGTTCATTAAGAAATAGAAGTATCGTCAACAACCGCAAAAAAGAAGAAGAAAAAAGATATAAAAAGTCTCAAATTCTTCGCCTAGTCACGCAAAAACAAATTAGATAGAGCACTCCGCTGTAAAGTTACGTGAGCTTGCGGTAGGGTCAATAAAGATCCAAATCCTATTCAGATTAGATTTCAGGTTCAATGTTCATGTGTGTGATTTTAAAATAGAAACATCTGAGCTTGTTTGTTATAAAATATTATAGTCTGAAAAATTTGACACCATTTTAACTAATTTGGACGATAGATGTTCTAAAAAAGGATACTTGAACATTGACCTTTTGGTTTAGGCTATATCTCAAGAACTAAACGTCGGATGAATTTGACATGGTTTTGTGTTTCTTGCAGCCATGAAATAATTATTCTAGATCATGGAATATAGTTTCGTCAGGAATTCAGAAGATCATTGTCTAACATTTCCATTGAGGAAAAAACAAATAGTTGTCGAAACCCGTATGGAAAAGAGTATGTTTCCTACTTGGAATTTTCAAACGAAAATTCATACAAAATATTCTAAATCAAATCATTTTTGACCTCTGCATCAACTATTTGCCTCTGAGTTTAACCATAATTTTGCAAGGGGTATAATTATAGCCTTTATTAAAGGCATATTATGTGATCTTTTCCAGAGAGCGCCCTCTATTCATTATTTTTTTTAGAAAGTAGATGTTCTTGCAGATTTACATTTCTGATCATAAATCATACATACATTCCAAGTTACAGAGCGATACGATTCCTAATTACCTCAAAATCATGGTTTTAGTGTGAATTTAGAGTGAAAATCCGACAGTTTATTTTCACTCTAAAATCATGATTTTGAAGTAATTAAGAATCGTATCGCCCTGTAACTTGGAATGTATGTACGATTTATGATCAGAAATGTAAATCTGCAAGAAAATCTTCTTGAATTTTTTTTTTCGATGTTGAGGGGGTTCCCTGGAAAGATCACATAATATACCTTTAAAGGACCATATTTTGTTTTAAATAGGCCGACCCTAATGACCTGGATAATGTACCAGAATCCTTCATCAAAATGGCATCAAACCTTCCTTTGCTCTTGTGGTCACGGGATCACTGACTATGATGTGAGTTTCCCCGTTGGTTAGAACCAAATTACTTGTCCTTCACCCTTAAATACTACATTATTTTACATAAATTAACGTTTGTATTTTCTGTGTTAGCAGTTTTAGTTAGTAGGTATATTGGTAGCTTCGTACCCCATTTCGCACACATATTGATAGTGTTCACTAATCACTCCCTAAAAACAGAAATATTAAGGTGACCGTGACCGAAAGAAATATATCAATTAAATAATTCAATGTTTAGGCGGCCTGTAGTTCATATCCGGTTCTTCATGCAGCGCAATGACAGTCTCTTGAACAGTCTCGGGGTTCGGGGAAGTCTTCAAGAATGATGGCCCCAAAAAATGTTGCATGGCCAGGAAGCGATATTATTTACTGTAAACAACATTTGATACTTTAACGGAATAAAGCGTATAGTATACATGATGAGACTGATAATACATGTATACAGTGTTGGCCAAATGTTGTTTACGGTTAATAAATTCGCGGCCAGGAAACTCAAGCAAAACCCTTGAAGAATGTAGAAATTTCCGAAATACTAGTTTAATGATTTATTTATTTATACATATTGACTTACTAAATCTGGTATGTTTTATCAGATCAGAATTATGTACATAACTCTATGCTGTTTTCATTTATCAATACAATCTGTAAATAGTTTGTTGGAATTTGATCAGAATACACTCACAATCACAACATAAGTTTTAAATTGATAGCAAACGGGTCAGAGGGAGGTGAGGTGGGGTCACATATTCTCGTTTCCAAGTGGGTGGGGATGCTCACGTTCCTCCCATGTAGGCAGGGATGCATCAATCATCCTTCGTCGCTAGATGCGTGTGAATGGGATCACCAACTCCCTTGATACCGTGAGTTAGTTGGGATAGGATTACTAACTCTCCACCTATTTGTGATAGGGGCCATAGGGTCACTGACTCTCCCTAACGTGAGCTGTGATAAAATCACAAACTCTCCTCTCAATAGTCGGGATTGGGTCGTCACCTCTCCTCCCTTTGTATGTGAGGCCCAGATGTGAGGATGGGGTCACCAACTCTCCTCATTATGATGTGCGTGGGAATAGAATCAACAACTCTTCTCCACTAATGGGGATGGATTTCCAAACAATCATCTCCAATAGGTAGGGAAGATCACCAACTCTCCTCCCTAGGTAGTTCAGGATGCAAGTCTTGGATGTGGGTCACCAATACTCGTATATCTCTCCTTCACATGTACGTGCGCGCGTACGTAGGGGTGAAAATGTATTGACCCGTTCATATGAGTTATACTAGGGTACTAGGGTATTGCTATTACATTCAAATGTACCTTGTGTCATTGTATCCCAACCCTGCTCATCTAACGACAGGGATAAGTGCAGGTACGCTTGGAGAATCTTACCGCTAAGGTGTGATTTTCAAAGAGGTCACAAGGATAAATGTAAAAATTGAAAGCGTTGCCGTGCCGTTTCCAAATATTTTATTTCCAGGGAATCAATTCCAATTTACCACAACATATTTTTCATGTACAAAACAGTTATCCATGCATCCCTCCCAATTGCCAAAAATGTCCCTCCGATTGCCAACATTTCCCTCAATGTGCCAACATCTCCCTCCAGATCTCCAACTCCCCCTGGAATGAGCTTCCCATATTCCCTGTTATGAATGGAAATATTGAAAGCACTCGTTCTTGCTAATGTCTGTGACAATAGATGCGGCGCTATGTAATAACTGCGAATATGACTCAAAATCAACAATAATAAGAAGTTTATTTGATCACTTTAGGGTGCACAACACAAAATAAATCCATGACTGTGGACCAGCTACACCTTAACGATGTGCAACAAGGTCTCTCCGTGAACAAGGTCATCCGTGAACAAGGTCTCTCGACCGAAACGTCGGATATTTTATGTTGTAATAAAATATTGTTCATCTCAATACAAGAACACTTGACTGCACTGTAGTATATTATTTTTACAAAATAAATTCGATGTACCTATTGCGTAAAATGGCAGCCAAGCCAATACAATGCAATGTTCTCCTGTATCGACCTATGTATACGTTATTCTATCTCATTGCGGAAGACGATCACAGTTTTTGCATTTCTGCAAACAAAATAAAATGCAGATTTCTTTTCAGATACATTTACGAGAAAGTTTAACAATTGCGATACAGTCACACCTATACCCGATTTTCTTCAAAATAGGTCCATGGATAATTTGAAATGTTCACCAAATATTTTAAACTTACCGACCTTTGAAAATCATATTTACACTTGTTTTGTTGATAATGGCGACATTTTTTAATGATTTTATTAATTTGGTTCCAATTCATTTTGACTCACCCTGCATTATTTACTGATTGCTTATCAATAATCATTCAAAATCACGCGCTGAATTTCTATAATCATGTAGGATAGCGATCAAATTCCAATAAATTTGTACCTATTATATTCAAATTATAACACCATAACGGGAATCGCGATCACCTCATGCTGTGTTAAATGTTATATTAATACGAAGGTCATTCAATAAGTTCTACCTCCTACCTCATAACTTTGTTATTATACAAGCCAGCCTTATGAAATATTCCACAATTGTAGCGTGGAATCTCAACTACAAATTCATAATAAATTGATCTGAGTAATGGTTGTACTTTTCTGTAGATGCAGTGAAAGCCAAACCTCCATTTAGTGTGACGGAAACGGATGAAAAACACCAAAATATCGCCGAAGAGCTATTAATTTGGCCTATGTTAAGAGATCAAACGTAGCTATCGGCCAATTATAACAGTTCTTAATGTCAGATATCTCTTGAACAAACTATAAATATTAAAGGTGACTGATTTCTTAGAAAAGAATATGCCCTTTGATTAGCCAGAACCAGATCCGGACAACCATTAATTTTACCCCTCCCCTAGAGAACCCTGCAAAAGTCATATTTGATTTTCATAAAAACTAAGAGATCTTCAATATACAGGACTGAAGGAAATTTTCCGTTTCCGTTGAGCAAGTCTCTCGAAGAGATAATTTTCTATCATTTCCTACCTGATCAACTCTGAAGGCTGAACATAAGGATAAATCCAAAAGTGACTATTATGTTAAAGATTTCACATACGAGGCATCACTGTGGCTTAACTTGTAACAATGAAAATTCGACCGATTAGCAGTATTCCAGTATGCCAAAGGCATATCAATACATTCGAGTTGATATTACACTATTTGAAAGCATTAATATTGCTTACAATCTCATGTATACATGACAATACTGTAATATATTCAGATATGTGTTATTGATTTCCATTTTAAATATTTAAATCATGCTTTTATATCTAGCCATACACTACTGAAAACCCCCCCCAAAAACATGTATTTTTTTTAAAGGTAATTTTCCGTTTCCGTTGTCCAAAATCTCTCTCTGGCTTTGACCGCATCGTAACAAAAGTGAAACAGGTATCAATTATGATTTATCATAAATGTGTAGCTATGATTTAGAGCTATAATTATGACAAATGTCATGAGGCTGACATTCCTATTAGCGATGTTATGTGTGAGGAGGTAGAACTTATTGAATGACCCTCGTAGCATAGTTAATATTATCTAATTATTGATTTGACTCATGAAAAAACACAGTTTTCTTCTGTATAAATAGTTTGTTGTATAAGTTAGCAAATTCATTCGTTTAACGGACCTTAAGCAGATGCCGCCAAATTACGCTCAAAGTATTCTCCTCGGAAGCGTGAAAATATTTTCTTAAACCGGTAAGTTAGATTTACACTTGATATTTTACCTGTAGGCCTATACGGTATTAAATAATTCATATATAACATCATTTATAAAACAAATTAGTCAATTGTTATGTAATTTTAAAAGGTTAGCTTGAGTTCTTTCCTGGTTGAATCAATCACAATTGAAGGCCAATTAAAATTGATTCTGAGTTTACTGTCTCCCGTCCGCGTCCAAAATTGAGAAAATATTTAATGATTTGATTGTTATTTAGGAATTTGTTGTACAAAATGACTTTTAAATACTTTTATTTGCTAAAAACAATTTTGAAACACTTTGAGCTGTTGATATTACATATATTACTATGATAGATTTAGAGTCACTAAAATCATCTTTCTACAATTTTGTTTCCGTGATAAACCGCCCCGTCCGCCACATTTTATCTTTGAGCCCAATCCTTAACATTGAGTTTTGATTCTAAGGAAATATCATTATTTGAATAACTTGTATAATGTGTTGAATATACTTCATGGTAGTGTGCATTTTGACAGTATTTTTTACCAAAATCTCTTTTAATCGTCGAAACTAATTTCAAAACAAAACTAAAGTGTGAACTCCGGTATTGATCGCTGATATTGGCAAAGTGTAAGTTGAATAAACAAAGTTTGACTTCATTTCTGGTTTCAATAAATATTTGGTAAACGTCAATCATTTATGAAATAGTTTCATCAGGAATTCAAAAGAACATTATGAATTTTCGTAGAAAAATTCCAGAATGGAAACTTACTATTTTTCCATACGGGTTTCAACAACATGTCTGTTGTCTTCCTCAGTGGATTGTGCTCGATCCAGAGCTAGTGTTTCTAGTCTGTGTCTTGATGACGTCATCAGATGATGATGATGACGTACTCTGGGTCAGTGGGTCGTAAAGATGACCAAAAAAAATTGGTCCCTTAATTAGTGTCTTTACATCATCATCAAGTGATTTGGCCATTTTTTACTCAAAATTATTTTTGTTAGCTTTGTTCAAAAAAAATTGGGTCAAAAAAGTGAATTTTTTGATTTTCTCAAAAAATATACTTTTTTGGTCAAAATTGACACCAAATTTCGATTTCTCTGATCCATTTCCTTTCCAAAAATGTATACTTTTATATGCATTTGATTAATAGTTCAATAATTACAGCACTCACAAAATTCAAAAAATCAAATCAAAAAACTTCCTTAAGGGGGCTGTGGACTCTCAGGTACATGTAGAATAGAAAACTTCAAGTTGAAAATCGGAACATCTACCTTTAAGGGGGGTGTGGACTCTCAGGTACAGCCTCCGTAAAACTGCCGTAACGTCTTCAATATTCATTTAATCTTTATAAACTTATACAGTTTTTTTGCAGAAAAGGGTTCAATGAATCCAACCATGATAATGAAATTGACCATTTTGGAAAAAATTATAAAAAACACGTTTTTTGACCCATTTTAGGTTTGGAAAAGATAACTCAAAATATATTTTGTTAAATGTTGTCATACTAGTTTTATGATAATCCTGATAACATTCCCCAGGAGCGGGTTTTTTTGTTTTTTTAATAATCAATTATTTTTTGAGTTATAGACCAAAAGTGCCAAAAAATGTGATTTGTTTGTTTATTCAACAAAAACAAAAAAAATGCTCCTGGGGAATGTTATCAGGATTATCAAAAACTAGTATGACAAAATTTAACAACATATATTTTGAGTTATCTTTTCCAAACCTAAAATGGGTACAAAAACGTGTTTTTTATAATTTTTTCCAAAATGGTCAATTTCATTATCATGGTTGGATTCATTGAACCCTTTTCTGCAAAAAACTGTATACATTTATAAAGATTAAATGAATATTGAAGAAGTTACGGCAGTTTTACGGAGACTGTACCTGAGAGTCCACACCCCCCTTAAAGGTAGATGTTCCGATTTTCAACTTGATGTTTTCTATTCTACATGAAAGGTCATCCTTAAAAAAGTCGTGTTCCAAAGTTTGAGTTGCATAGCTCTAATGGTTCTTATTTTAGACGCACAAGATGCTGTGAACTGTTACCCATTGAGTAGTACACAAACTATATCGGTGGTTACCACCATTCGCGGTAATTCGACGTTATTTCATCGATTTCTCCGTAATTATACCGATTTAGGCCGTCAAATTTCAGTATGATGATGAGAAAAATACAAGCTGATAAATAAAACGATATTGCAAGCAATGTATTTAAATATATTTACATATAACTCAGCATTGCACAAACATATTCATAAAAATGGACTATGCACTTGGCCTGGTAAGTTGTCAAAGCACAAACTGTTTATAAGATATAAGGTCTGTTTTTCTCTAAGACTTTTCTCATATCAGTACGATTAAAATAACAAGTTTAATAATACTTTGGTCCACATTTTGTTAACACTGAATAATGTTTGTTATCTCTGACTACACGAAAACTATTCAAAAACATAACCTTAAAGACAATAGAATCTCTTTTCCTATTGTAAGTGCTGTGAATACCAACACGCCTCTGATTGACTTATTCAAAAGGCGCGCGTTAAACTTTTACATCCACAGGGTCCCTTAGATAAGTTGGAACATATTTCATTTCACAGAATTTGGAAAAATGCACATATCTGCCGTTTCAAATAACCAATTTGAATGAAATAAAATTTAGGTTATAGCTAGTAATGCCACCTTGCTAGGCAAGTCATTAAATATATTCATTTTTGCATTTTAACTGGTTTAAACAATCGGTGAAATCGGGACCTGATAATTTTGACTTACCCTGTATGTGCCAGTATCGGCCGATACTGGAGAACAATTACTCTGTACCAGTATCGTTTGATACTGGGTGTTCCAATATCGGACAATACTAGTACAGTCCAGAATATGGGATCTAAAGTACACTTTTTCTCCATTATATGTAAGAAAATAATTATCGAGCCCAAATCGCGTAGATACATAGAACAAAGCATCATAGGGGAGAGCGGGGAGTGTACACCCTAGGGGCAGGTTCGCCCACCGCGTGATTCTCTTAATTGCGGCCACTGGTTGAATTTGACGATCACAAAATATGTTCGACTGTTTGTTGCGACCTTCCCATCTTGTCAAATTATCGTTAAAAAAAGTTTTAAATCACAAAAGTGGATTTTCTTTCATTTTTGATATTGATTTTTTTCTAAAGATATTCGTACAGACAAATTTAACATAAATCATCATTAGGTAGGTAAGGGATAGGTTATGGATTTGATGCAGTTATAAACCCGTCATCGTATGTGGGACATGCGTGGACGACGGGTCAATGTACTTATTGTGCTATGAGGCACATTCACCCTTTCATGATGGAGCATGTTCGCCAAGTTACATGATTAAGAATGTTAATGACATAAATTGCCCGCTTAGAAGCGCTATTAAGTAAACCTATTGTTATCAATACTACGAGAGGATTACCCAGTGCATATTAAATTCGGGGCTAACTGCATGGGTAAGTTTCCATTATGTTGCAAATTACATCTACGCTCATGCCTTTACACTACTCAATACAGCCGGTTGGTTGCACACGAGAATTATGTCATATATAGCAACCAGCTTGGATGGAATATCGAATATTTAAATTTGTTGACGGTTTTTAGGGCATCAATTTATAGCGCTGCTAAGCGGGCCTTGTAACCTAATGGTATAATTTCAAAATTGTAGCCTATTTGTAATTATCAAAATAGCTATCTGGAATGGAGTAGCACTAAATTTAAGAGATAATATTTCAAACGTGGTATTTAAAATATATAAACGAGCATATTCCGTAAAAATGACCCACCCTTAAATTGTGGACTCTCTAAATGTTATTTTGGAAGAAAATCACGTTGCGTAACATATCTATTTGACTACTTTATGAAGCCAAATTATGATACCATGGCGAACTTGCCCCGGCCTATGGACGAACCTGCCCCGGAGTCAGGGCAAGTTTACCATTTTTGACACCAGTCTTTAACCTTTACTCATTCCTTGACAGTAATGTCAATAGGTCCATTCAATCTTTAAATTGACGTCTTTAGGCCATTTCAAATGAAAATGGGGCTAACACTCCCGCTCTCCCCCGCTTATCATAAAAATGATCAATGAAGTCATAGGTAAACAATGCAGGTGCGCAAATTTGAGCACCAATAATCATGACGATATTGATACCGGAACTTTAGATTACCGCGAATTTTTAAACATGGCATGTTGAGAGATGGCGGTTGGTCAACAGATTCTTTTGATTGTCTTAGGACAATCAATAAAATTTGTACGTACTTAATATTGGCCTACCGTATATTACAAACATTTAGTGAAAGAGAGAAGATTACCATTTCCTTTCAACACATCATTTTTAATTCTTACTCTTTTTGTTTTCATCATAGAGCGAAGAAAGCCTACCAGGATAAACAAAAAATAATGGCAGTAAGGAGATTCATATCTCCTGCGGTGTTTTGCCTTGTTTTCTGTTCCCTGGTCGTACTAACCAGATCCCTTCCAAAAGATGAAAATTCTCGCCTAGGTCTGTCAATGGTGAAATCATGGACCAACCAAGAACTCGCCAACTGTACGTTATCGACAAACGGATCTTACCATACCATAAGCGATGTTTTATACCGTAAAGAACCTGCCTTGTTATATATACATCTGGATTTCATAGACCTAGACTTTGGTAATTCTACAACAGCATATTTATCAAAGGATTCTTTTATTATAAACCCGCTCACTTGGACTTGGGCTAGTAGTGACGGCAAGGGTTACCTGCTGCGAAGTTTGTCGCCCAATTTTTATCATTTTTCTCTGCGTACCCTACACCCGGGTGTACATCACTTGACACTTAACGTATCGACCGAGTTTTGTGACGGATTTCTCGACGCCTCTGATGATGCGAAACTACTGGAATTGTCATCCTCGCTCATCGATACTTTTCAATTTGTATATTATCAGATTCACGGAGATCATGACGAATTCAAAGTTTGCCAGGAGTTTTATACGCCTAGAAGTAAACCACAGGGAACAATTTTATCAACGTTACTCAATATACACGTGGTGCTCTTCATGCGTGAATCCTTAAATATCAGTTGTTGGTCTTCGGACTGGTCTCAGAGCGATATAAGTAGCTATATCCATGAGCACAAAGTTTCTGGTGTGACAAACTTTATGTACTATTTCTTCTTAGTAATGTTAATTATTTGCTTTCCATTATTAGCGATGTCTATCGTCAATCAGAGTCATCCTCCGATACAAGACGGCTCCGAATCGCTTCGTTTTTATCGCTATACGACTCTCCCCGTTGGCTTTAAACATTGCGTGTTTGTTTGGAAAGACAACAATGGTTTTTGTTGGTTCTTTAGACGATTACTGTTGTTGGTATTCTTTCCGATAGTAATCAGTCACCTAGAGGTCATAATTTTAGCTTGGATTAAAGAAAACCACGGTTACTATGAACACTATGGCGTTCGACGAGAATCAGCGGTCAGATGCATAGTCGACAAGGTGTCATACATAACACTATCTGTAATAGTTACAATATGTTACGTTAGTACAATAATAGCTGGTTTGATTATAAAGTACAAACACGAAGATGTATTTGATTTGATAGAAACTGACGAAGCAAGGAATTCATTCTTCTTCTTCGATTTGCCCACAGATTTTTGCATTCCAGAAGCGCCCAAGTATTTGACCTGGGGGAATAAGCTAGCATATTATATGAAATGTCGTTGGGCAATGGCAATAGATTTGAGCCTTCTTAACAAATTGTCAGCAAAACCTTTCGGACAGAACGAATCGGAGTGGTGGGCTTTGATTGGCAGAGTCATTTTAGGTGGATGTTGTTCTCTTATCTTTTTAATCTTCAATTGTCCTTTCCTCTACATTTTCATACACCTTCTTGCCAAAGGTACGATAAACTCAAAGATCACTAATACAATTTTACAATGTATTATTGCAGTGTTGGCAATTGTCTTTGCAATATTGTGTTTTTTCGGCACCGTACGCGTTGTTGTTGGCATCGCATCGCTAATTGCGAACTTATTGGAATTCACGTTTACCGGTGTTATCCTAAATACAGCTGAGCTGGACCCAGTATTACTTTTGGTCTTAGCTATTGTAGTTTATTTGTTCAAGTCCTTCAATGAATTGTACGACAGTTTTTTCAATCTCCATCTTCTGATCATCAAGAATGTTTTAAAGAATAGTCCAGATGCGTTGTACGTATCCATATCCGATCATCTGTTTTGGTATATTGTAGACCGCTGTCAACCAGTTCGTTTACAAGTGCTTAAGCGATTCGTATATCTGCTTGCCAAATCAGTTACACTTCTGATAGCTTTTTTGATCCTCAAGGAAGTCAATCGTTTAGACCAGATTTCTAACACGGGAACTATTTTAGTTTCATTGCTTATCTATTTTACAATACCGATTATCAACAGTACTATACAGTCGCGTACAAATAAGGAAGTTCGTAAAATTGACCTAGAGAATGACGTACGTATTGCGTTGCAAGACTACGAAGGAATTGTGAATGAAAGTATAAATCAATACAATAATAATGCGGTCCAAAATTCCCGGAGGATAGTCCAACAAGACGGTATAATCGTTAGTTTCAAAAAACCTTCAGACTTTAATAAAAACATTCCAAGCTCACCGGAGTCATTTCATGAACTATTGATAGAAAGATCGAACGTGCTCCCCTCCTATAGCGCCGCAAGATAAATCCAGGCATACTTAATACTTTATTTGGCGCGTAAATCCTGGATCCGCCCTGGTCTTTACTTTCAATAAAATGTTTTTGATTTTTTTTAAATCTACATTTCCAGTCGTTCTTCCAATCATTCTAAACTCTGCTCTACGTCAGACTCTAAGTTGGCTATCTTTTTTTGGTGTGTTTTCAATTGGTTAAATTTCCAATCGTCCATTCAGTCTAGAAGCTCAGTGGCGTACGCAAAAGGGGAGCAGGGGGCCTATGCCCCCCCCCCCCCCCCCCCCCCCCAGTTTGGTCTATCAGTCGGGGGAAACTAGTGCCAGTCGGGTGAAACTAGTGCCAGTCGGGGGCTGGGCCGTCGCTAGAGTGTTTCTTTGTGTTGGGAGGGGGTGTAATCCAAATAGACAAATAGCCGGCAAAATTGAACATGTAGTCGACAAATTTATGCACAAAGTTGTTAAAAATAAAATAAAAAAAGTATACATTTTCTGAAGGGAAATTGCATGAGGAAACCAAATATCGTCAGCCTGCTTCGATAATTGCCTAACTCATTTTTTCTAGTTCTTAGAAAACAACAAAAGTATGAAACCTGTTACCTGTGTACCTGTTACTCATTTTGTATTATTGATGGATGGATATTCATTATGTGGAATGTGCCTTTGATTGTTGATGCCTCAATTGGCGTGCATGGATGCACTAATCCAAGTCATATAGAAACAGATAAACACAGCCATGGTCATGTGTTTTAAGCTCGCCTCCTTTCGCGTTACACACGGATTTTGGCTTTCACGACATGATTTTAACTTTACACATTTATATTTGCTTGTATACCCCCCTGAGGTAGGAAAAGGATATATTTTCTGAAGGGAAATTTCATGAGGAAACCAAATATGCCATTAAAATTATAGTACGACTAAGAACTAAAATGGTATGATCGGAAATGTTCGAAAAAATATCAGAGTTTTTAATTTTTAATTCGAGATCCATATATTTTTTATACCTACCCCTATCATTATTTACTTTACATATTTAAATTCCTCATGAAATTACCCATTAGATGATATATAATTGTTAAAGTTACTACGTCGGTATGGTAATTATACCGGCTAGTGAATATCTCCAATTTTTATTTTATATATTTTTAGAATTTTCAAAATATTTGTTTAAGGATGAACCCTTCCCTGATATAAACTGCATTTCTGAATTCCTCTAGTTACAAGCTTTCCAAAAATGTATACTTTTGCTATCATAGGTTGAAAACTTTTTCTGTTATTGTCATTTTTATAAATCCGGTAAATTGAGGCTGATTATTCATGTTTACTGTGTAGCGAATAGGAAGAAAGCTGATGTTCATTGTCTTATCCATAATTAATTAGTTGTTACAAATAGTTGACAAGTCTGTTGAACCACATACTTAAAGACTACTAATTATCCTTTAAATGGGACCAGAATGGTGTTTGTAGCATTAGGAGATGACTAGTTATTGTAAAAAGAACAAAACATGGGATTATCCCCATTGAGTTTGTACAGGCGGCACCCCTTCCAGAAACACCCCTTCCAGCACCACCCCTGGTCCCCAAACATCAAACAGCTGTATCTCCCATTCTGTATTAGCTATACCAATGCCATTTTGCAGGCAGATAGCTTGTTATTAGGGCTTTAAAATGATACCAAATTTGTTGAGATAGCTTTTGTGGTTTTAAAAATATTTGAGGAAAATTACAGCATGAAACTAAACAATGTAACGGCACCACCCTATTGGGAGGCGAGTTCATAACGCGTGACCCCATACAATAATTTGATTAATTCCATGGATTTGTCAATGCAAATTCAATAATGCAAAATGAGTAACATGTTGGAGTGGTCTGGTGGCCCTTTTTCAGCAAAACTCTTCATTTATCAACACTTTTGATTGGTCAATGCCTTAGGTATTATAACAGCATGTGCATAATGCAATGAAGTCATGATTTATGCAAAAAAACTCAGTTTTGCTGAAAAGTGAGTTAGGCAATTATCGAAGCAGGCTGACGATATGCCATTGTAATTATAGTACGACCAAGGACTAAAATGGTATGATTGAGGCTGCTATTTCATGTTGACTGTGTAGCGAATAGGAAGAAAGTCGATGATCATTGTCTTATCCATAATCAATTAGTTGTTACAAATAGTTGACAAGTCTGTTGAACCACATACTTAAAGACTACTAAATATCCTTTAAAATGGGACCAGAATGGTGTTTGTAACATTAGGGGATGACTAGTTATGGTAAAAAGAACAAAGCATGGGATATTCCCCATTGAGTTTGTACAGGCGGCGCCCCTTCCGGCGGCACCCCTTCCAGCACCACCCCTGGTCCCTAAACTTCAAACAGCTGTAGCTCCTTCTCTGTATTAGCTATACCAATGCCATTTTGCAGGCAGATAGCTTGTTATTAGGGCTTTAAAATGATACCAAATTTGTTGACACAGACATCCACAAGATCATCAATGAAGACAGAAAACAGTAGTGGACCAAGGATAGATCCTTGTGGAACAGAAGCATTTATGGGTGCAGTGTTGGATGCTTGTCCCGACATGACGACATTGATAGATCTATCGGATAGGTAGTTGTGTATCCATGAAAACAGTCTTCTGGTAACACCCTTTGACATCAGTTTGGAGCAGAGTCCATTGTGCCATACTTTGTCGAAAGTCAAGGGCAATGACACAAACCTCGTCACTTTGGTCTAGGGAGTTGTTCCATTTCTGTGACAAAATGTTAAGGAGATCAGCTGTACTGTGGCCTTCTCTAAATCCAAACTGTCTGCTGGAAATCCGATCATTGCTGAGAAGAAAGCGTTGAAGTTGTTTCTGCACAACAGCTTTCATGATCTTGCTGATATTGCTTAGCAATGAGATAGGACGGTACTTTGTTGGGTCAGCCTTGGAACCTCTCTTGTGGATTGGAGTGACAGATGCTGTTTTCCATTGGTTAGGAAACACACAACGAGTGAAGCAGAGATCAAAAAGCCTGCAGAGTGGACTGGCAAGTTCAGCACAGCATTCTTTGAGTACCTTGGTTGGAATCAGGTCTGGTCCAATAGCTTTATCTGGATTGAGATGTTGTAATAGTTTTTTCGAACATCCTTGGGCTTAAAAAACTATTTTGTCAAAAGATTTGGTTGTTGAAGGATGGACATTTGGGGCCTGGTCTTCAGCACTTTGGAGTCTACATTTGTCTGCGAATGTCTGACAAAAAGCTTCTGCCTTGTCCCTTGCTGTAATATGGGTGACATTCTGATGTTCAATCACTGGGATCTCGGAACTTACAATAGGTCCATTCCATACTTTTACAAGAAACATACGGTATTTAGATGATACAATTGAAATGTGTATTAAAAAATATGGAATGGACATATACTATATCTTCATGTTGGTTGTTTATTCATTTAAAAATACTCTGTCGTTCTTCTTTATTAAGTATTCCTCTCACATTGGGAGTGATTAAGTGGATATGAGGCATTTGCATTATTTACGAAGTTCGATTACCTTCTTCTTCCTCTAGGAGAAGATTTACTTCTAAGAGAAAATTTACTTCTCCTCCTCCTTCTGCTATTTCCAGTCTTTTGTGTTTTTTCCGCTCTTCGTTTGGGGATGGCGTCTAGTCCCTCATACTAGAAAGATCAGCTGTTTGGAACTCTTTTTCTTCATGTCCTTGGTAATCTGAGTTATGTTCTGCAATAAAACTGTGTCTGCGTCTGCGTCAGACATTGATGAATCAAAAATCCAAAGACTTTAATGCCTTGGTCATATGAGGATCTTCTTCTAATTCACTTGGTTCTTCAGTGTCATTTTCCGTATGTTACTCTCCTGAGTTACGAGAATCGCTCGTTATTTCGAGCTTCCCATGTTCCCTGCGGTTAGTTGTGAGAAACCAATTTGCATGGGTTTGCACTCTTTCTCTGTGTGTATGTGTTAGTATAAGTTTGGGACGGTTCTGTGATTGGCGCTTCATTTTGTGCTGGATTTCTTTTTCTTGGGCAGACCCAGTCATCGTGTCTTTTTGCTCGGCGTGTGTTGTAATATTATATTGATTGTTGCCTCTACATTCTCTTGTACGGTAAAACTTCCTTGCAGAATTTTGCATTTCTCTTTTTTTCTGCACGTGGCTGAGTATAATGTCCTTTCTCCTGGCAAATACTGCTCGTCACATCTTTCCTTTGTGGTTGCCCTTGATAGTATAACTTAGCTTTGAAGTCATTGACCACCAAATATCTTGGATGGGGTACTTTTGGCATTTTAATTTCCATTAGTCTGCTTCCTGTTAGACAGTTTACTAGTATACCGTTTACTCTTAGCTTTTCTTAATTAGGTATGGTAAAATTTAGATGCACACTTATTCGAAATTAGACCAATTTCATTAATTGTAGTAGTAATAGTATACATAAGCTTATTGTATTTTGTTTTATTTGTATATATCGAGGGATTCATCTGTATTCAATCTGATACCTAGGTCACGGTTGAAATAGCCAAATCAGATCGAGTACTCCGATCCCATAATTTAAAGTTTTGCATGGTGATTTTACCAAAGTATAAGTGATCAGAGTGACCAACACGGACAAGATGAGACTCGCGGTGGACAGAGTGTTCAACAGGAACAAAATGTTGAAGACCATCATTCCACCTCTGAGGGCCCGCAGCATGTCAATGTTGAAAGCTCTGCTCACGGTAATGTAGGTGTAGGCCAATTCACCATTTCCTTTCAAGACTGGCAAAACTACCAAAAAAAGCAGAAATAGTAGGCAATCATCATATTTCATGTGAAATCCTAGATTACTCTATCAATGAACGCCTTTATTATTGTTTACAATCTATCAATAATTGTATGACATGATGAATGTTTAAAAAACATCAGGTGTAAAACCCTTAAAAGTCAAAATTGTATGTGATGTTATATATAAAAATTCAGAGGTTTAGACCCTACCGGAATATATACATACTGTGTTGTAGGAGTACCCAATTGTAGGGGGAAATCTTCAAGACCGAGAGGTAGAAAAATAACTACCAAAATGTTCCGGAAATTCATGTTATTTTCATCTTCATTTTATTACAAACTGTCACTACAGGTTTAACTACTACCTGAGTAAAATTATTGATTGATGTTATAATATGTTCAGAGGAAACATCATTGATATAAATATATCTTTGTTTGATGTAAAATTCTCACATTAATATTTTTAATGCATTACTGCAGGCCTAGGTGTAATACAAATAATCACTCCAATATCATAATGATATTTATTGGTTATGCTTGGAATGATATTCAACTATGGGAAAAGGTGTACTTAAAGTTTAGGTCCCAAATTCTGGACTGTAGGCTTCTAGTATGGTCCGATACTGGAACACCAGTATCGTTCAATACTTGTACAAAGTCAGTGTTGTATCGACCGATACTGGAATAGTAAAAGTGCACCAGTACCGACAGGGCGATACTGGCAACTTTTATGTTCCAGTATGGAACGGTTCTGGTAAACTAGTATATGGGACCTAAAATACACTTTTTCTCAACCATGTATACAAAATGATCACCATAATAACTTCAAAACAAGTCTTGATATCTGGTGAATAAAAAATGTGTATAGCAGAGTGACACACTCTTTTCATTAGGTAGGGAATGTGATACTAATTAAGGCCAAACAAAGAAGAAGGTCTGTCTCAGAAGCCCGCCCGCATTGGTATGTGAACTACGGCGCGTAGGTCTATGCGCTGGGGGCTAAAAAACTTCTTCTTTTTTTTCTTTTTTTTTGGATTTTCTTTTGATTTTTTTGTTTTTGTTTTTGGATTTTTAAAAAAAAAGTTTTAAAAAGTTCTCCGTAAGCTTGGATAACAACAACAACAAAAAAATAGCAACAACAAAAAAATCGCACACCTCATAGCCTATTTTCTAATTTTTTTTAAAAAAATCGCACAGCACTTAGCTTTTTTGCACAATGTTTCTGAGACAGACTTTCTTCTTTGTTAGGCCTAAGTAGAATCGTACAAAAGAAAAATAATACCGTATGTTATTGTTGCGGAGTAATGTAAATCCGGCAGGCCGCCTTTAATCAAATTTAAAGTGACATTAAGTGGTGTTGAAAATTTTAAATGTTTAAAAATTTACTTCAGAACTCAAGATGAACATTAAAAATTCCCATTATTGTTGTTTCTACTAACAAAAACACAGCAAAACTTGATTAAAACAATATCATCGCTATTTATTGAAAAACGCCCTCTATGCAAATATGGTTCGCGTTATGTATCACGCGTACTGCAGGGGAATACTGTCGGACGTAAAATGCTCGTCGCGGCTGTACGAGCATTTTTGAATCGACGTTTTCTTGTACAAAGAGGGCTGATTTTTCTTAATCCTTATAGGTGTAAGTTCATACATGTAATACAATTATAAAAATATACTAATCCCAGTTTTTATCATAATTGAGGGCGCAGTCTCCACCACATCTCTTAGTCCCCCTTTAACCGAGAACAGCTGTGTCAGATTATCGGGGGAGTCCCCTGTCAAAGTTGTTATGATGTATTTCCGTAAAATTGACCAATCAGGCTACGACTTACATTATAGTCGGGGCTTATTATTATTTGTTATTGGCCAATCACGAGGCGTGTAAGATATTGAGCGTACTTACTACTTACCGTATTTTAAGAATAAAATTTAAAATCAGTTCGTTATCAGACTGCCGATGGAGCACGACTGTGATGTAAATCAAGATTCGACGTTATTTGTTGCAGTATTTTCTATGAATTAAAGAAAATATAAACAGACGAAACTGTCTCCTGTTGCTTTACTTCGAGTTCGAATCAACTTTGAAATATTCGAAATCTTTTAAATGTTTAAACAGGTTTACAAAATGTTCACGAGATGAACGTATAGTCTACAACAGTAAAAAAACACAAAGACATTATAAAGTCTCAAATTATTCGCCTAGTCATGCAAAAACAAATTAGCTAGAGCCTAATTCCGCTTAAAGTTCAGTGAGCTTGCGGTAGGGTCAACAAAGGTCAAAATCATCTTCAGGTTAGATTTGAAGTTCAATGTACATGTTGGTTGATCTTAGAATAGAAACATCTGAGCTAATTTTGTTTTAAAATATTTAACTAATTTAGACGTTAAACACTAAATTGAGCACTCTTGCTGTTGTTTTATATAACTTTTTACAGTGTAGACGTTAAACATACATATTCATAAAATGGTCACTTTATGAGATTCCTGTGGCAACTGCCAAAAGACTAACATTAGTAAAACAGGTAGCACATGTAAGAGGGTTTATTTTGATAATACCTCCTACGTAGTAACGTTGAGCCGAGCCGAGTTAAAATTAAAAGACTAATAATAAAACTCGGGATGCAGAAGGTGTAGCTGTCGAACTTATATTTATTCAGATGAAATCATAACGTTCTTGGTCATGTCAAAGAAATAATACAGCAGAACATAATAGTCGAATGTGTGAAGTCGTCAAAAGCAAGAAGTCGAGAGAGAGAGAGAGAGAGAGATAAGATCAGGGATACTATTAATTTTGGGATAGGAAAGTCCTATACTAACACACGTAGCGAAAACGGTGCCGTTTGCATAAATTATATAAATTATGGTAATCATCGGAATGTGTCGGTGACCGGCGTTTAACGCGTTTAACAGTGTTTAATCAGGTTTAACGTAATATTTGGTCAGCATAGGTTTGAGGGCGTTGGGGGATTTACACAGACGACGGTGGCCACGCGAAACCTAAATGTTGAATACGTAATGAATAAGGTAAATAACACGTAATCGCGAATGTTAATCTGATCATTTTGACAAATTCATCATAATTAGAAGAATTGTCATCGTTAACCGGGCGATGACTGTTAAAATAATTCAAAATAGTGCACTCCCGTTGACATAATTGGGTCGTCTGAGAGACGCGTGGCCAGCGTCGTGTCGTCTGCTATAATCACGCCTGATCGGTATAGCGCCACCAGTTCTATGCTGACCAAATTTTAATTCAAAAGTGGACCCGATCGGCAAGCTCACTGGCACACCCCTGATAAGATCCCGCATGGCTCTTTAACTCGTGGCTCGAGGGTTTGGCGACATTGCTCAATTGCGAAACCCCTACGTGATTGGCCAATTAATAAATGTATTTAAATAATATGCACGAAACATATTCAGGTGCAAAACACCTGTGAGATTGGCATCAAACCTTTCTTTGCTCTTGTGGTCACGGGACAGTGGCGTAGCTGGGATTTTTTTCAGGGGGGGGGGGCAAGATTGTCGTAAAAGGTTGCCCCAATTTTTTTCCAATTCACCAACTCGTGAATTTCACGTAAGTGGGGGGGTGGGGGGGGGGGGGGGGGGGGTTGAGGTTCAAAAAGTTTCGCACGGTCAAAAGAAATCGCACATTACATGTACTATTTTGCCTTATTTCACTATTTGGGCTGAATATACCCACACATAATCGCCCGCAATCTCGGTATTTTATCATTATTTTCCTATTTTCATTTTTTTCCTCCTTTTTTATTTTTTTTAGAGGGGCTGGGGGGCACAAATGGGTTTTTTTCGTCAGGGGGGCATTTGCTCCCCCCCCCCCCCTGAGCTACGCCACTGTCACGGGATAACTGTATATTATTTGTGAGTTTCCCCGGTTGGTTAAAACCTAATTCCTTAAGGAAGGTGTCAACCCTTTTTGGCGCCAAATTTATCAAGCACGGTAACTTTTAAACTATAAATGTGATGTACATAAAAGTATACATTTTTTTAATGTTTTGGTATCAAATTTCACAAAAAATAGTGATTTTTACATTTTCTCAGACAACCTAACAAAATCAGATTTGGTTCCAAATTCCGAGATTTCACTAAAACATCTTAAGTCAATTATCTAGGAGCGCATTTTTTTTTGCTTAAAAAAATTGATTTTTATCTAAAAATCATATTTTTGGCACTATTTGGTCAATATTTTCAAAACAAACACATTTTAAGCCAACAAAAAATGGGCTCCTAGATAATTCACTTTAGATGATTTTGGTGAATTTTTGGAATTTGTAACCCAAAACTGATTTTGTTAGGTTGTCTGAAAAAAGTGGCGCCAAAAAAGGAGATTTTTGGGCAAAAATGTAAAAATCACTATTTTTAGTGAAATTTGATACCAAAAATGAATTCTCCGACTCATTTTATTTAAAGAAATGTATAATTTTTTTAAAAGTTACAGTGCTTGATAAATTTCATAAAAAAGGGTTGACATCTCCCTTAAATTATAACTTCACACTTAAAATACTGCCTTATTTCTACATGAATTAACGTTGTATTTTTTTGTGTTAGCAGGTTTAGTTAGCAGGTTTATTTTGTAGCTTCGTACACATTCCGATATTTTGTTCACTCCCAGTAACAGTAGTAAAGGTGGCCGTGACCGAAAGCTCCGTGTTTGGATAAGAAATATTTAAATCAAAATAAGTCAAAGTTTAGGCAGTCTGCAGTTCAAATCCGGTTCTTCATGCAGCGCGATGGCAGGCTCTCTTGAACAGTCCCGGGGCGTATTTTCTTTATGCAACTATAACGGGATGCATAGACGACAGATCGCTATACACGGAATAAAGCGTAAACACAATTGGATGCATCCCGTTATGGTTGCAGAAAGAAATTAAGCGGCCCGGGGAACAGTCTTCAAGAATGATGGCCCAAAAGGGTTGCATGTTCAGGTCACTCAAGCAAATCCTTTGGGAACACCTAATATAGAAATGTCCGAAGTATTAGTTTAGTGATTGATTTATACATATTGACTTCTGATTAAAGCCGGTATGTCGGTTTTATCATATCAAAATTATATGTTCATTACCCTATGTTGTTTATCAATACAATCTGTAAACAGATAGTTGGAATTTGATCAGAATACACTCGTATCAACACATGATTTTTAAATTTATAGCAAACGGGTCAGAGGTAGGTGGGGTTGGGGGCGTCACAGATTCTCGTTTCCAGGTGGGTGGGGGAATGGGGATGATCACGTTCCTCCCATGTCGGCAGGGACGAAAAAACTCAATTTGGGCCCCCGCCCCCCACCCCCTAAAAAAAAAAGTGAGAAAAAAAGTAAATAGGAAAAAAATGAGAAAAAAGACCGAGGTTATTATATACACAGCTCTCAAAAATAACATCTCGAAAAAGCAGATCTCAAGACACGAACGGGATTGGAACGTTACCAATTTTATATAGGTCCTCATGGCAGCAGGTCTGTCACGACCGGCTCACCTCCCTTTTTAAATGTGTTTATATATTGATTGTTGTGCAATAGTGCTTTTTGTAACACCTTGCCTGGTGGTCAGTATAGGCCCCAGTTGTCTTGGTTTTTAATGTTCTCTTCTTTATTATTTATGTGGTTATTTGACTGAATAAAGATGATTTAATAATACAAAAAGAAGGCAAAATTGTACATATAGTACATATACTTTGCGATTTTTTTGACTGTGCGATTTTTTTGGGGCTGTGCGAATTTTTTTGACCTTAACCCCCCCCCCCCCCCTTTCATTCAGCAAAGAAGGACTAAGTGAAGTCATTATCTAGTTTTTTTTAATCTTTTTACCGTATATTCCCTGCCCCAAAAAGTTAATTTGAAAACATATTATGCTTGATCAATGATTTTCTTTTTGAGATATCGACGATTATGTAAATTTTATTCCATAGAGCTCTGTATAAAAGCACATCTTCTCCACCCCACTGTCTTTTAATACAAGATTGTGCGACATTGGCGCTTCTCGGACACGTGCCATAGACATAAATGATTGCTTTAAACGATTTAAAGTTTAACATGTATATTTATCGAAATGACCAAAATATGAGGGTCTAATTTTCGCAAGTAGGAACAAAATTCGAAGAAAATCTTTTTTTTTAAATATCAAAAATATAATTTTAAACGTATTACGCTCTAATGAAAACAAAAAAAGATTTTGAATTTAAGTTTTGCATACTTCCGTAAACCCCCTCTCCGAACGACGCGGGGTCTAACATGATCTAAATAGTATTTAAAAAGACATTTTTGATTCTAAGACACGTGGAGTTGACACCCAGGCCCTCCCCCTTCTCGGTCTATTCGTCGCCGCCGCCGCGTAGAATTGACAGAAATAATATTTTCAAAAGATTTTGAATTCAAGTTCTGCATACTTCTATGGCAGGCCCAATGTCCAGTAACTCGAAAAACTTGGTTTATCGATTGAAAATCCAAGTTTTTCAAGTGAAAATCCAAGTTTTTCTCGAAAAGCTTGGTTTATCAATTGAAAAACCAAGTTTTTCGGACAGCTAGGCGAAAAACTTGGTTTTTCAAATGAAAAACCAAGTTTATCGATTCGAAAACCAAGATTTTCAGTTGGCTGGAGAAAATCTTGGTTTTTCGATCGAAAAACCAAGTTTATCAAAGTGTAATGTCCAATAATATGAAAAACTTGGTTTATCAATTGAAAAACCAACTTTTTCGACGCGGAACGTAAAATAATTAAAAAAACTTGGTTTATCAATTGAAAAACCAAGTTTTTCGACGCCTAGGTGAAAATCTTGGTTTTTCAAATCGATAATCTTGGTTTTTCAAATGATAAACCAAGTTTTTCGAATTATTTGACATTAGGCGTCGAAAAACTTGGTTTTTCAATTGATAAACCAAGTTTTTCAAATTATTTTACATTCCGCGTTGAAAAACCAAGTTTTTCAAAATGATAAACCAAGTTTTTCGAATTAAGGGACATTAGGCGTCGAAAAACTTGATTTTTCAAATGATAATCCAAGTTTTTCGAATTATTGGACATTTGGCGTCGAAAAACTTGGTTTTTCAATTGATAATCCAAGTTTTTCGAGAAAAACTTGGATTTTCAGTTGAAAAACTTGGTTTTTCAATTGATAAACCAAGTGTTTCGAATTATTTTACATTCCGCGTTGAAAAACCAAGTTTTTCGATCGAAAAACTTGGTTTTGCAAAATGATAAACCAAGTTTTTCGAATTAATGGACATTGGGCCTCGAAAAACTTGGTTTTTCAATTGATAATCCAAGTTTTTTCGAGAAAAACTTGGTTTTTCACTTGAAAATCTTGGTTTTTCACTTGAAAATCTTGGTTTTTCACTTGAAAATCTTGGTTTTTCACTTGAAAATCTTGGTTTTTCACTTGAAAATCTTGGATTTTCAATCGATAAACCAAGTTTTTCGATCGAAAAACTTGGTTTTTCAAAATGATAAACCAAGTTTTTCGAATTATTGGACATTAGGCGTCGAAACTTGTTTTTTCAAATGATAAACCAAGTTTTTCGAATTATTGGACATTAGGCGTCGAAAATCTTGGTTTTTCAATTGATAATCCAAGTTTTTCGAGAAAAACTTGGATTTTCACTTGAAAAACTTGGTTTTTCAATTGATAAACCAAGTGTTTCGAATTATTTTACATTCCGCGTTGAAAAACCAAGTTTTTCGAATTAATGGACATTAGGCGTCGAAAAACTTGGTTTTTCAAATGATAAACCAAGTTTTTCGAATTATTGGACATTAGGCGTCGAAAAACTTGGTTTTTCAATTGATAATCCAAGTTTTTCGAGAAAAACTTGGATTTTCACTTGAAAAACTTGGTTTTTCAATTGATAAACCAAGTTTTTCGAATTAATTTACATTCCGCGTTGAAAAACTTGGTTTTTCAAAATGATAAACCAAGTTTTTCGAATTAATGGACATTAGGCATTGAAAAACTTGGTTTCTCGATTGAAAAACCAAGTTTATCTAAGTGTAATATCCAACAATTCGAAAAACTTGGTTTTTCGATCGAAAAACTTGGTTTATCGATTGAAAATCCAAGTTTTTCAAATGAAAAACCAAGTTTTTCTCGAAAAACTTGGTTTATCAATTGAAAAACTAAGTTTTTCGACAGCTAGGCGAAAAACTTGGTTTTACAAATCGATAATCTTGGTTTTTCATTTGAAAAACCAAGTTTTTCGCCTAGCTGTCGAAAAACTTGGTTTTTCAATTGATAAACCAAGTTTTTCGAGAAAAACTTGGTTTTTCATTTGAAAAACTTGGATTTTCAATCGATAAACCAAGTTTTTCGGCGAAAAACTTGGTTTTCGAGTTACTGGACATTGGGCCTGCCATATACTTCAGCATGCCCGCCCGCACCCTCTCCGTTCGCCGCCGCGTGGCATTTACTGAAATAATCTTTTTAACAGATTTTGAATTTAAGTTCTGCTAACTTCTGCACCCCCTCCCCTTTCCTTTCCCGGTCTATTCGCCGCCGCTGCCGCCGCCGCGTAGAGTTGACATAAATAATATTTTCAAAATATTTTGAATTCAAGTTCGGCATACTTCCGCACCCACCCACCCCCGGCCCCTCCCCTCCTACGTTCGCCGCCGGCGCTTCCATGTCACGCAAATCCACGTCATCGATTCTGCTATAATGGGCCGTATCGACTGCAGAGCATGCCAGAACCGGGCATGGGGGTTGGGGGTGAGTACGATGCGTTGCTAAATGTAGGTGTGTGTCATGACTTATAATAGGCACTAGTAATTCAAAAGGTTTTTGAAATTATGTGAAATGCATAAAGAAAGCCAGGACTGGGCGGTAGATATGGATTCGTCCTCATGCATATCAAAAGGTACATACAGTTGGATATCATCTGCGTACATGTGGTATTGCAGGTTTTGCTTCCTAATGATGCGGCAAATTGGACTGGAGTAAATGGCAAATGACTAGGAACCAACACCCTATGGTAACCCTTCCCAGGTCGAAATTCTAGTTGATCCCAGTTATACAGTTCCAGTTGAAACCAGTTGAAAACCCAGTTCAACTCAGTTGAAAATCCAATTAAACCAGTTGGTTCCGTGACGGGAAATGGCCCACTTTCAACTAGGTTTTTGAACTGAGTTTAAAACCCAGTTGAACTCAGTTAAGACCCAATTGAACACAGTTCAAACCAGTTGTTCCGTCAATGAAAATGGCCAACTTTTCAACTGGGATCAACTGGAATTTTGAAAAAAATTGACCTGGGTTATCTTAAACTGATTATCCCTCGTCAGGACAAATACCTCGAGGCACGCAGAAACAGTCAAATTACTGCGAGATCCTTAGCTACAGACTTTCAGAGAGCAGCTTGTGTCCGTGAACCCAACCAAGCAGTGAGAAACCATCTGTTTGAAGATGATGCATGCCAGGAAACTAGCCGCAAGTCCCATTTTGACCCCACTGCATGGCAGAATCCGGTTGGAGTTTCCTCGAGATCATCAAGATTGACAGGTGGGAGATTAGAGGGTCTGGAGACATTTAGGAGAACGATATGCAGACTGTGACATTGTTGATGTTGATCACTATGGAGGCGGGTCCGTTGTGGCCTGGCTGGTATCTGTCTAACGGGCGTGCGGACCTTATCGAGGTAGCTTGTGGTGCAATAACGGGTGTTGAGTATCGAGATATGAGACCCTGTGGGGAAGCAATTTTCCGAAGCTGTAGGAGGGGAACAAAATCATTTTGGACCTGGTGCAAGACAATGCTCGTTCACACAATGCACGTGAAATGGGACAAGTTTGGCCGACGGATTGCAGGTATACAACATATGCTCCAGGCACTACAGGTACTAACAACAGATGCTTTGGTTGAAGAAGAAGGAACATTCCTCAGGACTCTCTAAAGACAGCTGATTGTAAGCATTCCTCGACCATCGCCACTATCACTCAGGAGTGTATACAAGCACGTGTGTGGAGATCATACCAGTTATAAATACTAGACGCCAGTTTTTATGATTCTTTCTTAAACTGATAGTGTATGCAGGCACTTTAAAATGTCTGACAAAATCAGTTCTTAAAGGTCATGACATACTACCCAATCGCTCGGAGCGATTTGCCACTGACGCTCCTTATTTGGTAAATAGCACTCTTTATAAGGAGCGTAAGCGGCAAATCGCGTCGCGCGATTGTGTAGTATGTCTGGAGCTTTAGGGTTATGTGGACACTCGTCACCAAAATGTTAAAGTGTTAGAAGTAACTAATATACATCTGTATTTAAGTTCACGTAATTGTAATACCTTTTGAAGTACTGGTGTCTATATTATATATAAAATGTCATATGATGAAATGTTTTGAGTAGTTTATATACATGGGTACGATTTCCGGGGTTTTGTTTTTGTTTGTTTTTTATAATGAAAAAAGCAACTAAACGGAAGTTTTCATGAGAATGTTGGGAAACTTTTAAACAATTTAACAAATTTCGAATGTTTAAAAATTGGCAACATTTAAAGGTAGATGTTCCGATTTTCAACTTGAAGTTTTCTATTCTACATGAAAGGTCATCCTTAAAAAAGTCGTGTTCCAAAGTTTGAGTTGCATAGCTCTAATGGTTCTTATTTTAGACGCACAAGATGCTGTGAACTGTACCCATTGAGTAGTACACAAACTATCGGTGGTTACCACCATTCGCGGTAATTCGACATTATTTCATCGATTTCTCCGTAATTATACCGATTTAGGCCGTCAAATTTCAGTATGATGATGAGAAAAATACGAGCTTTCATATGATATGAAAATCTCCGTATGTTTGAAATAATTCTGTGTTACGAAAATGTGATCGGGTCATCTACCTTTAATACCGATTTTCTTTTCTTTTTTTCTTCAAATTTGTAAACAAATCAAACAAATAATCCTTCAAAAATTTCAAATTCGAAAAATATGAATCAGGGCCCGTAGAACATTTTCAATGGCGTTATAGAAAAACCTACTTCAATAATACAACGTTGTTTTCACACTTATTGATACAATCACTATAATTTGTAATACAAATATAACATAAGCATGCTGATAAAAATACGTACAAATTAAGTTTTTTGTTATACAATCAATCTCGTATAGGCCTATCCATTAAACCGTACTATAAAAACAATCGGAAAAAGTGTATTTATACGTCCCAGATTCTGAACTTTAAGTATCGGACGATACTGGAACACCCAGTATCGTCCGATACTGGTACAAAGTCAGTGTTCCAGTATCGACCTTTACTGGAACAATAAAATCGTACCAGTATTGAACGATACTCGTATACCAGTATCCGGGACCTAAAGTACACTTTTTCCACACATTCGAACACTGGCTAAAAGAAAGTTTAGTTAGGGATACTTTTTTGGGGCCTGGCATTTTTGTTGGTACATCAACACATTTTTACCCTTATGCCATGCCTAACATTTTTGACCCCCCCTCCCCCCCCACCCATATTTTCTTAATACTGGACCAGAAACTGTTTGACCCCCCTTTTTACTGAACATTTCACTGACCTTTTGTCAAGGTCAAGAGACATAGATATATTTATACTGTTTTACATTAAGACCTTTGCTGGGATTTTCAACAAATATATACCGGCTTATGATGTATCATATCGTCGCTGTTTTGACATACCGGCACATCACTTTACTTAATTCTGTTGTGATGTGCCGGTATGTCAGAACAGCGACGATATATATCAGTGGATGGCAGAGAGAGAAGGATCTACAGTTTACAGTTTTTACCAGAGGCATGTGCAGGATTTTTGGGTGGGGTCAGGTGTCCATTTCCAAGAATGACTTCACACCATTTTGCACGAGTATCTGTTCTTGAAACGCTTGCGCAAGTAGCGTGTAATTTTTATTGTTTTTATATTTAGATTAAGCTGGCAATTTTGTTGTGGAAATGGGCTTCACTGTGATATTCCTACACATACATTGTATGCGTCCAAAACAATGCCTATTTATACTGCCTTTGGTTTTGATTCCCCCGACTGACGTTTTGAAATTGGATGTAAGTATTTTAACTAATCCGAGATTTAACACGGAAAACGGAATTTCAGTGTACAAGGAGAAAAATACAAATAAAAGTTGAATTAATTGCACAAAGGGTAAATAAAGCACAAAGGAAAAATAAAAATGTGTGGCCGTTGTTGTTTTCAATTAGTGCGGTTAGTTACAACACACAAATGGTTTTTTAAATTAGATTGTTCTTCAGACGGTATCCTCCCCGTCCCCCTTCCATGCACACAAATCAACTTTATTGGTTTCCTGTACTATTTTTAGACTGGTGTGTTTTGATTTGTTTTTCAATTCAATTCAATTTATTCAGCAATATGAATACAGAAGATATAATTATAACACAATGTGATAAAGAGGCTAGGAGCCCCAAAAGAAACCCTGATAGCGGGCTTATAATATGGGGACCCTTAAAACAAGAAATGAATGTAGACTATATGAAGACAAAAACAAAACAACAACATACGAGCAAAATAGGACATGACAAAAACAGAGACTATACCCAGAAAATAACAAAAACATAACAAAACAGAACTAAACCAACACATAACAAAGAGACAGGAACATTGAACGAGTCTTTTTGGTTTGAATTATGGAAAATACATACACCATTTCCCTGGTATTTTGGTATGAAACAGATGTTTGGTTACAAAACATGCTTTTTTCTCTTGAATCGCCCCCATTCCATTTCAATGGATTTTTTTATTATTTGTATGCAGAAACGACA
The DNA here is from genome assembly GCA_035610835.1 of Ophiura sarsii. Taxonomy (NCBI): domain Eukaryota; kingdom Metazoa; phylum Echinodermata; class Ophiuroidea; order Amphilepidida; family Ophiuridae; genus Ophiura; species Ophiura sarsii. The sequence goes on along the minus strand of CM069442.1, from coordinate 8,186,307 downwards.
TTGTTTGATTTGTTAAATTTGGCTGAACTATGAATACATGATGTGCATAGGTTAGCCCCAGATTATTTTGGAGATAAATGAGCGTTCACTCTTGTTCCCCCCCCCCCCCCCCCCTCCCCCCTTTATGTGTTATTTTTACCTTGGAGCTTCAAAATTGTGTTGACCCACTGGCGTAACAACAGGGGGGGATGGGGGGGATATATCCCCCCCAGATTTTTACCTGGGGGGGATGCCTAATGTAATCATCCCCCCCAGATTTTTCATAACCAATAATTTTAAAAGTGACGTATTTAAACAAATAGGTGGGCGTAAAGATTCACACACTGCACACTGGACACAACCACACTGGGACATTCAATTCATTCATTGCAGTTTGGATTTTATCATTTTAAAATGAAAACAATGACGACAGCGATTTACAAATTGCTATCAATCAAGGAATGCATGAAGAAGTCGGCAACACCGCGGATACAGGGGGGGCCCGACGGGCCCGGGCCCCCCCCCCCTACCAAAAAAAAAAAAGGAAAAAAAAAAAAAGGAAAAAAAAAAAAAAAAAAAAAAGAAAGAGAGGAAGAAGAGGGGGGGGGGGGGCACATCACCCCTTAGACTCCCCCTGTTCGAGCTTTTAAACAATCTATACTTAAATTCAGAAAAAATCAGTATATACGTCGTATGCTCTACTTCTTTCTTGCATTGATAACAAATATATATTGATTGGAAATGAAGAGGTGGCTTTTTGATAAAATGTTGGTCAAAAGTATACACCAGATCGTACCAAATGAGTTCGAAAATTGAAAAAATTTCTACTTCTGAGGGGGGCACTTCCCCCCTCAGACTCCCCCCTGTTCGACCTTTCAAATCATACTTATATCAAAAATATATCAGTATAATATGCTCAACTTCTTTCGTGCATTTATAAAAAAAAACAAATATTTATTGGGAATGAAGAGGTGGCTTTTTGATAAAATGTTGGTCAAAAGTATACACCAGATCGCACCAAATGAGTTCGAAAATTGAAAAATTTTCTACTTCTGAGGGGGGCACTTCCCCCCTCAGACTCCCCCCTGTTCGACCTTTCAAATCATCTATACTTAAATCAAAAATATATCAGTATATTATGCTCAACTTCTTTCGTGCATTGATAAAAAAACAAAATATTTATTAGAAATTAAGAGGTGGCTTTTGATAAAATGTTGGTCAAAAGTATACACCAGATCGCACCAAATGAGTTCGGAAATTGAAAAATTTTCTACTTCGGAGGGGGGCACATCCCCCCTCAGACACCCCCTGTCCGAGCATAGCTCGGAGGGCGGTGGTGCGCACCGCTTGGATGGTACCGGCAACAATTTATTTTTTTGGGCCCCCCCCCCTAAAATTAAAAGTCTCACTCTGAACATTACTCTGAACTTGACAGTCCTGCCGTATTTGAGTCTGATAATTTTCATCCCCCCCACTCAAAAAAAGTAGTTACGCCCCTGTGTTGACCGTCCCCTCAACATTATCAGCCGCCCACCAAAGTACAGTATTAATGAACACGCCCTTATCATTCTGACATGGTTGTTTTTCAAGTGTTAATCTCTGCTCAGTGACGTCAGGGTGAAGTCAATTGTTTATTGATGAACGCATCATTACGCGCGAGTGCCGGGAATCTTATGGCATTCAAAGAAACGCCCGTTTAATATTTCTGTCGATGAGCGTCGCGCGACATATCGGTGCGCGAGTTGAAACATTAGCAATTATTATACCTAATACATATTTGCAAGGGTGTCTTCATCTTTGCAACTGAAACACACGATTAAATCTGTCCAGAATGATTAACTATGAGCATTTATTCATTCAAGTGGTATAAGCCGACTCCCGCCATAATATAAATGTTCCGTAAACCCATGGAATACCCTCTGACGTCATTTCACAACGGTTCATATTCTTGGAACAAAGAAATCTAAGTATGCCTCGCTTTATCTTGCAGCACTATAGGAGGGGAGCACCTTCAATTTTTGTATCAATAGCTCATGAAATGCTCGATTTTTTGAGCTTGGATTTTGAAACTCAGACGGTTTTTTCTTTTCGATGATTAGAGCGTTTTCGACTGAAGATGTAAGAGGGCTGTAGTTGTTAACAGAGTTGTATTCTGTAATACATGCTTCCACAATTTGTGCGTAGTCTACCAATGCAATTTGTATATCATTCGCAAGGTCAATTTTACGAACTTCATTATTTGTACGCGACTGTATAGTACTGTTGATGATCGGTATTGCAAAAAATATACCCAATGAAGCTAAAATAGTTCCCGTGTGAGAAATCTGGTCTAAAAGATTGACTTCCTTGAGGATCAAGAACGCCATCAGAAGTGTGAGTGATTTGGCAGCCAGATATAGGAAACGCTTTAGCACTTGTAAACGCACTGGTTGACAGCGGTCTACAATATACCAAAACAGGTCATCGGATATAGATACATGCGGATCTGGATCATTATTCTTCAAAACATTCTTGATGATCAGAAGATGGAGATTGAAATAACTGTCGTACAATTCATTGAAGGATTTGAACAAATCGACTAAAATAGCTAAGACCAAAAATAATACTGGGTCCAGCTCAGCTGCACTAAGGATAACACCGATAAACGTGTATTCCGATAAGTTCGCAATTAGCGATGCGATACCAACAACAACGCGTACGGTGCCGAAAAGACACAATATTGAAAGGATAGTAGCCGCCAGTGCAATACCAAATCGATAAGCTGTCTTAATTACTATTCCCCATGAGTCGGTCGTCAACTTCTTTGGATCACTCATCGCACCTTTGACAAGAAGGCGTATGAAAATGTAGAAGAAAGGACAATTTAAGACTAAAATGATAAGAGAACAAACTATACAAAGTAAGAATCTGAACAAATACCACTTCGAGCTGGGCGATCCGAAAGGTTTTTCTGATAATTTCCAAAGAAGGCTCCAATCTATTGCCATTGCCCAACGACATTTCATATAATATAGTAGCTTATTCCCCCAGGGCAAATGCTCGGGCGCTTTTGGAATGTAGAAACCTTCCGGCAATTCGAAACAGAAGAATGACTTCCTGGCTTTGTCAGTTTCTATCAAATCAAAGACGTCTTTGTTTTTGTACTTTATAATAAAACCAGTCACTATTATAATGTAACATAGTGTACCTATTGCACGTAGTGTTAAGTACGACACCTTATCGACTATGCATCTGAACGCTGATTCTTGTCGAACGCCATAGTATTCATAGTAACCGTGGTCGTTTCCAATCAAAGCTAAAACTATGACCTCTAGTCGACTACTTACTATCGGAAAGATTACCAACAACAGTAATCGTCTAAAGAACCAGCATATACAATTGTTGTCCTTCCAAACAAAAACGCAATGTTTGAAGCCAACGGGGAGAGTCGTATAGCGATAAAAACGAAACGAATCAGTGCCGACTTGTATTGGAGGATGACTCTGAGTGACGATAGACATCGGTAATAATGGAAAGCAAACGATTAAGATTACTAAGAAGAAATAGTACATAAAGTTTGTCCCACCAGAAACTCTGTGCTCTTGGGTATCGCTACTTATCTCGCTATGAGACCAGTCCGAAGACCAACAACTGATATTTAAGGATTCGCGCAAGAAGAGAACCACGTGTATATTGAGTAACGTTGATAAAAGTGTTCCCCGTGGTTTACTTCTAGGCGTATAAAACTCCTGGCAAACTTTGAACTCGTCTTGATCTTCGTGTATGTGATAATATACAAATTTAAAAGTATCAATGAGCGAATATGACAATTTCAGTAGTTTCGCATCATCAGAGGCGTCGAGAAATCCGTCACAAAACTCAGTCGATACGTTAATCGTCAAGTGATAGACATCCGGGTGCAGGGTACGCAGAGAAAAATGATAAAAATTGGGCGATAAACTTCGCAGCAGGTAGCCCTTGCCGTCACTACTAGCCCAAGTCCACACGAGCGGGTCTATAATAAAAGAATCATTTGATAAGTATGCTGTTGTAGACTCGCCGAAGTCTAGGTCTATGAAATCCAGATGTATAAATAAAAAGGCAGGTTCTCTGTATAAAACATCGCTTATGGTGAGGTAAGATCCGTTTGTCGATAACGTGCAGTTGGCGAGTTCTTGGTTGGTCCATGATTTCACCATTGACGTACCTAGGCGAGAGTTCTCTTCTTTTGGTAAGTGTCTTCTTTTTAGTGCGACCACGGTACAGAAAAGAATGCAAAACACCGCAGGGGATATAAATCTCCTAACTGCCATTGGGTTTTTTTTTAATTCTGGTAGGCTTCCTTCGATCTATAATGAAAAAAATGAGTAAGAACAATTGAAAATAATTTGTTGGACTAATTTCTCTCTTTCACTAAATGTTTGTAATATACGGTAGGCCTAGCCTATAGATGATGTGACCGTTGTTTACAGCAGTAGTGTTCACAAATTGATTAGCGCCTGGTCTCAAGGCATGCTAGAGGTACTTTAGTCCATGACTACTGTATAAGTACTATTCAAAAGCAAAATACTCATCACTGAGCGCCAATTTTAAAAGCACCTGCCCTTATGATGCCTACGCATACTGCCGGGCAACCAGATTTAGTACCTGGTCTCTCATTGTGCTAGGGATGCAGATCATGACTACTGCACTATTCTACACCGTAATTATGATCAATCAAGTGTGAATTTAATTTACAGAGCACATTTCTTGTAGGTGCGCACGCATTCCGCCCGTCACAGGTCACATCGTCTATATCAAGTACATACAAATATTATAGATTGTACTTAGACAGTCAAACGGAGCTGGCCATGAATTGACCAAGGTTATATCAAAGTACGGGAGCCTTTCAAACCCATGGTATTTTGATCAACCTGGTCTTCTTTTTAAACTGCATTATATATGCAGTTTACAATTCGTCTTAATCTGCAGGTATAGTGCAGTTTAAGATCCAGATTAGATTTATTCCGTTAGCGCCCTCAACGGAATAAATCGCAATAACAATGACAATGACAGTAGGCCCTATACGTACAAATATAAAATACGTACAGTATACGTATTTTATATTTGACACCTTTGAAATGATATTGATGCATAATTATATGCCAAAACACTCAGGGGGTTGGTGGTCGGGGAGGTAAAAATAAGGATGGTTCAATCATAAAACTATAAATATTGGATATCCTACAATCTTAAACTATAAATATCGGATATCCAACATTCTTTAACTATTTTGTCAGTGTTATTGCGATTTATTCCGTTGAGGGCGCTAACGGAATAAATCTAATCTGGTTCTTAAACTGCACTATACTTACAGATTAAGACGAATCGTAAACTGCATATATAGTGCAGTTTAACAAGGAGACCAGGTTGATTTTGATTTGCTTTGAAGGATGTGTCCAGCAAGCACAACATGATTATACATAAGAAAAATAATGATTGAGCCTAAACCGCGTTGATATTGGACAAAACATCACACTTATCATAAAAATGAATAAAAACTGCGATCTCTCAACAGGCCATATTATTTTTAAAATGACGGTAATCTGGAGTCGCGGTATCAAATAACGTCATGATTATTGGTGCTCAAATTTGCGCAACTGCATTGTATAAATATGACTTCATAGATACCGGTACTTTTGATCACCGCGAATTTAAACAAATGCATGTTGAGAGATGACAACTTTGGTTCGTTTTTTACTGATAAAGTATGATGCTTTGTTCTATGTAACTACACGATTTGGGCTCGGTAATAATTTTCTGTCATCATGCACAATGATGTGCTTTCTAGACAACTCCTTTAAAACGTTGAACATCACGTAATATTCCAATAAAATGACAAAATCAACTCGGAGTAACAATAAGCAAAAGGGACTACTAGCAAAACGTATGGTCAATAATGAAGTGGGTTTAGCCCTTTTTAACATTAAAAGGGATTAATTAGTTTAAATAATAATTAGTTTATCTTTTCTTTTTCTTTTTTTTTAACTTATTTTAATTTTAAATGATTTATTTCAAAATTCATTCATTCATCTATTCATTGTTAGCGATAATGTGTGTGATTACAATCCCTAAAATCTCACTTTGACTCACTTAGTCTAGTCAATATCCCTTTGACTAACTAAGATGAGTCATGTGATACATAGTGACTACTATAGAACAGTCACATCTTGTCGTCATTGTTGCTGGACTCATTTCGATGAGTCAAGTGACCCATTTGAGTTAGTCAATGTCACCAGACCCAGCTGGATGAGTCAGTTGACTCGGATTTGGTTTTCAGTAAAAACAATGCTTTAATTATTGATTGTATTTTTATACAATCCGACATACACCTGTGACACCTATATTAAAGGCATAGTATGCGATCTTTTCCAAGTGATACAGATTGACTAATCTAGATGAGTCACATATATGGTTGTCATTGGAGCATGATTCATATTGACGAGTCCATGTGACTCACTTACATGTAGTCTAGTCAATATCCGATTGACTATGCTGAATGAGTCATTTGATACAGATTGACTAATCTAGATGAGTCACATCTGGTTGTCATTGTTGCTTGACTCATATTGATGAGTACTTGTGACTCACTTAGTGTAGTCGATATCGCATTGACTATGTTGAATGAGTCATTTGATACAGGTTGGCTAATCTAGATGAGTCACATCTGGTTGTCATTGTTGCTTGACTCATATTGATGAGTCCATGTGACTCACTTTGACTCACTTAGTCTGGTCAATACCCCTTTGACTAACCAAGATGAGTCAAGTGATACATAGTGACTACTATAGAACAGTCACATCTTGTCGTCATTGTTGCTGGACTCATTTCGATGAGTCAAGTGACCCATTTGAGTTAGTCAATGTCACCAGACCCAGCTGGATGAGTCAGTTGACTCGAATTTGGTTTTCAGTAAAAACAATGCTTTAATTATTGATTGTATTTTTATACAATCCGACATACACCTGTGACACCTATATTAAAGGCATAGTATGCGATCTTTTCCAAGTGACACCCGCTATCCTTGATTTTTACTCTGGAAGCAGATTTTCTTGCAGATTTGCCTTTTTTGATCATCAATCGTAAAGGTCTTGTAAGTTACAGAGCGATACGATTCATTAATACAAAAGTACACTTTAAAGCTATAACATGTTAAAGTATATAAAGACATAAAACAAACCAATGTGACGTGTTGACAAGATACAATAAAACAAATACAGACAAGACAAGACAAGACAAGGCTAGACAAGACAGACATGTGAGAGAGATATTTACAACCTTATGCTAACAACATGAAAAATATGCAACCATTTAGAAGGAAGTGGCTAGGATCATTAGATAAATCCTTTCCATTTGTTTTCAAACTTGCTTACTTGTTTCGTGTTATAGAAATAGCAATTGTCATCTTTAATCTTTGAGTCAATACTATTTTTTAATCTTTCTATATTGGGTTCGCTCTTTAGACACCAATTTCGAAACAAATAATACTTAGTAGAGTATAACACATAATTTATCACTCGTATATCTAGAGTGGTTTGAAAAACCTAAAAATACATCCTTAAAATCAACTTTTATGCTAGTTTCCAATGTATCATTTATCCATAATTCAACATTTTGGCAAAAACTCTTTATAATTAGACATAGCCAAAACACATGTTCAATCTTTCTTTTCTCTGAACACAAAATGGCCTTTGTCATCATCAATAACCTTTACAGATTTTAGAAAGGAATTACTTGGAATAATATGATTTAGCATTTTATATTGGACATATCTCATTTCCCTTATCAATTGTTACTTTGAAAGGAAGAGACCATGAGCGTGTTTCTACTGGGGCACTGCAAAAAGTAAACGCTAAGATTTAATCGGTAAGTTTTTTAATCCCCCCTGTTTCTGCTCGCGAAAAGTTACGATATTTGACCTTTTGTAATACCAAACAATGCCACCGCACCTGAAAAAGATTGCTTCACATTCACAATGTGTATAACCCAGCGTGACACGGTTCACGCCCAGGGAGGCCAGTCAAACATAATGGTGTACACACGCGTGACCAAATTTTTTCCAGACACCCCCTAAACAAGTTTTACCCTGCAAGCAAAATTACCCCCTAAACAAGTTTTTAGCGCGCTTTCCTTGCAAATTTTGACCCCTAAACAAGTTCTTGCCAGAATATGACCCCTAAACAAGTTTTGTCTATTTACGATTATGACGCTGTAGAGACGAGTGACACACATGCATTCTCAAATTGGAAATGAGACGCTCAAAAGAAATCGCAAAAACGGGGATAACATTCTTCTGGGAACGGAGAACAAAACAAGTTACCCTAAACACGTTCGACAGGTATTTTAAGCCACCTTTTTTCTTGAAAATCAGCGTTTTTGATACCCTTAACGCGTCACTCGCGTGACGCGTCCAACACTGAAAAAACACCCCTTTTTACGCGTTTTTTTGGTCACGCCTGTGTACACTATTATGTTTGACTGGGCCCCCCGGGGGTTCACGGCGCAACCCGCTAAGATTAATCGCCTTTCTGTTTCTATTGGGTTTATTGCCGATTATTACCGGTTCCAAACCTGGTTTATGAAGGTTTTTGGGATTACCAAAAATACCGATTATTAGCGGGTTCTGCCTGTTTCTACTGGGCAAACTTAGCGTTTATTAGCGGTTTCTTCCCCAGTAGAAACACGCTCATAGTCTCCCTATTGATTTTATTTGGAAGTGCCAATAAACGCTCGTAATATACACTGCCGCGCAAAAGTATTTCTCCTGGAATGGTTCCTTCTGAAATAAACTGCCAGTAATCATGTATATATTTCTGCACAGGGGGTTTCCCAACACCAGTTGATCTCAGTTGAAAATTCCCATAGCGTTACACTGTCGATAATGAGCTAATTGATATTCATGAGGTGATTTTACTACGGCGACATAGGAATTCTGACTTGCTCGATAAAATCATGAATTGTAATGCTTTTAAATCATGAATCTTAATAGGAAACATGAATTTATTGGTATAAAATTCACAATGAACACAATGAAATGGTAATTGGATCTGATGGCTTAATACTTTGTTGACAACACAGTGATAACTTGAAAGCTTCCAGGGGAAATGCGTATACTTTTACAAGTTATTCAAATTAATGATATTTCCTTAGAATTATACCAGATTAAGTTGGAATCAAAACTCAATTTTGGGATCAGGCTCATAGATAAAAGATATATTGACGGCGGTTTATCACGGAAACAAAATTGTACAAAGATGGTTGTTGTGACTCTAAATCTATATAATATCAACCATTCTTATATAGTGGGTGTGGTTTGAGATGTCAGCAGGCAATTTGATTGTTTTTTGGCCGATTTTCAGCCGACACGCCCATACATTATGAGACAATGGTGCATACGGTTTGAGGCGGGGTTTAATTCATTCGAAAAATAATATCTTCAGCGCGTATGATCAACGCGTCATTGCGTTAACGTGCCCTACACAAAGTCGCCGCCGTATGCGTTGTCGGTATAACGCAGCGATGACAGATGCGTGTTTGCTAAAGAACGCGATTATTTGAAGCAGGATGTTGGAAAACAGCTCGCTGGATTCGTCGATTTTATAAAGGGGGACATTTGTTGTTGTTTGTTTAAAATAAATCTAACAAACTGCGTTATTTTATGATAAAAGATCACAATAACCAATAAACTAAATAAGAATGAGAATAAAATATAGTTCTTAGCTGTTTTGCTATAGACGATGGTCTTATAATATATAGGCTGTACCATATTTGGAGTCGTGTATGGTCGCAATTCTCTAAATAAATGTTATTATAAAAGTCATTTTAAAGAACAAAATTCTAAATATAACAATCAATTTTTTGGAATTCTCAATTTTGGACGCGGGCGGAAAACAGTAAACTCAGAATCAATTTTAATTGGCCTAAAATTGTAATTGATTCAACCAGGAAAGAACTCAAGCAAATGTTGTGTATAAATGATTACATCCTATGAAATATATAATACCGTATGCCTATGTAAAATATGAAGTGTAAATCTTACTTACCGGTTTTAAAAATATGTTCACGCTCAGAAATTGGACGAGGAGGACACTTTGAGCCTAATTTTGCTGCATCTGCTAAACGTCCGTTAAATGAATGAATTGGCAAACGTGTACGACATACTTTTATACAGAAGATCTGTGATTTCCCAATGAGTCATTAATTCAATAATTAGTTAATATTAGCTATGCTATGAACATTATACAGCAAACACAATAATTAACTGACCAGGTAATAAATGTGCTGATTACTCTAGAAGTATAACACCTACATAAATATATTAAATTATTAAGTTTTGGGGAAATTTCTCTTTAATTTGACATATTGCACTCCAGTATGGTTGATTGTTGAGGAAGTTACAATCCCAAAGGTAATGGCAAGCACAATTTTCATTTTCGCATTTTGCTTTTCGACACGCGGACTCAGATGGGCAAATTATTGATTACGGGCAGTGGTAGTGCTAATTCTTCAGTCGATGCCCAGGTTGTTGGATAGTCGGCCGGCCGCATTGTTACGGTTGATCAATACGGCCCACACGCTTTACCTGTCATACTCTCCCCGTGTTGAAAAGAAAAATGTGAAAATGAAAATCAGTCTTGACCTTACATTTGGGATTTTTACTTCCTCAATAATCAAACATTCCTTGCGTGCAATATCTTAAAATAAAGAAGTGAAATTTCTCAACAACTTAATAATTTGACGTGTTTATGTAGGAGTTATACTTCTAGAGCTATCAATCAGCACATTTATTACCTGGTCAGTTACTTTTTGTGTTGACTGTATATAACGCAACATAAGGGGATCGTGATCCCGTTATCATATATGGTGTTATAATTTGAATAATAATGGCTAAAAGTGCATTGGAATTTGATTGCGGTATATCCTATACTCGTCACAATAATTATTTATAGACATTCAGCAAGTAATTTTGATTGATTTTTTGATTAATCAGCTATCAGTATGTAATATATTTGGGGGCCTTGAGTTGGGACCCCTTTGTGTGACATACCATACGAGAAAAGACAAGTCCTGAAAGCCTACAAATGTTCCACAATCTACCAATGTCAATATCAAGATCATTGTACAGGGTGTGTAGAAAATATATAGGTGCAAAATGAAGAAATGTACTAAAAACACAACATTTTCACTTGCCATTTTCATACATTGAAGATAATATTATATTTTATTCGATTTATCTTGTGTTGGGCACCCTAGAGTGATTAAACAAACTTCTCATTATTGTTGATTTTGTGTTTGAGTCATATTTGCGGTTGTAACATACCGATCTATTATTGCAGACATAGCAAGAACGAGTGCTTTCGAAATTTTCAGTCATATTTTGAAACAGCACGGCAACGCTTAAAGGGACATTAAGTGGTGTTGAAAATTTTAAATGTTTAAAAATTTACTTCAGAATTCAAGATGAACATTAAAAATTGCCATTATTGTTGTTTCTACTAACAAAAACACAGCAAAACTTGATTAAAACAATATCATCGCTATTTATTGAAACACGCCCTCTATACAAATATGGTTGGCGTTATGTATCACGCGTACTGCAGGGGGATACTGCCGGACGTAAAATGCTCTGATTCGACGTTTTCTTGTACAAAGAGAGCTGATTTTTCTTAATCCTTATAGGTGTAAGTTCATACATGTAATACAATTATAAAAATAAACTAATCTCAGTTTTTATCATAATTGAGGGCGCTGCCTCCAACACATCTCTTAGTGTCCCTTTAAGTTCAATTTCCAACGCGGCAGGGCAGTGCAGTGTGCCAGTCCCTCTTCTCAACTTTCTTCTCAACTTTCCCCACGGTAAGCGGCAAAACGTGTTCCCTTTCATGTTTGGACCGGTACACTATTAAAATGGAGGGGTGTTTTGATTTTATTTGTTTCTATAAATCTGTACCAAAAATGTTTTTTGTGAATATAAACGCACTCTTGATTTAATTTCCCCTAAATGTTAAAGGTGTTGTGTAAATAAAATGCTATTTACAAAATACTTTAAATGTTACAATTCCTAAACGAAATAATTGTCGTCTGTCATTTTTACCTTGGAGTTTACCTTTTGTAACCCACTCTATTCAGCAGTTCCCTCGACCGTTTAGAGAGCACGGATTGTTTTCAAATTATGAATTAAATCTAATTATAAGAATACATATTCTTTAAATGCGATACAAATTATTTATAATTCTTAATAAATATTTTCAAATTTAAAAACAGTTTTTAAAAAAACACTCATTACTTAATAAATTCAGGCCATAAATTAATTTGATCTTAAAGGTATATTATGTGATCTTTCCAGGGAACGCCCTCAACATCGAGAGAAAAAAAAATGAAAGCAGATTTTCTTGCAGATTTACATTTCTGATCATAAATCGTACATACATTCCAAGTTACAGGGCGATACGATTCTTAATTACTTCAAAATCATGGTTTTAGAGTGAAAATAAACTGTCGGGATATCCGACAACTTATTTTATTCTAGTCTAAATTCACTCTAAAACCATGATTTTGAGGTAATTAGGAATCGTATCGCTCTGTAACTTGGAATGTATTTACGATTTATGATCAGAAATGTCAATCTGCAAGAAAATCTACTTTCTAAAAGAAATCATGAATAGAGGGCGCTCTCTGAAAAAAGATCACATAATATGCCTTTAAAGGCACATTAAGTGGTGTTGAAAATTTTAAATGTTTAAAAATTTACTTCAGAATTCAAGATGAACATTAAAAATGGCCATTACTGTTGTTTCTACTAGCAAAAACACAGCAAAACTTGATTAAAACAATATCATCGCTATTTATTAAAAAAACGCCCTCTATGCAAATATGGTTCACGTTATGTATCACGCGTACTGCAGGGGGATACTGTCGGACGTAAAATGCTCGTCCCGCGGAACGAGCATTTTTTGAATCGACGTTTTCTTGTACATAGAGGGCTGATTTTTCTTAATACTTATAGGTGTAAGTTCATACATGTAATACAATTATAAAAATATACTAATCCCAGTTTTTATCATAATTGAGGGCGCATCCTCCAACACATCTCTTAGTGCCCCTTTAACTAATTAATTAATTTTCATTCGCTGTACAGCGTTAACCACTGTTTTTCAATCGAACGACGGCAATCGAATACAAATAATACGTACCATCAACTCCATGAAGCGCGACTCAAACAATCTTTAGCATTGGTTGAAAGCTAGAATATCTTATTGATTAGTCCCATCAGAGATTCTTATCTATGAATGTCTTTGATAAAACTATCCAAACAAAATGTTGATACAATCCTTTTCATTGGCCAAAACCGATAACAACTTTAATTTTGACGCTGTTTCGTCAAATCAGAAATTCTTATCTATGAATCTCTTTGATAAAAATATCCAAACAAATGTTGATACGATCCTTTTCATTGGCCAAAACCGATAACAACTTTAATATTTACGCTGTTTCGTCCAATCTAAAAATTCGACAATGGTGCTGAGCACACTGAATACTGAGATATCTCGCCTCTAATGTGCCTCAACGCGTCTCGGCAAAAAAGGAAAAACATGGGACAGCAGGCCTTTAAAAACTTAGTAGGTTTGGGGATTTCTTCCATAGGTATATGAAAATGTGTACCTCGTAAAATATTGACCAACAACCTGGTAAACAGCAGCAGTGCAGGCTTGATGGCGAAAGAAAACAACGATTTTGCTATCGGGTTATTTGGTCCTCACGAGACAGTGACGTAATTGCGTATCCTTCAAACTGCAGCACACAACGCGTGCGCCTACTCGAGGCGCTGGCGGCGTATATACCAAGTAAATGTAACCTCGCTGGTATACACATTACGAGCGTTGAAAGACGGAAGATACGCGTGCGTAAAAGCTGCGCTTGTTAAGTTACGTCACTGTCCAGAGGAAGCCAAATAGAGTACAGTAAACAAAAATCAAATTAAATGCACGATAAATCAACTTGATCATGATTCAGTCGTGATTAAGGGAAGTGTCAACCCTAAATATATGAAATTTATCAAGTACTGTAACTTTTAAACTAATAATGTAATGTACATAAAAGTACACCATTTTTCAAATGAAATGAGTCGGAGAATCCATTTTGAAGAATAATTCATTCGTAGATTACCAGTGTAGTCACCTTCGGAGCCGTAATTTCACCCTTATTAAGATGAGCACTCCTGAGTCCTGATGTAGTTCTCGTTGAAAATGACTATTGGGAAAAATCACCGTGTTGCATAATATAGCTTTTCTTCATCATCTTCATCTGTGTACATTTAGATAATGTTATGCTCTGAGGTCTCTGGGCTGCGGACCAGACTTTGGCGGGTTAAACCGGTTTTGTGAGCGCTCAACCGTCCCACTTCCCTCATGGCATATGGTTGGAGGTGGAATCAACTCCGCTTGTCTGAACGCCTTAGTGCTTCTGCAAAGCCAGATAATGTAGCTTGCTCGCAAGGCTGCTTTGGCTGCTGTGTCTAAGATTGGTTTTCTCTTCCCGGTGGGGATTCCTAGTGAGGCCAGACATTTGCTGATCGTGGTACTATAAATCCCCCTGCTTCCGACTTCAACGGGAAAGTAGTTTACAGACCATCCATTATTTTCACATTCTGCTACAAGGTCTTGGTATTTTCATTTCTTCCTGGCGAAAGCATTTGCAAGGTTTTCCTCTGCTGGGACTGTCAATTCAATGATAATGAATATATACTACACATCCCATAATGGTAAGAGGGACTCCCCAACTCCCATGGTTATATGACCTTTCGTTTTCTAGTTACGTTTGATCCCGTGTTGAAAATATATCGCCGTAAAAAACGGGAACATTGCGAGTTTTAACAAAAAATGGAAGTCCCTCTTACCATTATTGTAGTATATATCAGCAAAGAACCCTGTAATAACATATATGTAATGCTCATTATCTGCTGTATTGTACTAGTAATATTATGAAGAAATGTGATCTATATTATATTTTATATTGAACATATGAGGATACTGTGAAAAAGAGAGGAAAAAAAAGAAGAAGAAAAAGGTTACAACTCATGAATCTCATTTGCTCATCTAGCGGGGACCCGAGCGTAGCGAGGGTATCCCGCTAGTGTGACTAATTTGGGAAAAGTATAAATGATATTGAAGGAGGGGCACGTTTTATGGGAAGCCAAGTGTTTTTCCTTTTCATGTTTCAATCTCTCAAAACGTCTGATTGTGTGTAGAGTTATGCAAACAAAAGTAATCTAATTTTAGGTGGGCTTACTTTTTTGAACCCTTTATTCTTGGAAAAGAAATACTGACAATGCGAGCGAGTCTAAATAACAAGTTCAATGTGCAGTCCAAATCCGGTTCTTCACGCAGGGCAATGACTGACTTTTTTACAGAAACTCAAGCAAAACCTTTGGGAAACCTGCATAGAAATTAGCCAAGTATTAGTTTAGTGATTGAATAATACACATTGACTAAACCTGGTATGTTATATCATATCAGAATTATGTACAGGGTGAATCAAACAAATAAGGACTCTGTTTCATGGCGTTCTTTCACTTTGTCAAAACTACTGGACCATGACCAATTCACCGTCAGTGTACCTCTCATTTGCAAGTTTTACAGAAATAAGGTTCAGCGTTCGATCACCACTGATAAATATCGTCCACTGTCATCTACCTTTACTGTGTGAATTACCATTGTACATACTACAAAATGGGTTGATTTGCCTAGTTGGTCACACTTTCCTTAATTGATGATGGATCTTTCTCATCTTTTCAGGATTTTAACTTTATTAGTTGGACTTTACAATGAAATTAAATTTGTCATGGTTTAGCGGTTTTAATAAGGATTTAATCCATGCTGAAAGAGAGTCCTATTTTTTGATTCACCCTGTACATTGCCTTACACTGTTTTCATGGTTTATCCTTGGTGTAAGACAGCACGAAATTTACCTAGCACCAAATCCTCTATTGAGGGAGTAAAGGATTATACAGCTTTATTCAGTATAGGTCTAGTCGATTCGCAGACATTGGCCGATTTACCATTTCAGTCTGAGGTAACAGGAGCAAAAGAGGGGGAGGCACTCGAATTTAATCGTAAATATGCAAGGTTAATACCGTGTCATCATGTGCATGTATGTACTACTGTGATGTAGTCACCACTGTGTACCTAGTGACAGAGAACTTGCGGCTGAATTATCTGCATAACTTTGCCTGCAAACAGTTGTTGTCAATTGCCCGCGTATTTTCGATAAAGAAATGTATTGTTATTCAGATAAATTGATGAAGGTATTCAGGTGGTCTCATAGCCAGAAATAACATGTATAGTCCATTTGGTTGATATAACTGTTTTTCCATTTCAGAGTTTATGAATCTACTAGTCTAACTTATAATATCTTACACCAAGGATACACCATTTTCATTTCAATACAATCGGTAAATAGTTTGTTGGAATTTGATACACTCGTATCACCACATGGTTTTTAAATTGATAACAAACGGGTCGAAAGGTTGGTGTTCTGATTGCTGGTGCGATTTACAACTTGATGTTTTTAATTCAATATACATGAAGGGTCATCCTTAAAATAGTCAAATTCCAAAGTTTGAGTTGCAGATTTACTCCAATCGTTCTTATTTCAGAAGCACAAGGTGACATGAAATATGCCCATTGAGTAGTGGGGCAGTGGGCCAAATCCCAAACCCCCGTTTTTGCGAGGGACGGAATTTGAGTGAAATTTGTAATTATCCTGATTTCCAAGTTAGGAAATTAGACAACTTAAGTATATTATTTGATTTTGAATGATATACACTATAACATGCAAAGAAAAAGTAAGTTAAGTAAGTTGCTATAGCAACACATTTTGTCCGTGCGAGGGAGGGAATTGACTACATGAACAAATTCCGTCCCTCACATAATGTGTTGCTACAGGAATTCATCTTAGCTATTTTGTTTGTCTTTGTTGTTGAAGTGTATTAGGTTACTTGTTCAAATACTATCATTAATTTGTCTAATCAGTGTAACTGAAAAAGCGGACCATTAAAAACGAAAAAATCCGTCCCTCGCAAAATTACAGAGAAATTCCGTCCCTCGCACACACAAATGTGTTGCTACGGCAACCGTTACTCCATCCTGATTGTGTTTCTTTTGTTTGTGGTTGAAGTACAATTGGTGCTTATTCAAATGACATACTTGAGCTGGTTAAATTCCTAACTGAAACAAACAAACAAATAAAAATGTAAAGTATGTCTCTTGCAATTGACATACTTTTGGATTTGGCCCTAGTACACAAACTGGCCTGGTCTATCTATGGAACATATCTTGCGCCTAAGATTTTACAGATATAAATGAGGCAATTTATGGGTTTTCTTCTGATATCAACATATTTTGATGTGACATAAAAAGCTTAAGTGATCGGAACATACACCTTTAAGCAATAGTTAAAATATAAAGCCAGGTTTACAAATTCCGGTGGATGGGATTACCTCTCTCCTGTCGGGGTGAGTGTGTAACAGACTCAAGAGGGCAGTATAACACATAACTATACGACCAGACGACGATGGTCACGAGAATCCTAAATTTTGAATTCGTATTGGAATAACACGTAATGTTAATTTTATAATTTTGAAAAATTCATCATATTTAGAAGAATGATTTTCCGATCCAAAACCGTTGTAAATGCTATTGTTTAAATTATTTTCATCGTTAACCGGGCGATGACTGTTAAAATATTTCAAAATGGCGCACTCCCTTTGCCATACTGGAACGATGAAATCGCGTGACCATCGTCGTCTGTATACGACCACCCTAAGGACTATCTAATGTATGTAGACTCTACTATCATCTCTGGCGCTAAGCAGTGACATTATCATGTGATCAACACTGTCCCCTCCCATTTTATCCGGCATTTTTTATTTTGTATAATCATAAAGAGCCCAACCCAAACATACAGAGAACAACATCAAAATATATATAAATAAAAGAATAAAGTCAAAGGCAAAACTTTGATGAAGTCAAGGTCAACATCGGAAAAACGGGACTGACCACCCTGTATTCAAGGCTTTGTAATTCAAAACCTTACATCCGATTGGTCTCATAATTTCACCAATTAATGGCGTATATATTCACATTTATATCTCTAAATATGAAGCAGCTATGTTTCCTACATTTTGAGTGATAAGCTCTCCGGTTGTGGACCCAGGTTTCTTTTGGACACGCTGTAAAGTGCGGTCATCACGCCCCCCCCCCCCCCCCCCCCCCCCCCCCCCCCCCCCCCCGCTCACCGCTCACCGCTCCGCCAGATCAGAGGGAGGTGGATTGGGTTCACATATTCTCGTTTCCAGGTGGGTGGGGACAATCATGTTCCTCCCATGTAGGCAGGGATGCATCAATCATCCTTCGTCACTAGATGCGTGTGAATGGGATCACCGGGGGGGGGATCACCAACTCCCCTCATACCGTGAGTTAGTTGGGATATATATACGGTTACCAACTCTCCACCTACTTGGGATATGGACCATAGGGTCACCAACCAACTCTTCCAAACGTGAGCTGGGATAAAATCACTCACCTCCCCGTGTACATGCATAGGTGGGATGGGACCATCACCACTTCTCCCTTTGTATGTGAGAATGGCGTCACCATCTCTCCTCCTCCTGTCGTGGGGATAGGATCAACAACTCTTCTCCACTAATGGGGATGGTTCCTAAACAATCATCTCCAAGTAGATGGGGATGATCACCAACTCCCCTCAGGATGTGGGTTACAAATTCTCTTATTCCATAGGTACATGGGACGGGGGTCACAAACTCTTTTCCGTGAGACAATAGTATTGTCCTTCACGTGTACGTGCGTACCGGGATGAGTCACCACCTCTACTCCCCAGGTAGGTGGGATGAGGTCACTATACCCGTCGGGTAAATGCCCCGGGGGAGGGGGCACTGACATTGTAAAAGGTATGTGCCGCCCTGAAGACCCTATTTTCACCCTCTTCTGCTTCAGTTCCGAAGCTCCCCCACCCCCTTTTTTTGAGACCCTGGACGGCACACCCCTACCAAAACATGTTAGTGCCCCCCCCCCCCCCCCCCCCCCCCTTGCCGGGGTAAATGTGGATGGTGTTTATCAACTCCCTCCTCTGATAGGTGATCATTTGATTGCCACCTCTCATCCCAAAGAGAGATGGAGATTAGGACATAAAATCCCCTTCTTCACATACAGATATATGGGATGGGTCACATGTCACGTCACTACTCTAGGTCAATAGGAATGATCAATGAGGCCCATCAACTCTCTTCAGGTATGTGAAGGGGGTTTCCAACTTCCTTTCCTGATAGCTAGATATGAGGATGGGGTCACAAACTCTCCTCCTCAAGTACAGGTGAATAGGTTTTATAATTCTTCCCTGGTATGTGGCGAGTTGAAGGTGGTGAAGATATCACCACTACCCTCAAGATATAGGTAGGAATGCGATCGCAATCCATTCTCACAAAAAATATAAATATGCTATACAACGCGTTTGGTCAGATCACTTGTATTAGTCATCATAACTTTAACAGTATCCACTCGATTTTTATGAAAGGGGTGTCAATTAATTATTGTATATGACCATGTGTTTTGAACTCACCACCCAAAAAGGATGGCGGCGTTGCATTTTCGAGGACGAATCATCCATCTCTCTCTATGTATTACCTCAACAACTAAATGTGATAGAGCTATAATGGTTTAGGTGTCATTTGAAAGCCTATTTATCTAGGCCTAGCTACATTGTGTGAATAGAAGGGCAGTTTTTGTCTTCCATTTGAGCTCATTCAGCCATGAAGTCATCGACATCTTTCATTTTCAAACAACACTTAGGAAACAGTCATAGGATTTTTTTCTAACTAAGTTTTATTGATAAAATGTTTTACCTTACATGTTGTGACCACTGGCGTAACAATAGGGGGGGATGGGGGGGATATATCCCCCCCCCAGATTTTTACCTGGGGGGGATGCCTAATGTAATCATCCCCCCCCCCCCAGATTTTTCATAACCAATAATTTTAAAAGTGACGTATTTAAACAAATAGGTGGGCTTAAAGATTCACACACTGCACACTGGATACAACCACACTGGGACATTCAATTCATTCATTGCAGTTTGGATTTTATCATTTTAAAATGAAAACAATGACGACAGCGATTTACAAATTGCTATCAATCAAGGAATGCATGAGTCCAGGCGCGGATACAGGGGGGGGGGGGCCGACGGGCCCGGCCCCCCCCCCCCCCCCCCCCCCCTACCAAAAAAAAAAGGGAAAAAAGGAAGAAAAAAAAAAAAAAAAAAAAGGGGGGGGAAAAAGGGGGAAAAAAAGGAAAAAAGAAAGAGAGGAAGAGGGGGGGGGGGGGGGCACATCACCCCTCAGACTCCCCCTGTTCGAGCTTTTAAACAATCTATACTTAAATTCAGAAATAACAAATATATATTGATTGGAAATGAAGAGGTGGCTTTTTGATAAAATGTTGGTCAAAAGTATACACCAGATCGCACCAAATGAGTTCGAAACTTGAAAAAAAATTCTCAGGCTCCCTCTCCGGAATCGAACCCTGATTCTCCGTCACCCGTTACGACCATGGTAGGCGCATAAAGTATCATCGAAAGTTGATAGGTCAGACGTTTGAAGGATATAAAATGTTGGTCAAAAGTATACACCAAATCGCACCAAATGAGTTCGAAAATTGAAAAAAATTCTACTTCTGAGGGGGGCACTTCCCCCCTCAGACTCCCCCCTGTTCGACCTTTCAAATCATCTATACTTAAATAAAAAAGCTATCAGTATAATATGCTCAACTTCTTTCGTGCATTGATAAAAAAACAAAATATTTATTGGAAATGAAGAGGTGGCTTTTTGATAAAATGTTGGTCAAAAGTATACACCAGATCGCACCAAATGAGTTCGAAAATTGAAAAATTTTCTACTTCAGAGGGGGGCATGCACATCCCCCCTCAGACACACCCCTGTCCGAGCATAGCTCGGAGGGCGGTGCTGCGCACCGCTTGGATGGTACCGGCAATTTTTTTGGGCCCCCCCCTAAAATGTTCCTGGATCCGCCTGAATTTTTGGGCTACAAAATGAGCCCAATCTGTAACAAGTGTATTATTTGGGTTACAAAAGGCGGGCAATAGTTTTACGAGCGTAGCGAGTAAAAAAATATTTTGAGGTTAAAAAAGTCTCACTCTGAACATTACTCTGAACTTGACAGCCCTGCCGTATTTGAGTCTGATAATTTTCATCCCCCCCCACTCAAAAAAAGTAGTTACGCCCCTCCTGGTTGTGACGAACTGTTGAGAGGGGGACTTACTTGGTGATGTGTTAAAACTACACTGGCACTCAAAAGTATTACCGCAGTGAATATATCCTAGAAATTCCATCTTCTATGAACAAACCATTGATGATTTTCACTAGTAATGACATTCTATGTCTGCATTATATAGTTCTTCTTCATAAATTCATGTTTGTTGTATGTTATGTTCATCAAATTTTCGACAAAACCCTATAATTTGAGACAAGTCTAAAGCTACACAGTGAAATCCCATAGACATTTGACTTATTATATATTCATGAGCTCATTATCGCCGTGTAACGCCATGGGATATCCTTACTTGCGAAAATCATCTCAAACAAATCATTAGTTTTACATTATTTTATACAATCTCAGCACGTATAGTTATTATGCCAGGACTTCCAATATTCATTAATACCTAGAACTCGGCTCATGTTTTGAAAAGGTTACTGGAATCTTCCAGAAAAGCTAATATTTCGAGACATAACTTTATTAAAGTTTTGGTTGTAGAAGGATAACTGTCGCGTACTGGGAACCAGCAAAAAAAAAATTAAAACTTGCAGCAGCAATTACAATGTTACATACAGGGGTATTTTGTCATATTGAAATGTGTGGATAGAACATGGGCTATATAAACACTTTGAACTGATGCACATGATATTTATACCAAGCACACAATGATTTTTTTCACACCATTGAGCATGTTGAGCTCGTCTTGGTGAATATGTCTGGTTAAATTGCAATCTTTGTATTTTTGGATTCAGAAAAATGTTCAACGTAGTGACACCCCCTTAGTGAGACGGCTTGTCAAGTCCGTTCAGAAAAATTTGAGACCAACCAAGCCTGACCTACGCTATTAGAAAATATTAATCACCGAATAAGTTTAGTTATCGCATGATCCAGCATACATTATTTTGAATTGACTTGTTCAACTCTTTTGTTAGACTTGAATCGATCACCCTTTTAGAGTATTCTTTTATGAATGAGAGTTGACTGTTATAATGTGAAAGATAGAGATATCGCCCAATTAAACACATCTCACAATAAGTACGCGTTCGTCTAGTACGGTGGTGTATACATGTAATCTGTTGGGCTATGTTGCTTCACATAAATATGGCACAACTGAGAGACCGACTGACTGACCTTCGTAAAAATGTTACGGTGACTGTCTTGCATGAATGCAAATCATTGTCGCGGTAATTTTAAAACCGGCTACATGTAGGCCTGTGTGCTGCCTCGTGTGAAATACAGACAATCTGCGTGGTTCTCTGTCGCATTTTCGAACACTGATTTTCAAACCAAAATATTTAAATTGTCTTTTAAATTTCAGGATTTTCTTGAAAATTCAAATTACCTCCTCATCAAATTAGCATGTTTTAGGCATTTATAAGTACTGGGCATCCTTTATAGGATATTGCATTTGTGAATTTAGCAATTAATTGTTAAAGCACTGACTTCTTACAAAGAAGGTATAGGTAAGAGAGGATTTTCCCATTGCGTTACAATGGCGATAATGAGCTCATGAATATATAATGAGGCAAATGTCTATGGGATTTCACTGTGTAGCTTTAGACTGGTCTCAATTTATAGGGTTTAGTCGAAAATCTGATGAACACAACATACAACAAACATGAATTTATGAAGAACAACTATGTAATGCAGACATACACTGTTGTTACTAGTGAAAATAATCAATCGTTTGTTCATAGAAGATGGAATTTCTAGGGTATGTTCACTGCGGTAATACTTTTGAGTGCCAGTGTATATAATAGCCGAATTGACATTCCATTGATTTGCCCTGTTCTGTTCATCACAATCATCCAGCAGTGAAATGAGTTTTTTAGGTGAATACAGTGTGGTTCAATAAAACGTTGACAGTTTTTTCAAAGCCATATCTTTCAAAATTGTGGGATTTGGTTTTATATGATTTGATATTTTCAGCATACAGGGTGTCTCAAAACAAATTACAACGCATCATTAGGCGATCATAATTGAGTATCTGAATTTTACAATTCAAACAGTAAAATGAGGCCAAATTAGTTGTTTACAATTAGAAGAAAACAGCGTTGAATTTTGTTAAGTAATTATGGAGATATCTGTCATTACGTAAGAGTAGTCACGGAACACTCCCATCCAAGTTTGCATATTTTGACAGATTTTCACTTGCGCGGCTGGTTTCTTCCTCATTAATGTTCAATTAGCCAGCCCTGTTTAATACTATGATAAAAAAGTTCAATTTGTGATCTAAGAATACTGAATAATCGATCATAATACTCATTACACCCAGAAAACCAAAAACAATACAACTCATTGTAAGGAAAGAGATATGACCATACTCTTTTAATGTAAACAAAACATTTATTTTGTTTTCAATTGCGATACTAATAATTTGACCATCATGCGCAAAATTGGCGATAACTTTATAATATACCTGATTTCAGCCTTTAAGTTGAAAATGTGAAGACAAGAAGCTTGATAAGTTGTATGCGCAATGTTATTAGATCTTGAACTTGGTTTAATAACGACAATGTTCATATTTTACTAAATTACTATAATGTTGTTTCCAATTGTTATAAAAAGATTGAACTTATCCTACAAATTTTAAATGTTACTGTTCTTAAATATAAATGTGATAAAAATAATCTAGACAACTTTTATATTATATTTTGTGTTACACTTTGGTTTCATCTGGCATATTGTTTGGTGTAAAATAAAATCAAGAACCATAAAACGCGTTAATCCATGTCATTTTGTAGAGAAGTATTGATTTCATGTATTTGCTGTCTGAATCACTCAATATGAGCAAACTTGGATGGAAGTGTTCCCAGACTAATGTTACGTAATTGCTCATTTCTCTGGAATTACTGAACCGAATCACATCCGGTTTTCTTTAAAGTATAGCAAACTATTTTGCCTTTATTTTGTTGTTTGAGTTGTTCTATTCTGACACTTATTCAGAAAGTTACAATCCTCTAAAGGTGCGTTGTAATTTTTTCTGAGACACCCTGTAGATGGTCAAGATCATATAGTTGATGAATATTGAAAAATAATTTTTTTAAATCTACAGAATTTCAACAACAAAAATGCTTCAAACACTGTCAACGTTTTATTGAACCACACTGTATATTTTATGTAAATTTCAAAATTAAGATTTAATAGATTTTATCATTTACGAGGGTCATTCAATAAGTTCTACCTCCTACCTCATAACTTTATTATAATATAAGCCAGTCATATGAAATATCACACAATTGTAGCTTGGAACCTCAGTTCATTGTAAATTTATCTGAGTACTGGTTGTACTTTTCTAGACGTGCAGTGAAAACCAACCTTACATTTAGTGTGACGGAAACGGATGAAAAAAAGCAAAAAATTGCTGAAGTGCTATTCATTTGGCCTATTGTAAGAGGCAAAACATACCTATCGCTCAATTATAACCGTTCGAAATGTCACATATCTCTTTAACAGACCATAAACATTGAGTGTGACTGATTTATTTAGAAAGATTATGCCCTCTGATTGACCAGAACCAGATTGGGACAACCATAAGTTTACCCCCCCCCACCCCCCCCCCCCCCACCCCCCCCCCCCCCCCCCCCCCCCCCGAGCTCCCTGCAAAAAATTGCACTATTTTCAAGCCTATAAGAGTTAATATTGCTTACAATCTCATTCAAACATGATAATACTATACTTTTATCAGATATCATTCATTGATTTCCATTTTCAGTATTAAAATCATGCTACTTTATCAAACCATATAATACGGAAAACCCCCCAAAAAAAATGCATTTGTAATTTTCCGTTTCCGTTGTCCAAAATCTCTCACCGGATTTGATCGCGTCATATGAAAAGTAATAAAAATTCCTTTAAAAAGGAAAGGGCGCTCAAATGAACATGCTTCATTTGATTAATTACAATTATATTAAATAGATAAATCTAGATAGGATTTTTAATTAATTACAAATATATTAAATATTGATAAATATAGATAGGATTGTAAGATAGATTATTATATTATAATAATTTGGTCCTGAAGAAGTCAGAGCTAATCCTGACGAAAGTGTAACAGTCTTAAACTTGTCCGCCGGCGAACCCATTAAGCTCTAGAAAGGGATGTTTACATTATTTATATATTCATGTATTATCTATCTTTAACTATTTCTATTCATTAAATTTTAAAATTAATTGATTAATTAAATTAAATGACTTGTTAATCCAATTGAAGGATTATCTAATATATGCATTCATGAATTCATTTAGTATTAATCGAACGATCAATCAATCAATCAATCAATCAATCAATCAATCAATCAATCAATCAATCAATCAATCAATCAATCAATCTTATTATATCTGTCAATAGTCAATCAATTAATGATTTATGAATTCATCACTTTTCATTTATTCATCATTCAATGTGATAATTTTAAAAGTGACTTAATTAATCATAATATTACTAACGAAAGTTTAGAAGAGAACTCGGCAGTTTGGAATTGAAGACTCCAACTTTCCTGTTGTTTATATTGTACCCACGTACCAAACTACCAAGACCAACCCACTGCATGCACTGATCTCTACATAGTAATTCATAATTAAACCAGTCAGTACAGATGAGTAATGTTGATATTGAACAGCGGCCCTGGTGTAAGGTACAACTGTACATCGCCCCAAACTCCCACACACCTCTCAATGCCCTGTACAATGTACATGCAATGCTAGCTTTGCTATAATAATACATCTATGCAGGCAGCATTATATAGCTGAGATACTGTACACATTCATATCGAGAATGCAACCGAACGTCACTATCTCCATCCTTATAATAACGAGCGTGATATTCAGCCTCGTTTCTAGTTCGTAAACGCCGATAGCACTCGTACACTACAACTTCACATTTCAATGTTACGTAAATGTTAGTAAGAGACCATCAGTAAACATGGCAGCCTCCATCTATAATATCTAGAAATACCAAATTGTGTAAGATTTCGAAAACTGATAACAATACAGGGCTCCCGCCGTAGCGGGCGCCCAAAAAGATATCGATTATCATGTATTATAAGTGTAAAGCTATGATTCAGAGCTATAATTATGACAAATGTCATGAGGCTGACATTCATATTAGCAATGTTATGAGGGAGGTAGAACTTATTGAATGACCCTCATAGATTATACAAAACCACTCCACATTGTTAATAATAACACACAGAAAATCATCCAAGTAAAATGTTATATCCAATCTTTATTTTTTTATCAGTTTGTTATTGTACAAAAGCACCCATACATAATAATACAGTTAACATACTAATAGTAAAGAACCATGCTATTTAATTTCATTACCCCCCCCCCCCCCCCCCCCTCACCCACACCAAAGAGCAACATTTTTAGCGATATCTGCTTTAATGCCCCTAAATGGAATAAGTGTACCCTTACTCCACATTGCGCAACTATATTCTGTAACAGAG
This sequence comes from Ophiura sarsii, assembly GCA_035610835.1. NCBI lineage: Eukaryota > Metazoa > Echinodermata > Ophiuroidea > Amphilepidida > Ophiuridae > Ophiura > Ophiura sarsii. The sequence goes on along the minus strand of CM069442.1, from coordinate 8,159,516 downwards.
AAGTTGATAATGGAACTTTTTTAGGTAGGGACCGGGGGAGGGGGGCGGGGGGCAATGGGTTACCCATTTTTTTTTGATGGGGTGTGTCGCTGGAGGTATGAAATCCTGACCCACTCTTATGGGTGTTTTTACCTCAAAAAATGGCTGATTTAACTGTGTTTGTTTTTGCGATTTTGGACCCATGTTTAGGGACCCATGTTTAGGGGGTTTCCCAGCACAAATCATACCTCATGTTTAGGGATTTTTTTTTTTAAATCGACCTATTAATTAGAGCGGCACATACTTGTATACATTATATGTCAAGCATGTGCAATCTTTTCTACCACCCAGGCCTCATTGTGATTTTGAGATCCACTCACGGGCCGCAGTGATTGTCAAACATTTCAAAACACATCCGTAGGAGGGGCAATAGGGGGAGGGGGCATAGAGACGCACTGTTTTGTTCAATGAAGAAACTTAATCCTCAGTCCATTGCTCATTGAATACCCGCTTCTCTTAGTGTAATTTCCTCTTTTTACTCGCTGTTGCTGCTGCAAGCCCCATTTTAACTAGGAATTTTAACACGCAATCACGCCTCGAGTTATGTTTATTATATTCACCCTACTAATTATAAAGGAGCACACCACTAAATCAATCCGCCATTTATGTAACATAGGGAGTTCCGGTTAAAACGGGCCACATCAATGGGAATTTTGGGATTGCTTCGCAGGCCGCAGATTAGAGGCTGGCGGGCCGCAGGTTGCACACGCTTGATATATGTGAATACCCACCCTCTCCCTTGAGGGATAAACAAACATTCCTAAACAATTACATTGTCACTAAATGTTCAACTGGATTCACAAATGTGCATATGTGCAGAGGTTAAATACCTTAAACCAAAAAAATATTAAAACCCAACAAAATCTATAAAAGCAACATTATATGTGATCTTTTTCTAATGTTTACACTTATTTTTTCCTCGATTTTACTGAAGTTTGACTTTCATGAACTCCTAAATCTATCTTGACCATATTTTCTGTCAAAACCAATTCATAACGTTACTAAATCATAAAGGAAATCTGCGTTCTCAAAACAGGCAAAAAAAAATGAGTTTATTGTTTTAATTTGGTTATTTTAACGCAATTTTCCAATATTTCACAAATTTGACACAATTTCAAAATGTCTCAATTTAAAAAAATGTCATCATCCGACAACTCTTTTTCACATTTGATTTTGAAGTAATTAGGGATAGAAGGTTTAAATCTCAAAAGCATTGGTTGCATAACAACATGTCCTTTTTGAAGCAAATGGTCAACACATACTGTAAATGTGGAAATATTTGTGCTACATTAATTTTAGCGCTTTTCACGCTCCAAGCAGCAAACACGCAAACAAATTTATTTTCTGTATAAGTCTATGTACCGAACTTTCAAATTGCGAATTCAAAAACAAGCGAAATGGCTGAAAATCTGCAAAGCGCGAAAATGTAATCGCGTGAAAATTACCAATACTACAGTACTCATTAAAGACCTGCTTCTATGACAGCTATGCATTCATAGGAAAAATTGTCTTTGTGAGCTGTACAAATTAAAATTGTATATTAACATTCACATGATATGAAAATATCTAATAAAAATATATTCTATGATTTTTCTTTTACATTGGCAAGAAGAATCAGTTGTGTTAACACTTTATTACAAGGTAACGCACAGATGTTTGTGTAATTAATTTAGAGATTCTATAACCTAAACGTATTTGAAGATTCGACAAATTTTCAAATTGTTAAAAAATGAACATTTTTGCCTTTTGCGATGTAGGCCAAACTCTTAATTTTCTCTGATAAATATATAGCACTTGTCTAGGTTATGTGCATAGATGTCTTTATAATTCAATAAGAAATATTTGGGAAAACTTTAGGTCTCAGATACTGGCATATCAGTATCATTCAATACTGGAACATAAAAGTTGCCAGTATCACTCGATACTGGTACGATTTTTACTGTTCCAGTATCGGTAGATACTGGAACATTTTTATGTTCCAGTATCCGGTAGATACTGGAACATTTTTATGTTCCAGTATCGGACGAAACTGGTATACTACCAGTGTAATTTGTCCCAGTATTGAACGATACTGGTTTGTTCCAGTATCACCATATACTGGAACATTTTATACGTCCCAGTATCGGCCGATACTGGAACACTGACTTTATACCAGTATCGAACAATACTAGTACAGTCCAGAATCTGGGACCTAAAGTAAACCTTTTCCATAATTTGTTGTATCTGGTGTAAATCTATCGCCATGCCATATGATATAAATATATTCAGCCACGAGGGGGTTTGCTATTAAATCAATTATACTATTTTCAAAGGTACAAAACTGAAGCAACATGGTGATTAAGTGTATGTTAGGTCCCATGCATGCACCAATTACACAGTATAATAATGTGTCTCATTCCAACAATATGGTGTACTTTATTCTGTCAAAAACTTAACAAAGGACCTAACATACAGCAACATACAGTATTTCCCAAATGTGTTTTTCTGGCCCTTCAGCATGTATAAAGTACAGCTAACCAACATTTATGCATAGGAAGTGTTGCTTTATACATGTGTAGGGGGTAAGTGCACTTAAAAGGTTTTGGAAGATGGGTTTTTGGCCCTTGAACATGTTTAGAGCAGACTGCCCAAAGGTTATACAAAGGAAGTAGTGTGTTATACATGCTGAAGGGCCGGATGGAGATACAAGGTTTTGGCAGACCAGCGATGATATCTTACTTCACTTTATCTGGATAATGGCATCCAAAATTGGATTAAATCCTTTAATTTTTTTTGTAGTGCATAACATGTAACATTTTAAATAAAAATGTTGTTTATTGTTGCATTGTACATTTGCACCATTATATACTAGTACACCAAATATATAAAAATATTAATAAAAAACAACTCATTATTGTATTCAAAATCATTTGCCAGTGGTATTCTCTTGCATGCATATGTGACACATCCCTTTAATAAGGCCAAAAAAAAAAAAAGTTGTGTTGCCCTCAACAACCGACCCTAAAATCATAAAAACTAGGGTCTTTTTTCTTTCTTTTTTTAGATTTAAATTTGATTAAAAGTGTCTAAATGTTACTATTTCTTCCTTGAAATGAATAAATAAATGTTTTTTAGACTATTGTCACACTAGAAACATTAGTTAAAATGACATATGGGCATATATTATTTTTGTCTTGACATAACCATATATTTTTCAGCCCAAAAAAAAAAATGGAAAAAAAATATTGAAAAAATATTTTGAAAAAAAAGAAAAAAAGAAAAAAGATTTCCGACCGACCGACCCAAATTTAAATTGTTGGCACTTGAAGGCAACACAACATTTTTTTGGCCTACGAGCATATTGTCTGCTTCAGAAAAATATTTTAACACATTCCACGCGGCTATTGGTTGTACCATATACAAAACATATTTTTCAGAAACCTTTACCAACTTTCAATGTCTATCTCAAGGGTTACTGAACCAATACTGGGCATGTTTGCGCTTATTTCACTGCATTTCTCATGCTGATTCCAAATATGGTAATAACATTCAATAATGTTGACATTTTTGAAACATTCTGTGAAATTTTGGAATGTCGTCTGCAGACGCCTGCCGCCGCGTGGAAAGTGTTATCAGACAATCAGACATCGTTTCAAACAATTTTCCAATGATAACTAATCTGTGAATAAGTAACACTTTTGAAAATATTAGGAAAATAAAAGATGGTTTATTTTTCTTTATATTTCGTAATATTTAACAAACTATTTTGCTCTCTATATCTCAAACAAGGCGGTTCTCGAACCACTAGTCTCGCCTTCTTTCGCGACCGCTTTCTTGTGCGATCTATTGTAGGAATTAATTCTGAACTGCTCATATTTTATTTCATTTCAGTTCAGTTCAGTTCAGTTCAATTTAATTTGATTTGATATTTTTCAGTATTTAATTTTATTTAATTTTATTTATTTATTTATTTATTTATTTTTTCCATTTTTTTTTATTTTTATTTTTATTTTTTTTATTGATTTGATATTTTTCAGTATTTTAGTTAATTTTATTTTATTTTATTTTATTTCTTATTTTATTTTATTTCTTATTTTATTTTATTTCTTATTTTATTTTATTTCTTATTTTATTTCTTATTTTATTTTATTTTATTTTATTTCTTATTTTATTTTATTTTTATTTTATTTTATTTTATAATTTATTTTATTTTTAATTTTGTTTTATTTTATTTTATTTCTTATTTTATTTTATTTTATTTTTTATTTTATTTTATTTTATTTCTTATTTTATTATTTCTTATTTTATTGTATTTCTTATTTTATTTTATTTCTTATTTTATTTTTATTTTATTTTATTTTTAATTTAATTTAATTTAATTATTTATTTATTTTGATTTGATTTGATTTGATTTGATACCAAGTACCATCAAGATAGGCCCTACTGATCTATTTGACCCCATATTTGACCTTAAATGACCTCTGATGACCTTGAAAATTTATTCAGCAAAAAGAACACACCATCCCCCTTCCCTCCACCAAATCCCATCAAGTTAGGCCTTACGGATCTTATTTGACCCCAGATGACCTTGAAAAATTAATCAGCAAAAAGAACACACCATCCAGCTTCCTTCCATCAAATCCCATCAAGAGAGGCCTTACGGATCTTATTTGACCTTGAATGACCTCTGATGACCTTGAAAAATTTAATCAGCAAAAAGAACACACCAACCCCCTTCCCTCCACCAAATCACATCAAGATAGGCCTTGCGGATCTTATTTGACCCCAGATGACCTCAGATGACCTCGAAAAATCAATCAGCAAAATAACCACACCATCCCTCTTCCGTCCACCAAATACTATCAAGATAGGCCTTACGGATCTTATTTGACCCCAGATGACCTCCGATGACCTTGAAAATTTATTCAGCAAAAAGAACACACCAACCCCCTTCCATCCACCAAATCACATCAAGATAGGCCTTACGGATCTTATTTGACCCCAGATGACCTCTGATGACCTCGAAAAATTAATCAACAAAAAGAACACACCATCCCTCTTCCGTCCACCAAATCCCATCAAGATAGGCCTTACGGATCTTATTTGACCCCAGATGACCTTGAATGACCTCCGATGACCTTGAAAATTTACTCAGCAAAAAGAATACACCACCCCCCTTCCCTCCACCAAAGCCAATCAAGATAGGCCTTACGGATCTTATTTGACCCCGGTGACCTTGAATGACCTCTGATGACCTTGAAAATTTATTCAGCAAAAAGAACACACCACTCCCCTTCCCTCCACCAAATCTCATCAATATAGGCCTTATGGATCTATTTGACCCCATATTTGACCCCAATGACCTTGAATGACCTTGCAAATCTTATCAGCAAAAGAACACACCACCCCCTTCCCTGACATCAAGTCCCATCAAGATAGGCCTTACGGATCTCTAGATATCGCGTTACAACGCGTCACAAAAGTTTTAAGCATATTTGACCCGATGACCTTGAATGACCTCCAATGACCTTGAAAATTCAATCAGCAACAGAACGCACCACCCCCCTTCCCTACACCAAGTCCCATCAAGATAGGCCTTACGGATCTCCAGATTTCTTGTCTCTTAGATCGGACAGACAGACAGACAGACAGACAGACAGACAAAAAAGTGGCCACTAAGTCTCTTTCTGAACAAGTTCAGGCGAGACAAAAAGCACTGGCCAACAGGATGTCTCTTATGACATTAATCATATGATGTGGATGTTCATGTGTCAGTATGTTTGGCCGACTACAGGGTGTCCCAGAATGATTTATACTGTGTTTGAATTTTTTTTAAATAAAAATATAAAAACAACATTGCCGTCCAAGTCTAACGCTTGCAATAATATTTAAGGCAAAAAAAAGAGGTTTGTTTCCAGTAGCAAGCCTGAAAAGTCAAATGAAAAATGCGTTTGTTTTTTTAAAATCTTCTTCTTCTTCAAATCTGTGCATTTTTGTTACTGTTATGCTCGCTAAAATGTGATCTTCACAGCAGATTTTCACTTCCGTGTTTGCCGTTTGTCGCCAATCGCCATCTTGAAACATGTTGGACACAATTTCGACCAAAAATGGCACCCTAACAATAATTGTTCCCAATTTTTTCTAGTAAAAAAATGCGCATAAATCAAGCGTCTCAATGAAATGCGAGCGCAAAACTGTAAACAATTTTTGTTTGTTTTTTGTTTGGCTTAATGGGGATTATTTCAATACCTTTATCTGTTCCGACATGGCATGACATTATCGATAATCCGTGAAAAACTTACACCAAACTTCAAAACTCAAGCAGAACAATTACCTCACAACATTAATTGCTTCATGAAACAACACCAAAAGTTGATATCAATTAATTAAAGAGAACACTGCAAATTAGCTGTATATCATTGAAATCGAGGTTTATGCTGAACATGGCCAATGACTTGATGAGTTTCAAAGAGGTAATTTTGCTCAAACTTGAGAATTTACCATTTTTATAAAGAGTCCTTATTTTCTGTTAGAAACGGCCAATTTTTAAATTCAATAGTTCCTAAGAAAGCCGACTACCGCGGTATATGTACTTGTAAAAATCATAAGCACTTTGACAAATAACAATGGTATTCATAGCTAATTAAGTAGTATACATCATCCTGGGACACCCTGTATAGTCAACGTCGTAATGCTATGGACAAAATTCCACCACTGCATGAGTAAAGCCGGAAGTGCGTACCAGAAGCTTTAAAAAAAATAACCGCACATCCTGATTGGTCAAACGTGAAATCGTCACACGCATGTATGCATAGTTGTTCACACGCTCACGCACATATCATGCACTTGGCCCGGCCCCCCAACTCAACACAAAAGTTGGTAACCATGACTGTTCTTAATTTTTTCAAAGTACCCCTTTGCAAGGATTTTTCAACAATTTAACCCCCCTTTTTTTTGTAAAAACAAGGACAAAATTTGGGGTGAAAAATACCCCCTTTTTTGGTTTTCAATGACTATCATTTCAAACACCCCTTTTCAAAGACACTTTTATACATACGTTATAGATAAAAACTTGTTGCTCCCAACATTAACAGGCGTTTATGGTCCTGTGTTATATAAACTAGTGTACCCCAAATGGTGTATTTGGGTTGTTACCATGTTCTTATCAAATGATTAAATCCATACTGTGATGTTTTTTGTTTTTTCTTCTTCGTTAAATACCCCTTTTTCGAATTTCGCGGAGACTAATTCCTGAAATACCCCCTATTTTATTGATTTTGCTGTCAGCGCTAACAATTGAAAATATACCCCTTTTCCGTGATTTTTAGAACAGTCATGGTTACCAACTTTTGTGTTGAGTTAGGGGCTGGGGCATTTGGACGCAGCCCCGGGAACAACACCAAGTGACGCTTGTGTGAAATAGCTTGAATTTCATCAATAGCATTATGACACTAATTATTCATATCTAAAAAACGATTTACCCCCTGGGGTCTACCTGTCTAACTTACAGTGGTTCTGATCGGCCGGTAGTTCTCAGGGGGTTAACCACTCTGGCACATAATCTGTGGAAACCTCTTTTAACATTATAAATATTTGTTTATGATACATAGAATGTGTAACATGGATTATATTCCAAATTTGTACAGTTATTAATACGGTATATTTCCCCCATAATACAAATATTTATTTTACAAATTATACATATAATATATTTAACAGCTCAAAAATACTGATAGAGCTATGACTTTAGACATGTGGCAAATTTCACCTTCCCACCATTGCGAAGCACATTTGATATCACATAGACCATTTCAAATTGAGACGAGAGGCACAGTCTTTTTCCCAGGTAGCTACTGTTCGGATTAAATTGTGGCTATAGAAACTGAACCCTAACCCTGGTTTAGGGGTTTTGACAGGGATCACAATTTTCGAGGAAAAAACACCAACTAAATCACCGGGAACCTGCCAGGATTCGATCCAGAGACACCACCACCCCCCCCCCCCCCCCCCCCCCCCCCCCCCCCCCCCCCCCCCCCGTTCTCAAGCCCCACGTCCAAACCACTAAGCCATGGCCCTCAGCTACACATTCGCGCAGTATACTGCACTCATTATATAGGCTCGATTGACTACGTCATCGAAAACCGACGGCGCATGCGTTTGGAGAGGGGCTTAGGATTAGTATTTTTAGCACTCAGGGGGGTTAGGGTTAATAGAATCAGATTCAATTGACAATGATCACCAGCAGTAGGTAAGTATTAAATTAAACATATCTCATGGTACAACCCTGGTTTTAATGATAAGAGTAGTGTGTTAACATAATTATTTTCTATTATGGCCTTTTCCCACTCCAACCTAAAACATTACACCCCAACTGAATCCATAGATATTTTTGTCACTAAAGTAGCCTCCTCTTCTAGCCAATGGAACCGCTGGGTGACGTCATTGGAAGATAAGTCTTGGATAAATTGACTATGGTTCAATCAGTTCCAAATTGGCAAGACAAATTAGGTTTTTATCGCTCCGCAAAAAATTCATCCAAGCGTTCGTGCGCAATGATGGCCACACGCACACGGTTTGGGTCGCACGCATGCGTCACGCATATACTGCACAGTGTGCTTACGTCCTCTGTATTCATTCGCTGCTGTAAGGAAGCTTCGCCAATTTGGAACGGATCGAACTACATAGTCATTTATTTGGTATATGACAGATGCGACTACTTCACTTTCTTCAAAAAAGGTTCTACTTGATCAACTCTAACATGGATGTTGAAACTCATCAAAAGAATTCTCAGCAAGGAACGATGATAGTATCCTCACATGTTCTATATACATTCAAGAAGTATGAATGAACTGGATATAAATGAACCAAGACCAGCTACCGACGCAATCACATGAAGTTTTGCAGATTTAAAATATGATGGAGTCAGGTCTGCCCGAGGATGCTCACTGACGTCAGGACGCTATTAAATCCAACTGATAACAGCAAGTATGTTGCAAGATGTTCTGGCAATATCTAAACTCCTCACACAAAAACAATCGCCTTTATTTCGCTACATATTTCCACAGCGTGTTATGATACATCAATTAAAAACGGTTGGGTTACTCTTTTCCATGATACCAAATTTGTAGCAATCATTTGTTTCAGTGCTCAGCCACTTGCTTGCAAATATGAGTCTCTTTTCGAATGTGCCAAAAGTATCACTATTTTGTACTAAAAAGTCAATGGAGCATCACTATACACTGTAGTTGTCAGTTATACAGATAACAAAGTTGTTCTTTTGAGTTGAGTGCAAAATAGTGATGAATTTGGCACCTTCAGATTTGAGACTCCCACATTCTCAAGGAAGTGGCTGAGCACTGAAACTATAGTTTGATCAGTTCAAAATTGGCGAGAAATATTCTGTTTTTATCTCTCCGCGATCAAAAGCAATCCAAGCGTATGCGTGCGATTTTGGCAACACGCACACGTTTGGGTTGCACACACAAGTTGCGCACATTGCATTTGTGCACACAGGCGTCCTTCTATATTCATTCGCTGCTGTAAGAAGACTTCGCCAATTTGGAACTGATCAAACTATAGCGATTGCTACAAATGTGGTATCATTAGAAAGATGAACACATCAGATTTCCATTCATATGTAAAACAATATGAGTAAAATATATAAAATATCTGAAAAATTGGCGATTGAAAGGAATTTCCAAACTTTTTTTGAGGAGCTTAAATTCAAGATGATGAAGACAAGTATGTCCAGACGTATATCCGACAATGTTAAGGTGATACCAATATCTGAGTAGATGATGATAGGTCTCTCACATCCTCCTAAAAGATACAATGTATACAAACAAATTATTGTCAATGGCACAGACAACCATTCAAACGTTAAATGATGCTATCGATATTTACAAAGAATAACACGTCATAATGGTCCACATTTATGTGACAAAATGGAATCATATGGTCAAAAATTTACAAAATAGAGCATGACAATAAGGCAACAAAACAAAAAGTTGACATGCCCTTTCAGGGCCAGAGTCTGGGTCGGACGGTTGGATTTTTTTTTTAAATCTTTTTAAATTTTACAGGGAGATACTACACAAAAACATGTTTTAAAGAAGAAGAAAAATTTGAATTTTTTTTTTGAATTTTTTTTATTTTAATGATTTTTTAACAAGCAGATACTACTTAAAAACACGTTTTCATCTTTCTTTATTGTTGTGTGCTTCTTTAAAAAAAATTAAATTTAAAAAAAAAATAGCGACCCTAGATTTCCGAAAATGTGGGTCGGTCGGAAAGGGCAAGTCAACTATTTTTTTTTTTGCCTAATGTTATGTTGGTAGTATAGAAAGAAAAAGCTTTCAGGAAATTGTGCAAAATTAATTTTGTTCCATTGTAGTTGAACTGAAATTATCTTATAAATTGATATTTAGATCTTGTTGGACTTCACAGAACTTCATAATCAGAAAGAAAACCTTTTTTTTGTCAGGATTTTACCTGTAATTCCGAAAATGTGTTCAAAGACTGGATTTCGAACAATTACATAACCAAAAAGTGTAACCATGTACCTTTGATGATTTCACACGCAAAAAAGAAAATAGACGCACTATTCAAAATGTACACTTTTCATGCGGCAGGCGTCTGCAGACGACATTCCAAAATTGTCAACATAATTGGATTCCATTACCATATTTGGAATCACAGTGAGAAAGGCATTAGAATAACTGCAAACATACCCAGTATTTATTCAGTAATCCTTGAGATATAAACCTTGAAAGTTGGGAAAGGTTTCTGAAAAAAATGTTTTGTATATATGGTAAAACCAAAAAGACGTGTGGAAAGTGTTAAAGTGAAATATATTTGAAAATGTATTTTTTTCTTCATAATTGAAAAGTTTTGTATTGGTCAAAATAGATATATGAAGGTTTGCATCTGAACTTATTTCTTTACTATGCTGTTGTGTATTTGTCGCATCAGGAAACCAATGCAAGACAAAACAATGGCGGCATTTCAAAAGTTTAGGGAGCACAACACTAATTCGCTCTCCATAGACTTAACACACTACGAGGCGATCACTAAAACAGCTGCTAATTCTTTGTGCACTTGTTTTGGTCAATGAAGTTTGGATATATTTGTACGCACAAGACTAATATGTAATATATCTGAATATGAATCCAACATTACCATGCATTTTTATATAAACCACCAAATAACAACGTAGGGTTGATATTCCTAGGCAAATTCGGCTCCTTGACTGGGTAAACACCAGGTGTGTAAATCAGTCGCTGAAATTACAATTGAGCTAAAATCACTAAGTTAAAATGTCGGCACATCACCTATACATTTCAAACACCACAACTATAATTTTATATCATAAACCGTATATATATCACCAATTTCTTCAATCTTCTCCACCAAATACGAACTATATTGTACTTAACTTTGATCGAAAGCATACATGGCTAGAGTCCGAATTAGTGGTGTGGTCCCTATAATATGATAATTAATTACTTAGGTGAAGGGGGAATTTGGTATCTTATAGACGTTATTCGTAATTGATGCACTTACGTCAAAAGAGGGCCGTGCTATCCAACTGAGCATGCTCAGAGCAATTTGTGCTCTGAAAACGAGGCTAGTTTTGTAGCCGAGACGAGAGTGATGTCTTTTTTCAATGTGGTGAACTTTGCACTAATCATAACAATTCTTCATACTTCTGAGCTGTTCAATATTTGACCTTATTACATTCATGAAATAAACTTGAACGTATAAACTATCTATTCCACTAGTTTGAAATGAAATGTTTGCTGGTAACTGACACTATCTGGGAAAATGTAGAAGTTCACAGTTCATTATATTGCAGTAAAAGTACGAGATTATATGGTTATCGGCTTGATATCGAGTATGTCTCCCTCTTTAGTCTGAAATCGCCAATTATTAATAACGTCTATAAATTAAATCCCCATCAATTTTCTACACTGTACCTATGCTGTAATCTTTGTGTCTATAATAGTGCCTATGATAGCCTTATAATGATGACAGTTTGGGTGTGTACTCGTCAATGAAAGCATTAAGCTGCGCCAGAAGCTGTTTGTTGCGCTCCTCAGCCTGTCTCCTCAGCGTCTCCTGTAAAATGTCAAAAAAAGAAAAAGACAACAAATAAATGAATGAAATATATATACAGTATAATAAAGAGAATTGACTAAACGGCAGCAAGTAAGTTAACGCTGGTTTCTAATTTTGAATATGATTCATTCTGTTACAATAAACTATTGGGGTCCAAAGCGTCGGCAATCATGTTTCCTTTGATCTTCATGTTGACGAAAGGAACATTCATAATAAAGCATGATCACATGGCTATAATGTTGTATAGTCACTGGTGAATCATCACATTTCACGAACCAATCAGAAAGCAGAAAACTAAATTTGAAAATAGGAGAAAGGTATCGGTTACCAGACTGCATATGGACCCTGAAACCTGCTAGAATTACATGGAGTTCCATTGGTACAAGGTGAAGTGTCAAGCTACTAACACCACCCACTCAAATAATAGTAGCTGTTTTGACAAAACCTTGTAGCTCCATATGGCCCTTCAGCATGTATAAAGTAATACTTCCAATGTATAACCTTTTGATCCAAGTCATGAGCCAATTATCATTCCCTGTTTTCACTTAACACACATGTTATCAACTTGCGTTGCGATAACCTATTGAGAATTTCATGTACATGCTAAAGTTTGATCAGTTCCAAATTGGCGAAGCCTTCTTACAGCAGCCAATGATTTCAGACCCAGACGCGCTGAAGGCAACAAGCGCACTGTGCATCATATGCGTGATGCGTGCATGCGATCAATTTGGAACTGATTTAACTATAATTACAATACTATAACGTTGTAATGCATCACGTAATGAGGTACGTACATCTTGTTGGCCAATAATATTATTGAGATATAGTACGAAGAAAATATAAAATAATTATTTACCTTCTTTTCGTCTTTTCCCCACATTTCAAAAGCACTATTAGCTGTCAGCATTTGTGAAAGTTCAAATTTTTCAAAAGTAGACAAGACAAGTAATTAAGACTTGAAATGGCTTAATAAAATGACCTCCCCCCTCCCCACCCCTGGTTTAGTGACTTTCATTTATAGAAAATTGACAGAGCCTTGGCTTGACTTGAACCACATTGTGACTTGACTTCACAAGTGCTTCAATTATAGGATCTATATATGCAGTCAGGCAGGATACAGGGCGAGTAAAAAAAACCTGCAATAGTGGAAAGAAACCATATTGTTTTCAAAACCAAGTTGGAAGTTTGAAATTACTAAACGTTGCAAGGATAATATTCGTTTCTAACTTTGTGTAAACAAAATGAAGTTGATCATAATTTTCTGTTTGTCTTTAGTGACCCTTTTTGCTGCACAACCCCATTTTGTGTTTGTCCATGAGCACAGTCTGACAGTGATTTTCAATTAAAACTACACACATGGCATTTTCATATTGTAATATCCCACCAACAAAAATTTAGAAAATGTCATTGCTTTATTCAAATTTCGAACAATTTTTAGCATTGAATATGTTAACTCCCATGTATACAAGAATGGGTGCATTAAATGCCAATTACAAATTTACTCAAGTTTCCAAATTTGAATGGGAGACGCATTTTGCGATCATATGCATGTTTTGGGTATCTCGAGGACAAACAAGTGAAATGGGTGCACAGGTAAAAAGGTTCACCAAAGGCAAACGGAAAATGATATTGACTTCATTTTTCACACAAAGCTAGTAACAAATAAGGTAATCTTATAACGTTTAAATAAAATTCAAACTTCAACTTGGTCTTGAAAACAATATGGCTTCTTTCCACTATTGCAGTTTTTTGACTCACCGTGTAGGTTAAACCAACATCTTTTTAGTTCTCACCTCATTCAAGAATTTAATCTGCAATCCTTCACAATTCATTTTCATCTTCAGCAGTCGCTGATCCCGGTCATCTTTTACTTCGATCAGCTCCGTTTTCAAGGAGCGGACTTGGTCTTGCAAACTGGAGTACTGGAAGGCCAAATCCATCGACTGTCGATTGGACACCTCAGGGGTTGTAGACGTCAAATCCATGGGAAGCGATGGTTTGGACTTTCTTGGGCTTACGGGAGGAGGGGGTGATTTGGGCAAATCTGATACGGACACAGGCCTTTCTTTTCTCGGGATAACAAGAGGTGGTGGAGACGCTGCTGGGTTAAAAATCACTAGCGATTCCCTGTTGCCAGGGGCATTTCTGATGGATGACTGCATATCCTGAAAGTCTGAGAATGAAGGGTTGCGGGAGTTTGACCCTGATTGACCTCCATCAGTGGATCCGCTCTCTTCGAGAGTGCTACTACTGTCGGCTAAGGTGCTATCGGAGAAAGCCATACTGTTTCTTAAGTCCAATGCACCGTCAACGCTTTGTGTGCGTTTATTGACGGCAGCAAACGAAGACCTACCCATCATCTGTGAAAAGTCGTCATCGCTGTCAAAACTTATGAGCATTGAATCGTGATGCATAATGTCTGCCTTGCTTCGCCTGGAGCTAGCTGGTGGCAGATTGTCTAAATTCTGCTTCAACTCTTTCAAGAGATCTATATTCGGCTGTGGCGCCTGCCTCACTTTATTACTCCTTGGCGGTGGAGTAGGAGTGCTTGCTACTTGATCATTGCCACTTTTCTGTGGCGAGAAATTAATCAAGTGATTTGGCGGGAACATTTCCTCCTGATTCTCGATCAACAAATGAACAAACTTTTGGCTCATCGCAGTCGATTCCATCAGGGACGCCGAGCTCTCTTCCTTCGGCCTGAATATATTCGGTCCGAACACCGTGGCAAGGTTCATAATGCTCATCTTGTTCGTACTCTCGTACGACTGCACTTCATTCAGGAACGTGCAGACGTACTTGAGGAGATTGTAATTTGTTCTTGGCAGTTGGGCGAGTTCACGGATTAGTTTTTGTCTTCCTTCGATAGCGTCGAAACAGAGTAACCTGATCCCGTCGTAGAAGTTTTGATAATGCGGCCACGGTATGACCGGCTCAGGTAACTGCCTGAGATAGAGTTTAAACAGGGACGCTATCGTGTGGATGTCAGCATTTTGAGCGTAAAAGTCCGGTTTTTCACCACAGTCAAACTGCTCTTGTATTTCTCTTACAACACTGGCCCGTCCTGGTAATCTGCAATGAATAAATCAAGTGATACCATTTTTTAAACACTTGTCAGTCAGCCCAGAGGTTGCTTTAATGTAATCCCAGCATGCGGTAGGACATGTTTTGCATCAAAATGTTCAGAGGAAAAATGGTTCATTTAGTAGGGGAAGTAATCCGCGAGACTTTTCATACATGTGTCAAAATATGGAATTGAGTTCTATTTCTCAATACAATATAAAACCCAAAAAGTCACAAAAAAATCCTAATTTTGTAAGCTTTTTCATTATAGATTGAAGAAAAATAGATGAAACCAGACAAATCTAGCATTAGTGTAGCTGTCTAGGAATGTTGACACATCCTACGACACTAAGCTATAAATATCCACTGAATTTATTTGTTTTTCAAAACTTGTAGTTGATGGCTGCAATGACTGTTGGGATTGCATTGAATCAACCTCTGCAGTCAGCCTGGGGGGGGGGGGGTGGTGTTTAACTTGGTTTTGGATACATATGATTCCTTTGAAAATACAAGTGCTTCAAGAGACTGACTACAGGGTGTATCAAAATGAACTATACCATATTTCTAAAATACATAAAAACACCAAAATGATTATTGTTTTAAATTAAAACACCTGCAATATAAAGGTGAACATGTTTCCTACAGTATATGTTAATTTCATTGAGATATCTATTTTTGTTCTCGTGTGGCAAGACTTAATAATAAATTGATGACAAACGTGTTTTCAATTTGTTAGCTCAAAGGGTTCACAGACCTTAAAAAGCAATCAATCTGATTTAAAGCATGGTTTCTTCTCATACATATTTTATGTCAACTACTTTCATTATTTAGATTGATCATTTCAACCAAAATTGAAATCTATCATCTTTACCAGAAAGTCTGTATTTTCCATCAGAAATGTCCGATTTTCAATATTTTAAATTCTTATGTGCGTTTGCACAAGATGTGAAAACGGTTTGAACAATATCGATTGAATTCATACCATAATAAGTCATATTGCCTCCGTATAGTTCATTCTGATACACCCTGTACAACTTAAAATTGTGTTCTTAGGCAGTAAAGAGTTTGCTTGTTGACAATTCGGGGAAAAGCCGGTGCTACTTTAGCGGGCATATAATTTCGCGAATCTGGACATTTGACTGTTACTTTCAATGCAAAATTGTCAGTTTCGCAAATCCACATCCCTCGCAAAATTCGCAAAATTAAACCCCCTGCAAAATTAAGTGTTTTTTAACAGTACTAGGATGATCAATATTTACCTTTCCCCAGATTAGGCCAGTGCACATAAACGCATAAAAAAGACCCACATGCTTCTTACCAGATTCGAACTGTCAACCTTGGCATCAGATTCGCAATACTCTTACCAATTGAGCTACCAAGGCAACTGGCAGAAGAATGCAAGATTATAATCTATAGGTATTAAGGGGGAAGTGGACCCTCAGCATGGCCTCCGTAAAACTGCCGTAACTTCTATTCATTTAACCTATATAAAGAATACATTTTTTTGCAAAAAAGGGTTCAATTAATCCAACCATGATAATGAAATTGACCATTTTGGAGAAAATTATAAAAAGTACCTTTTTTTGACCCATTTTAGGTTCTGCAAAGATAACTCAAAATATATTTAGTCAAATGTTGTCATACTAGTTTTATTATAATCCTGATAGCATTCCCTAGGAGGCGGTTTGGTTTTTTTAAATCTTTTTTTCTTCTTCTTGAGTTGCCAAAAAAATGTGATTTTTTACCTCCAAAAAAACATGCCTCCTTGGGAATGTTATCAGGATTATAATAAAACTAGTATGACAAAAGTTGACAAGATATATTTTGAGTTATCTTTGCGGAACCTAAAATGGGTCAAAAAACGGGTTTTTTTAAATAATTTTCTCCAAAATGGTCAATTTCATGTTCATGGTTGGATTAATTGAACCCTTTTTCTTCAAGAAAATGTACACTTTTTTATAGATTAAATGAATAATGAAGGCCAGGTGAAGGCGTTACAGCAGTTTTACGAAGGCTATACCTCAGACTCCACACCCCCCGTTAAGTTCGAAGTTATCCTTTAATTTCCTAGCCTTAGTCATTATTGTGCTTCGAATGGAGTTGTTTGCTTGTTTGTTTGTGTATGGTTTTTTGTTTGATTTTTGACAATTGGGGGTGTTTGTTTGTGTTTTTGTTTCATTCTTTCTATGCTTCTTTTGCCAAAAGTATATACCTAAATATGCCCTCCTCTCGTAATCCTCGGTCACGCAGAAAGTCGCAACATTGTTCTACAATGTTTGGGATTGTTCTTGTACATGTATTACTCTCAAAGGTAATGGTGTCCAATAGACTCTGTCCAAAAATTCCTGCGAAGAAGAATAATATCATTGGTGTTAGATAAGGGCTGCAATTACACAGTTTTGATGACCATTCCAAGGATTTGTTGTGAGTAAATTTTACACATACACGTCACCTGTCCACAGACCGCCAATGTCGAAATCCTCAGATTGACCGCCATTGATTGATCCTCAGATTGCCTCAGATTGCATTATTCACCAAAACAGCAATAATAGTTTTAAGTGTTGACAACTTGACAGAGAGGGGTCAAAGGTCATTACAAACCAGCTTGGTGACAATTATCTTTTGGGTAACATGGCGTGTACACAGATTGACCTCTAATGACCCCTACATGACATTTGACCCCTTTCTGTCAACACTTTAAACCATTTATTGCTGTTTTGGGAATAACACAATCTGAGGCAATCTGAGGATCAATCAATGGCGGTCAATCTGAGGATCTCTACAATGGCGGTCTGTGGACAGGTAATAAATAGTAGGACAAATGTGTGACATTGCACAGTAACTTTTTAAAGATGTCTGAAGGGTCACATATCAAAACAAAAGTTTCTGGCTCTTTCACTTCTTGGTGATTTCAAGAACTTTGTATTTTGGAGCTTTTCGCACTCGAAGCAGCTACCGTAAAAAATATGACCACTTATACAGTCATTTACAATATCATGCCCTCCCATGACAAAACAGCATAACAGACTAATTGATTATACTAAGATAATCTGTATTGTCTGTGCTGACCCACCATAGACTTGTACATCACATTTCATTTTGTAGGTGTATTTGTTGGTGTTTTTGGGCTTGAAGCTGAATAGTTTGATATGTGTAATGGGTAGGTATTGCAATACTAGACCAACTAATAATAATAACTCAATTTTGACAAAACTGTCTGTTATGCCGTTTGGTCATATAATAATAATAATAATAATAATTCTTTGTACATCTAATTCTGGTTCCACCTTCATGTAAGGATCGAGTCACGAAACTAGTCTAGTGTAAAAACTTCATTCAGGTATTATTAGTATAATTACCAGTGATAAAAAACCTGTTCTACAGGCAAACGGACCTCGGTCTGTCGGGCGGGAGGTTTATGTTGTTGGGTTTTTTTACACATTTCTATGACAATGTTGATGAATTTTCAACAATTGAAAAAATATCCAAAATTGTTCAAACAAATGCAATTTTTTTTCAAAAGTATGTTAAAAAAAGTCAAAAAGTGTGTAAAAAAAATGCCAAAATTGTCGCCTTAGCATGAAAATATCATAGCCTATAGGGGATTAGGGTGCCGTGGTGTATAATGTATAAATATGTCAAAAAGAAACATTATTTCAAAGAAATTGCTCATGGGCATTTATAGGGTAAGGTACCTACAAACTTTGAAAAACCACATTTTGATGACTCTTGGCCTATCGGGAGTCTCACGTATAAGGAACGTGACATTTATCTTACCAAATATGGTTATAAGACTACAAACATGACTGAGTCACATTTATAACCCATAAGAAAAGCCTACTATTTTCTACTTCTATTTTTGAGTCACGTCACAGAAATATGAAATGTCACGTTGGATAATTGTTTTGGTTTTACTATGTGTCCCTCACATCAAAAGAGACATGTAGGAAAACAACCACCCTATTTTATGAACAAACAGACCTTTCCGGTCGGATCGGTCAGTCAAGTGTTTTGGGTGGGTTTTTTTTTTAGGGGGAGGGGGGTACATTTTTTCCCAACATTTTATGAAACAATTTGTTTAATTTAAAAATAATGAATTGTTTACAAAAATTGTATGACACCCCCAGGTACAGTAGCTTACATGTAAATGGGTTTGCAGAATTTAATAAGCCTTTTCAACATTAATTGATTTAAGGCCAAGTAACAAAAATTCTTGTCTGGACTTTTTTAAAAATCAGTGAGGGCGGCCCTTTCTATTTGTATTTTTAGATTATTTGTTATTTTTCAGAATTACAAGCTTTTTGCAAGAATCGTTTCGATACTCGTATCACTATCTATGAAAGTTTCTCGGGTCTTTTTCATTGAAATATAGTTGAAAATGATGGACACTCACATACAACAAAGACAGATATGATTTTTGATTTATTTTTTTTTCTAACTTTTTTTTATTTTTATTTTTTAATTTTTGAAAATAACAAATAACACAAATATGTGAGCTGCGTCAAAAATTGGTGCGGGTGGACGTGAAACACATAAATTTTGTTACTTGGCCTAATGTATATTATGGACAATTTCCGGAAACCCGCAGGGTATCATCTAAAATACATTTTTTTGGTACGCTTGCCAACAAAATGACAAGATACACCGGAAGTAACTAATGCAGAAAAGCTTGATACAGAGATGATCCGTCAAAAAGGTTCATAAAATGTGACATTGCTGGAATCTACCATTACTGGTGTGTACATGCATACCTTTTATTAACCCTTAAGGTGGTGGTACGTTCCATTTATCGTTCCATTTATCAGGATGCTGCGTTTATGGCAGGCCCATATAATTATCAAGAGGGTTCACCAAATGTTACATTGCTAATTTTAATATGGACCTCTTTAAACAAAATGAGGATTCTTCTCCTGTATAGGAACATGTGTTACCAAACTGCGGTCTCTGTTTTACCACAATGTGGACCTATTTTGTGTCATAAATGGCAGATACCATTATTTGCATGGGTAAACATTTATATGTTATACCCATCTCCTCTTTCCTGCTATATAAAGCCCTTCATAAATGTTGTATCCATTCATCAGCCACAATCTGACTATACCCGAATAGGGACCTCTGTTGCCAAGAAGTAGACCTCATTTACTACGTGGTCCTCTTTCTACCACCTCTTTTGTACCAGAAATGGAAGATACCATTATTTGCATGGGTAAATATTTATATGCTGTACCCACCTCCCCCTTTCCTGCCATATATAGCCCTTCGTATGTGTTGAATCCATTCGTCAGCCTCCATCTGACTGGTGGCCCATAGTAGAAATGACTCGTGATTATTGACGATTCTTGTCTGTCCATCTTGACCTATAGACAAATGAAACCAAAAACAGTAACAAATTATAGTTCAATGAAATATTTGTTTGGTAAAATCATGCAATGTTAATATTATTGATTATGCTTTAACACTTGAGAACTGAAATGATATAAAGACTCAGATAAACTGTCATGAAGACCTTAACACTTTCCATGCGGCTATTGGTTTTACCATATACAAACAAGTTTATCAGAAAGCGTTCCCAATTTTCAAAAATCTATCTGAAAAATTGCTGAACCAATACTAGTCATGTTTGTACTAATTTTAATGCATTTTTCATGGTGATCCCAAATATCGTAATGTAATTCAATGATGTTGACATTTTTGAAACATTTTGTGAAATTTTGGAATGTCATCTGCCGCATGGAAAGTGTTAAAAATGCATGGTCTCTAACTTGGTCCCTCACGCTATCGAGGAGAGGAATTACCCACTGGTCCACAGGGACTGTGTTTATGTGGGCACCAGATGAACAAGTGCTATGTCTTTGTTGAGAGTCTCAAGCAGCCGAAATATGTATTGGCCTGTAAGCATTTCAGCAGAATTGATCCTTGCACGATCCTCGTGTGTACTAAATTGAGCTTCGCGGGCTAGTCATAGATTCTGCTGGAATCATGCTTACAAGCCAACCTATTTCTTATATTCACTTGCTATAAAGATAATATGTGTAAAGTGATTTGTCAACAGAAACCTTCAAAACTCAGTCCACTTTTAAGTGGACTTAAGTGGATTTTAAGTGGATTTTAAGTGGATTTGTATGTCTTCAAATCATGTTCAGAAGTAGTTAAAACTACTTCTGAACATGATTTGAAGACATAAAAATAGAGCCCTTAGACATTGCACACTGCCGTTTAAATAACAATAAGCAAAACATAATCAATGTAAAGTTTGCAATAACTCAAATTGCAATCAATTATGTTGATCAGTTACGACTCCTTTGAAAGAAAGTTTGAAGGCATTCGTGGACAAATCAATGATATCTTTAAAATATTTCATGAACCAAATAAGGCAGATCTTACATTTTTATTAAGATAAGATAATCATGGCTTTCATAAAGCGTGACTATTTTTTTTTAAATCCTCACTCAAAAAACAAAAAAAATTGTCTATCTAAATATATGTTTGACTTCAATCAAAACCATCAAACATAATATTTGTGCTGTAATCAAGCGAAATGAGTCACATGTCAGCAGTTTTCAATTTTGATATTTGTCCATCATGTAAAAACAGGCGGACAAAATGCTACAGTATGGTCCAAACCCTACTAAAATTGAACTTCTAATTTTAATTTTAATTTCTCCGTTTTATCGCGTTATTCTCCCTTGTGTTCTTGTTTCCCACACCCAGTTGGTATATCTTGCTTTTATTCTAAGCATGTTACATTTTCGAGATATCCTCTTGTATCAGTTTTCTGATCCTTAGTGTGTTTTGTTCCTGGTTTCGCATCTTTTTTTACTTTATTCTAGTTTTAAGTTACAAACAATTTACCAACTAAGAACACAAACTAATATAAAAACATAAGACTTTGTCACTTCTTTTGACCAATAACTCAAAATCAATATTCCTGACATCCGACTCATTCTGCTTGATCACGTCACATTTGCTAAGTGGTCAAGCAAACATATTGGCTAGGAGATGTGTGTTTTTCTAATTAAAATATTAAAATAAATATTTATGGTCAAGGGGGTTTTAGCGATCCAGCATATATTCCTTGCCTAAGTGTTCTCTCATTTCTGATATTATAGATCATTTTGACTTTGTATTAAATCCGTCATCATATCTTAACATGCAGCAAACCGTGTCAGCAAATATTGTTGTATCGCACTATCGGCAAGAAATAACGCAGGAAAGTAGGGATTTAGCGGCGTCAGTGACCGTAACATACTCCATTTGCTAAGTAGACGGCGTTATTACCAGGGTAAATCATGTAGCGGTTATCGTAACTTTGAAATTGACCTATATTTTGTTACTTAAAACACCATTAAATACATGACTGTGTGTGAGTGTAGAGCTTTATTAACCCTAACCCTAGAACGTGGCAGTGGGAAAAATTATGTCCGCCGGCCCCGGGAATTGAACCCGGGTCGGCCGCGTGACAGGCGAGATATACTACCACTCAGCCATGGGGGGAGGGCTTCACAGGCTAAAAAATCGGAGACCATATATACCCGTAGTTTAGTGCTACATGAGATAGAACTTGTGCGCGCGCAAGCCAAGTGGTGCTGGCTGTGATGTGTCTGTGAGACGTAGTGCGGTTAAGGTTAAAGATTTAAAACCTTAATATGCGACAAAAAAAACCAAACCCATTTTTTTTAAAAATATTTTCTTTTGGAGTGGGGGGGATTTCCTGTACAAAGCTCTTGTAGAGTCAGAAGTCTGGCTTTTTTATTTTCTACAAAATTTTTGTAAAAGATTATGTATACTTTGGTGAACTTTCAACAATTTTCAACAACAAAAATAATTAAATAAATCAGCAAACATGAAATCCCAAAATCAAATGAAATATGGGTCAGTCTATTATATTCTATACAGTAAAAGTGGTAATTTTCACACAATTATTTTGTTGCGCTTTGCCGATTTTTAATTGCTCTCCATGTTTTTAAATACACAATTTTTAGCTTCATTACATAGACATATGCAATTAACACACACAAATATTTGTGTGTTATAATTTTTGCAGTAGCTGCGTCAAGCGCGAAAATTAATATAGCGCAAAAATTTCAACTTTTACAGTATTCTTAAAAAAATCCCAAATAATTCCCTGTTAGCTACAGCATTACTTCTTCTCTGATTTTACACTTAGATTTATAAGAACAACGAACACAAATCGGCAATTTCCGACTGTTTGTCTTGATTGATCAAAGAAAGAATAAATACAATACACATCCTGTAAGGTCACATGACATTTTATTATGTCAGGTGAATTTTTATTAAAATGATTTGACTTGAGAGGGGAAAATAGTTATTGTCATCATAACACATGTCACCCTAACACAATCTCCACACATTTCATCAGAAAAACACAATTGTTTATCAATGACATTTTCCGGGAAAATTTGTATATAGAAATTCTGCTTAGTTAGCTCTTTTGTGAATTTGTCCCCTGCTTCCAGGTGATTGCTTCCGGTGACAATGATCAGAAGCATTGTTACTAAGGGGGGAAAAGGTGTGTCGTTGGTCGATCAATTTTCTCTCTTCCTCTCTCCTCTCTTTAATTTTTTTCCATCTATAACAACTACCCTATATAGTTTAATCAGTTCCAAATTGGCGAAATATATTCAGTTTTTATCTCCCCACGTACAAAAAATAATCCAAGCATTTGCACACAATTTTGGCCATACGCACACATTTTTTCTCTCTCGAATGCACGCTTCACACGTTCGATGCCCAATGCCCTTGCTGCATTCATGAGCGTCTACACCAGGCCTTCTCAAATGGTGGCACGCGCCACTTGTGGCGC
The DNA here is from genome assembly GCA_035610835.1 of Ophiura sarsii. Lineage (NCBI taxonomy): Eukaryota > Metazoa > Echinodermata > Ophiuroidea > Amphilepidida > Ophiuridae > Ophiura > Ophiura sarsii. The sequence continues at coordinate 8,135,494 of CM069442.1, read as the reverse complement.
ATTGCATCAGTCTAAGTGGCGCGCGGAAGGACGCATGGATTTATTTTTTTAAAGAATTTAAAATAAAGAATTAATAAAAAAAAGAAAAAAAGAAGAAGAAATATATCCCCAACTTTCAACCAGATCGCAAAAAGCATGAAGAGCCACTTCAGCCACTAACTGCAGTGGGGTTAGTAATGATCATGATGATTATTCTTAGTAGGCCTTTGTGATTATCACTACTTTTGCTACCATTTTTTGTACATTTTACCATCAACATCTCTTTATTTCTTGTACCATGTTGCATGCAAATATAGCTCTCCTTAGCCTCTTAGAAGGGGGTATAAACCAATGAGCTTGCCCCCTGGACCCCACCCGTTATTCGCTTCGCTTGCTACGCTCGCAGGGATAGTGGCGCTTCTAGATCACCAACATCTCAAAAGTGGTGCTTCACAAAATCTAATTGAGAAGGCCTGGTCTACACCCTCCTGTATTTATTCGCTGTTGTAATGAGGCTCGCCGATTTGGAACTGATCAAACTATACCTTGTTTGCGGTAAATCAAGGAGCAAAACACAATTGATATTCTGGGTGAAAAACACAATTGCATCATTTACTTGTTTCTTTAAAGAGACAATAACTGCACAAAATAACAATAGAGTTTGTATATTTTGTGCCGGAAAAGCTGAGAAAAATCACCACCACAAGATAACTTTCCTGATTGATCAAACGACAAGAAAATGATTGCATGTAAGGTGACAACAATGCACCATCTTTTTATAGGTACACCATCAAAAATATCTATTTCCTTTTTTTGTCATTGTGTCTGTCGTAATTGCCATCAATTAATAGTTACGGCGAGTCTGCGACGTCTTCTTCATGATGTTTCTATAATCTATCATTCGCGCAAATCAACAGTTTATTTACACTTTTCTTCTGAAATGTGGTTCTTAAAATTCTTAAAATAAGGTTAATGGGAGGATTATGTTACCAAACAGTTTAGTTTCAATGTAAAATCATGTGTTTGACGAAAATATTGTGAGTTTCAAAAATAATTTAAAGTACTTTCTTAATAACAAATGCTAACTCTCATTGTTGTCAATGGGGCTAGCTAAAAAACTGAAATACAGTCTAGCGTAGCTGCCGCCATCTTTTTATCAATGTAACCCCCAAGAGCACTTGCGAATCGTTTTCTGCTAAAGTTTCAAATGAGCCCATAAATTGCTTCTCATTTCATTTCCCGAATGATAATAAAACTGAAACATGATTGATAATATGTGAATTGATAACCCCTACACATAATTTAATTTAAATCGACCGTGAGTATGTTTCTTCAACAATATCTGGCAATATCAAAAGAATACCTAAATATGAGGGCTGCATTCAGCTTACCAATACTATGGCTTGCTAATTGATATAATTGTATGAGCAAAGCATGGATTTCAAAGGAAGCCCTGCTTATAAATTGATATCAATGTTGATTATCGTACGCGAATTATGGTCTATTCAAACCACTCTTTTGCTATTGAACTACAATGTATTAACAAATAAATATGTTCCTTCCTGGAAAAAGATGTTCACTGGTCTTGCTGATACACAGTTCTCACAAATATAACTTATCAGTATATTATCAATAGGCTTATTAATCAAATATTTGCAGAAATATCAAATTGCAAGATTGCATATTAATATCTCCATCTTAATTTGAGAAAGTCTTTGATTTGAGATATGACCTGCAAAAACAGCCTAGACAGCTACAAAATGACGTCCTTGCCATTAGCGTTTTCAAAAGTTCATCCTTACCATTTAAATCAGTAACTACCTGTACTAAAATGAATAGGTCCCTTTAGCAATTATGGCAATTAAATATCCTTACAGCAATAAGGCAGCCAGGCCTGGAAATAGCACCACCCACCTGCCCATAGTGGATCACTTTTGCGTAGGGTGGTTCATGGAAGTAAACAGTTACTTCGATCATGAAAGCTTCGATGGACGGTTGAAGATACAAAAGTACCTGCCAGGGGCAGGTAGAATTTTCACAGTGTAAGTAAGTGAGTTAGTGTCAGGCAGGTATTTTTGTGAGATACCTGCCCGACTGGCTGGTTGAAAAAAATCTGTGAAGTTTCAGCCCTGAAGGCATCTATTGTTTACACTAGATGTAATACATTGTAAACGATTGTGCACCAAAAGGGCCGGTGCAGTTGTCTCTCGAGCTTTTAGAATGCATAGTTTTTAGACTGTTTCAAAATGACACCTTTGCGGTTACAATTGGATACTGCTTTTTGATTCGTGTTGGGTCAAGCGAAATGAATCACACATTGACAGTTTTCAATTTTGATATTTGTCCATCATTTAAAAGTAGGCAAAAAATGCTAAAGTATGGTCCAAACCCAACTAACATCAAACTTCTAGTTTTTATAAGTGACAAACAATTTACTAGTTGAGAAAACAAAATAAAACATACGAAGTTGTCATTTCTTTTTACCTAACTCAAAATCAATATTCCCATCATCTGACTAATTCTGTATGATTTTCTTTACATTCTTTATATTTCCATATTTACCGACAACTGAACCCTTTTGCCGTGACAGTTCATAGGAAATAATATAGAGCTGCCTTGTACATTACATTATTCCACATCAGAAACTGCTTTGAGGATGTATTGCCATCCCTTCAAAACCAACATGGGAAATGAATGGATAAATGGTTGACAATGACAATGAATTTCTCTGGGAGAGAGAAACCTGTCTAATTCAATCATAGTAACCGTTGCAGTGTTAATAACATCGCTTGCCATTTACAGAAAATATAGGTCATGTTTTCTTATAAATAAATAATTGGCCAGAAGCAAGCTGGGTTGGGGTTAATACTTTGCATACACAGAAAGACATTTTTGAAAACACACTCTTTCAAACAACTTAGTTTATAATAGTCTATTTATCCATCACAAGACAGTGACGTAACTGCGTATTTTACTAATTGCAGCACATACATTGTGACATGCGCGCCTACTAGATGCGCTCTCGTACACACACAAGCTTAGAAAGACAGACGATACATACGTGTGCATAAATGCTGCCAATGTAAAGTGATGTCACTGCCCAGAGGAAGACAAATAGAGTATTGACCAGCGTCGAAATAGCCGTAATCCGTGCACCCAAAATACAAGAAAACCTGGCGGATAACCATGTTTTTCTTGTTGATTATGCGACTGATAACTAAGATTTTGACACCAAAACAACTGAAACAATTGTGGCCCACAACAAATAGTGGTGGATAACCAAAACCTTCTGCAGGGTTAACCAATTTATTTTTCTTATTTCTAACGCTGATAGGGACAGCTTGCATAACATACACCACTCGATCCATATGAGTTTAGATTACTGTTCACAAAGAGGGCTTCAGTCAGATTCCAAAGTTGAGTGAGTCTGTTGTATACGAAGAGATTTTGTTTTCCCTTGAAAAAAGGATGTCGATCTCGTGCAATTCAATATGCCCAAATGTCAGCCTTATACAATGACAACATTAAGGCATTTAAATGTGGTTCAACGCCATGTGACTAGGGGATTTTTCAGTAAGGGGAGCAATAAAATATTAATCCATTATTTTTACATGCTAAAGTTATGTTTGCAGGGACGTTTCTGCTTGAAAATTCCTTTTTTCTGAAGAAGATTTTTTTTGTCATTACTGAAAAAAATAAGGTATATTTCCCGTGGCCCTGACCCCTGTCTCATTAAAAGCTTTAAATTAATAACCTTTCACGATCATCAATGTATTGCTCTTTACATTGAATCCAAACCTAGCTTGCAGCGACACCGTTTTCACATTTAAAATACAATTTAGAAACTGGGTTCAATTTGGCTAAAATTTCGTCGAATACTCAATAGTTCACCATTAGTTCATTATTATAAAGAATATAATAGATTCTACCCTCCTCGGTTCGAATCCTGCTGAATACCTTTTGTTAGAAAAAACGATTTAGTCTCTGTGTGTTGGAAAATGGCGTATATTTTTACCGTAGGTGAATAAAAGTCGTGGCCCTGACCCCTGTCCAAAAATGTATTACAAATAAACATATTTTTGATCAAGTTTAATACGTTAGGAACATTTCTTGTGCATAAAGTTTTTGCTATGACGTCTAAAAATCATCAAAAATACGATGTTTACCATCGCATTGAAAATGCATCTTTATCGACTCAAAAATAGTCACGAAAATCGTGTTTTTTTTATTAAATCCGAAATTACATCTTACATAAATAGTACTTCCCCTTCAAAATGAGCCTAAGATGATCAAAATTGATTGAGGCAATCCTTCACAATCGCGAGTTGTAAATGACCCGATTTCTATTTGTTTTTTTGTAATCTCACTTTACTGGCGGGCCGGGGCGAACAAAATAGACGGTATTTGCATGCCTTGACTTCTGACTGGGCTTGAATTGACATGACTGTGAAGACTTATAAGTTGTATGATATGATGGAAACAAATGTTTGGCAAGATTGTACAAATTAAAATAATAAACTTGTAGGCCAAATCACACCAGGTTTTAGAAGACCGATATTTGTCAACAAGAATATATCCTTGTAGTACTAAAGTGTATGTACTATAGTTTGATCAGATCAAAATTGGTGAAGACCATTTTTCCTATTGGAGATATTCATATCATAAAAAAACTGAAACTGTGCTGATTACAGAACTGTTTTGATCATTTTTTGAATCATGCTCATAGCAAAGGATACAGGTCCTCAAGATGGAGTTATAGACTGAAATGAACGTATGTTTGAATTCGAAGTATTGTGTCAATCAGTTTTGTTAGTAAATTTGTCTAGACTTAACCCTTTCTGGCTATTTTTACAATGATGACACGCGACTATCGGCTCAAGCAACCCTTAGCGCGGATTCAGGTTGAAAAAGAAACCCTTATTCTCTGAAATTGGTGATTTTGATACCCATAGCATGGGCCCGTGTTGTGGTTGAAAAAAGCACATTTAATCCGCGTTTTAAACACATTTCACTCCGTACGGTAAAAATAGTCCTGTATACCTTTTAACCAGTCCAGATAGAATCGCGGTTCTAACCACAACTAACTAAAAAGAAGACAGGCAAAATACATGTCTTCGCCCATTGAATTTAGGTCTATGAACTGTCAATTTACATAGCCCGAGGTCTGTTTTAACATATGTGTTATTCGATATCTATTTCAACTCGGAGAGATGTTCCCCTTAACCCCTCCCTCGTTTGACTCACACTACTCAGGAAGGAACTTCAAGGCTGGGGTGGATTTGCGATAAGAGATCATCACTTTTGTAGTTGACAATAAAATTGATGTACATGCACGTACCCATCACAAAGTATTCTGTATAATGTAGGCAATATTAGGCTTTTAATAGTCAGTTAGTAAGATCGAATAAAAAAATATGATTTTTTAAATTCGTGCGGCGAATTCGTGGAGGCCGCCATTTTAAAATTACGTCATTATAATTACTGCTAATAACGCCTGTTTTTTACATTTTCTTGAATGGAGTGCCCAGTTTATCAATAAATAAACTAAATTTGACTTAACCTCGATTCCAGATGATATTTTGTGCATTCAATTGACCCCGAAAAACAAATGACGTCATTTTTAATGACAAAACCACCTCTTACATGAACAAATTTGTTCCATTTTTTTGGTTTAAAATCACTTTTTAATCCCTTTTTGGTCGATAGATTTTTCTCGCCCTCGGTGAAAAGTTAGTAAATACATTTAACTATCGGATTCACAATTTTTAACATACCCTGAATTAATTGAATTTCCCCGCAACCAAAAACTGTAATTGCTATATACTTAACTGTGTACATCCGGGACACTAATATACTTTTTAAATAAAATGGCGGCCCCCATAGTCGGACACAAATTTAAAAATTCGCATATATTAATTCGATCTTACTGACTGATAGTGGAGTGTTCATTGAGAGCTATTATAATGATAGGTTTAACGCTCTAAGCTTAAACAGATTTCACGAAATGAATTTGGTGTAAATAATATAAATGTTGCAGATGTAATTATTTTATGTTATGAAAGAACAATACTCCTCATTGAAATAATAGTTATGGCTATACAATGGTTTACTGGGTTACTGAAAATTGTAAATGGTTCAACAATTTGTAAAAGAAATAATGCACAACTCAAAGGAAACATATTTCAGTGTTCGGAAACACAAAAAGGCAATACGAGAGTTGTACAGAAACATCCGGAGAACTTGCGAGTAATGATGATAACATTGGTAAATGACATTTCCTGGCTAATGTCTGATTCACAAGGTATAATGAAATTACCTTGTACCTACCAGAAGCGTAACAAGAATGGGGGACCTCAACTGTCAAATTAGCATAGACAGAGGAATATAAAACAGACAGACAAAATAAAGCAGACCCAAAACCAAGTTAAGATAAATCACCAGTAATTTGTTTCAGCTGTTGTCAAGCAAACTGTCTCATACAAGCATGCCTGATAATAACCCTAATCCCAGAGGCACCTTTTCCAAAGATTTTTTTTTCGTGGCCGAATTGCGAGGGGAAAAAGTGCCCCCACTCCCCCGGGGCTCGAACCCTGGACCTCTGAGTTCAGAGGCAGACGATCTACCGCTAGGCCCTGTATATACCCTGGGGCCATTATTTCATCGAAAAACTGCCAAGCCGGGTGACACAAGCACACCGCATCATAGTAATTCGTAGTACTCAAGAGTGTTAGGGTTATAAGCAACTGCAGCAAACAGGTCACTTTGACTTTGGACATCCAGTCTGGTGAATGAATGACCCCTTTTCATAGTCATTTTTGGTAAATTTATGGGTTTAATATCCTTAAATTTGCTGTTTTCACAGACATTTTAGCAAAATCTATCAGTAATTTATGTAGGCGATGGGTCTCTGGTAAACATATAGGTCCATTACCCCTTGAAAATTGGTAAATGTTTGGGTCAATTTTCATTTTGCTGACAGCACATCCCTACCAAATAAGTATCTGAGTGACCCCCCCCCCCCCCCCCCCCCCCCCCCCTGGGAATCTGCCAGCAAGCTTCAATTGTGAGGGACCTGTTTGACTTGCTGGGTAGTCAAATCTGAAGTTCCTTCCTTGCTAAAAACGACTGTAATAAAAAAAGGTTTAAATTGTTTTTTATTGTAAATAATTTTCAGACACTAATAGTCACCCAAAAGCCATCAATCACCAGTCATATAAATATTATAATTATGTTATGCCGTTTACATATAAAGACAAATATTCTCAATGGAAAAGGAAACGGAAATTACACACAATAAATCTATTTATATATCACGAAACATTGACGTAACTGCGTCATTAACTTGTAGTACATCAGCGCAAATGTATGGGTCTAAAATCCTTAATTCCGCTTTTTACACACAAATTTGAGCAAAATCTGTCAAATTTATAGGAAAATTCCAGGTCCCCCCCCCCCCCCTGAGAAGCAATTCATATCATATAAAAACAAAAAGAAGACTGTCTATAGGTTGCCTTCGACACATCCTTTGGGATGACGAAAAATCATTCACAGCTGTTATACTAGCTACACTGAGTGCCTAATCAAATTTAATTTTGTAAACATCAGTTTCATGGAAATTGTTACATGTTATCCAAGGAAGAAGCTTGATATGGGTATAGGCAGGCAGGTAGTTGACTGGGGGGGGGGGGGGGGGGGGCATGGGTGACTCTTTCAGTCATACCATGGAGGAATGATCATGGTCAGAATATGACCAACCAAATGACTCTTTGAGAGAAAGTTGGGATGAGAGATGTAATTCAGTGGTTAAAGCCAGGGGGGGTATACTCATTATTATTTTTGCATCGAGCGAGATACTAAGGATACAACCAGATGAAGACAGGATAACTACAATGTACGCTGGACATAGAGAAGTGTACAAATTAGACCATTGTGAATGAAGGTCACCATTCAATTCAAACTAGACAAGAAGCAGTATGCCCAAAACCAGATAGTCAAGTATTTACAAATAAACATTGTCACATTGTCTTAATCATCCCACACAATCATCCCCCAC